>OY757928.1:7436084-7441084 GCA_963585895.1 Sepioteuthis lessoniana
TGGGTGGGACCTTCACACGCTTCTTTCACCATGAGAATAACAACCCACACAGCCGCTACTCTATAAACTTGAATGGCCAAACAAGAAAAATATAAAGTAACGACTACTCATGTTTAAACCAGTGCAACAAAGTGAAAAATTGCATTTTCTATTTGGCAGCTACTACATTCCGTGGGTACCATAAATCCTTTCTTGCTGTCTCTGTGTCTTCTCCTCTTCACATCTCAAACGCAAAAGGAAGAAAACTGTGCCCTTAGAAGGCTCCTTGCACATGCATCACGAGACTCTCGTACCCTTACGTTTTTATGGCAAGATTCACTCAGAGCAAAAACATATTCACTAAAAGGTGGCTCTCTGAAACAAGTGGACAAGTTCACATGTACCAAGAATGATATCAATATGTGAATAGCAAAGGCATGGACAGCTATCAATAGACTATCAGTCAGACCTGTCTTATAAAATGAAACATAATTTCTTCTAGGCAGTATCTATGTCCATACTACTCTATGGATGCACCACGTGGACACTGACAAAACATAGAGAGAAAAAGCTTGACAGCAATTGCACAAGAATGCAGTGGGCTGTAATGAACAAATCCTGGAAACGACATCCCTCAAAGCAGCAGCTATATGCCACCTCCCTCCCATCTCTAAAACCATCCAAGTCCGACAAATGAGACATGGTGGACACTGCTGGTGAAATAAGAGTGAAATCATAAGTAATGTTCTCCTATGGACCCTTTACATAGATGAACAAGTGTTGGACCAAGCAAGAAATTATATACAGCAGCTCGGTGCTGACACAGGATGTAGCCTTGAAGACCTACTGGTAGGGACGGTTGATAGAGATGAGGGAGAGTTAGAGAAATCCATGCTAGCAGCATGACATGATGATGATGAAGATATATATATATATATATATATATATATATATATATGAAGAAAAAATTGATAAAAAGGTAATCTAAGTAGAAGGAGAGATTTATTGAGAAGCAAAGTCAGCACTAGAGCGTTTCAGTTCTAGTGAACCATCATGAGGGGTGATATTAGTGATGTTAAATCAACGATGGATATTTAAAAATGCAAAATACAAAAATTTTTGTATAACAAAAAGTCGGCTGTTTAATTAGTGAATCAGCATTTGTTATTTTAAATTATGTGATTTGACTTATTAGGAATATTGTGGAGAGTTTATGCTATGTTTGTTTATTGAGAAAGATTTTGAGTCAAAAGGAAGAAAAAAAAAGAAAGACAAAAAGAAAAATAGAAAGCATAAAAATTATGAAATATGAGGGAAATATTAACTAAAGATGGAATATATTGTAGCTATTTAAAATGGATTTGCTCAAAGTAAGGAAAAATATCATAAAAGCCAGGGCAAGTATTTAGGGAATAAAAGAGTGAAATAGCAGCGGCTTCAAAAATTCATCTTAGACTTTCATTAAGAATGTAAATGAACATCATAGCAGAATCAAAGTCAAAGTTGTGATTTGACTGAGAAATGTATAGAAATAATGCATTGTTAAGTTTACACTCCATTATTTACTTCAATATATATATATATATATATATATATTTATCTGGGAAAAAACTAAAAATAAATCCAGCAGAATGAAAATGTTCTGAGACGTATAAATACAAGGTGTTTAGTTGATGATTTTATTTATAAAATTATTTGCAAACTTTTAAAATGTCGGATTTTAGAACTTCATTGGAGCCTGTGAGTTATTAAATGTTTTTGACAACTCACACTCCCTGATGAAGGTCTAAAAACCAAAATATTTAAAGTTGGCAAATAATCTTTTATGTAAAATAATACTCTGAGGACCTTTTTTTTTATCTCTACATTTTCTTATATATATATATATATATATATATGGGATTGAATTAGAACTAAAAAAATAATAACATAAGAAATAAAAATAAACATAAAATAAACATAAAATAAGATAAATAAATATAAAAATGACAATCTCTAGGTGGGCCTCTGACAAGAAGCACAATTTGTGCAAGCCTGAAAAGATGGGCCTTCAGGAACCAAAAATAAACCTGAGCTCAGTTCTTTTTACACTTCTCGACTGAACAAATGTGCCTTTTTCTTGCAGCTGTCAATTGAAGCATGCATGTCAGCAAGACTTCTGGCCAAATTATGTATTATGTCTCCTTCTTGTTGCAGCGTCAGCTGGACACACCAACTGACCAAAGTCATTCATGGTGGACTCACAAATCTCTCAAATACTTGATATCAATGATTCATAATTTGCCCAAATGATTTCTGAGATTACTCTTATGACTCAGCTGGGAAGCGCAGCTGCTTCTACTGGTTCAGGAAAACATTCCTCCCACCACAAAATAGTCGTAAACTCCAAAAATAAGAATTGAGTCTAAAAGTATCCTTGTCTCTCTTTCTGTAATTTCTTTCTTTGCAACTTCAACAAGCAAAAATGAAATAATGAGTTAATGGGGATAAGAAGAAAAGTCACTTACCAATGCCATAATTTCTCAACACACCACCAAAACCTTCCAATATCCCTATAATGAATGGTTTGTGTAGTTTAGATAATGTAGTATACCAAGCTATTATTTATCCAAAAGAGGACATTAGTGATAAGAAATATTATATTGGCGTTTCTTCTACTAATTTCAAGATTAGATATGGAAATCATAAATATTCCTTTTCCCATGAGCATCAAAAAAATCAAACTGCTCTATCAAAACATTATTGGGGATTAAAAAATAAAGGGTTAACCCCTGACATTCAATGGTCCATATTGAAAAGATCTAGTACCCCAAAATCTTTCGATAGTAGGTGCAATCTATGTCTTGAAGAAAAGATCCACATTTTGCTTTTTCCTGAGCCAAAAATTTTACTAAATAAGAGAAATGAACTAATAGCCAGGTGTAGACATAGGGCCAAATTTAAACTATAAATAATTAAGTAAAAAAATTTTTTTTATAAAGCATAAATTTATTTGAGAATGAGGTTTAATTTTTAGAATAATTATAATAAATTATTAGATAGAAAATTATGAAATAGCATATAATATATATGTACTAAGCATAAAAAATGTGACTGATATTTTGAAATTTTTGAAATTTTAAAATATTTAAGTAAATTAAATATTTGTTTTTGTTTTAATATATCTATTACTGCATCTTTACGTGAGATTATTAATTAAAATTTAAATCTAATTAGAAATATCTGTAATTTAAGTCTATAGAAAAAATTTTTTTAAAAAAATTGTTTTAAAATAAATGTACTACATTGCCAACCGTAAATTTAAATTTAAAACGGAAGTGGGCTCAATGAAGAGATAACTCTTCACCCCTCTTCTATCCCCTCTCACTTTTCTATCCCCTCCCACTCTCATGTGTCTACTCTAGTTTTTTTATCTAATTGATCTGATGAAGTCCTGTTAATTTTTTTTCGTGTTTTTGAAAATTTCAAAAATGCGTAACAGGATTGAAATAAATTTATAATCCTTTGTGATTGGTTTCGTTGTTTTTTCTTAATGAAAATATTGCTCTGTATAATTGATACATTGAGCTCTTTACCAGGAAGATCTAAATATTCACGAATATTTTCTTGTCCTGATGGAATTACTCCTAACTCCGGTTTAACTGGACTAAGTATTCTCTTTTTGCTCCTGAATGGTTGAGCTCTCTTTTGGAAAATTTCAATTTAAAAATCATCCGAAACCCTGCCAATTCAGAAATGGATAAATACACTCCGGAATATTCACTGAAAAATATCCCTTTTCCATCTTACCATGTTTTTCAATTGGCTTTGACAGAGAAAATTGTGGATTTCGTCAAAAGATTGCGGTGGAAGGCCTTTTTCTACTTGGATTCATGTAAAAATACTGACGATGTCAAGAAAAACGTTTATAACCTCAAATCTCCAAATACTCCTCCAAATAACAGACTACTAGACTCGTTTGAAACGGACTTATTTAAATTAATTAAATTGGTTAAATTTAAGAAGGTATGTAATAATTTTCAAATGAAATTAAGCCAAGATATAAATGAAGTAAAAACATCAAATTATATATGGGTGAAGTCAGATAAATCAAAAAATATATATAAAATTAAACC
Organism: Sepioteuthis lessoniana; assembly: GCA_963585895.1. NCBI lineage: Eukaryota > Metazoa > Mollusca > Cephalopoda > Myopsida > Loliginidae > Sepioteuthis > Sepioteuthis lessoniana. Next base: position 7,440,179 of record OY757928.1, read on the forward strand.
CTCTAATTATCAAGAAATTTTAAAGAGCAAAATTACTAATAATTATAAAATAGACTATATTAATACTATTGAACAAATAAATAAGGATACTTCTAATTTTGCTAGTAGATTGCAAATTGAGGATAGGTTAGGAAAATTTAAAAAGAAAGATGCTTATATTCTAATTAAGGATCATAAACCAAATTTTGAAAATAAATTGCCAACCAGACTGATTAACCCCTCTAAAACAGAGTTAGGTAGGATATCTAAGTTTATTATCCAAAATATTGTCAATAGTGTAAAAAAGGCTAACCATTGCAATCTTTGGGAGAATTCTTATGAGACCATTGAATGGTTTAGAAGGATAAAAAATAAGAGTAAAGCTACTTTTATACAATTTGACATCATCGATTTCTATCCTTCCATAACAAAAAATATTTTAATAGATAGCATTAACTATGCCCGTAAATATATAGATATAACTGTTGAACAATACGAAATAATATTAGCGTGTAGGAAAACTGTTTTAAAAAATAACGATTCAACTTGGGTAAAAAATGGATTAGATAATTTTGACGTTCCAATGGGGGGGTATGATTCCTCCCAAATAGCAGACCTTGTAGGATTATATATATTAGATATACTCACTAGAATCATTAGTCCTCAACAAGTAGGTATTTATAGGGATGATGGGTTATTATATATCCCAAATAGTAATGGCCCTCTTAGCTCTAGCATACAAAAAAGGATTATAAGGGCCTTTAAGTTTTTGGGATTTAAAATAGAAATCTCATCTAATATTAAAATAGCCAATTTCTTGGATGTCACTTTAGATCTATCTAATAATTCCTATAAACCTTTTATAAAACCCAATCAGAACCCATCGTACATTAATGTTAATTCAAATCACCCTAAAAATATAATCAA
>OY757928.1:7446084-7448584 GCA_963585895.1 Sepioteuthis lessoniana
GTTGATTTGAAGCTGAAATCATAAAAATTGGTTAGTCATCACATAAGATGTATAGCAATAAGATACTGAATTTTCAAGGGTCTACAACAATTTTAAATGTCTGTACAAAAAAAGTCTGGAAACTTATTGAAGGCACCAAGTCTAATGTAAAGTTGAGCAGGTTTTGCTCCCAGCTTCAAGCGTACTTCGTATCTAGCCACACTGAAGAGTTGTGATACAACGAAACAGTCAGTCTGTGGATGACAATATAAAATAATGAAAAGACAATAAATCAAAATGCTATATACATATTAATAGAATTTTTGCATGTGTGTGTACATATATATATATATATATATATCATCATCATCATCATCATGTCGCGCCGCCTGCGCGGATATCCCTGACCGTCTCTCGCCATTTCTCCCTATCATTCATCGCCTCCGGCAGGTCTTCAGGATTACAACCCGTGTCCTCACATAGCTGCTGTATGTAAGTTCGTGCTGGTATATATATATATATATATATATATATATATATTGTTTGGTTTGGTTTGGTTTCTTTTTTTAATGTTACATCATTGTATGTAGGTTATTTGATGCCAAAGCTATCCTTGTAGAAAACAGTAGTGGTACTACTTAATCCATAGCTGAAGGGATAATGGGGTTTATGCTTTTTCCAAGTCTGAAAGTGAACATAATAGTGGAACTGGAGTTTAAACTCACTTTGATATTGCAGTCCAGCACATTTGCCACAGTGTCATACATTGGTTGTTTGGGTTTTATAGCATATCAACCTTTGTATGTTATTTAATGCCAAATCCATTTTTATGCAAATAGTAAGTTCTATTTCAAAATATTCAGTTTAACATGAGTACACAGTTTAATTGTCAAAAACATTTCTATTTCAAGCTATTCAGTTTATTCAAACAGTTCTAGTTCAAACAAATCAGTTTAGTATAAGTATGCAGTTTTGATGACAAAACAGTTCTATTTTAATCAATTCAATTTTGTGTAAATACACAGTTTAATTGTCAAAAATATTTCTATTTCAAGCTATACAGTTTAGTCAAAGAGTTCTACTTTAAAGAAATCAGTTCAGCACAAGTATGCAGTCTAGTTCTTTTTAAATCCATTTTCATACAAAGAATCAGTTCTATTTCAAACAATTCAGTTTAGCAGGGGTACACAGTTCAATTGTCAAAAGCATTTCTATTTCAAGATATTGTTTATTCAAACAGTTCTAATTCAGCTAATTCAGTTTAGAATAAGAGTACATTTTGTTTATACACAGTTAAATCTCAAAATATTTCTATATTAAACAATTCAGTTTAACATAAGTACAGTTTCAATATCAAAAACAGTTACATTTCAAACAATTCAGTTTAGCATAAGTACACAGTTTAGTTCTATTTAACCCATAGATATGGCCCTATCAGGAGGTACTATTCCTGGGAGCAATGGCAATGAAGGGGTGCTCCACATTCCCCCAAGCCTCTGCATCACTGGAACCTCACCATTAGATTGTTTAGTGTCATATCTAGGACACTTGTTGGTGGGTGATATTACCCCTCTGCAGATGTGCAGTCAGAGTATTCCACAGCCCCAGCCAACTGAGCAATACATAGAGTTAATGTCAAAACAGTTTGATTTCAGATAATTCAGTTTAGCATAAGTACACAGTTCAAAACAGTTCTATTTCAAGCTATTCATTTTAGCATAAGTACACAGTTTAAATGCCAAAAACAGTAAACTCAAACCATGGTTTAGTTCTATTAAACCCATATATAGGACCCTATCAGGTGTTACCACTCTGAGCCAGAGTGGACCTGGGAGCGATGGCAATGAATGAGTACTCTGCATTCCCCAAAGCTCCAGCATTACTGGAACCTCACCATCAGATTGTTTAGTGTCATATCCAGGACACTTATTGGGGGAGGTCTTACCTCTCTACAGAGAAGCAGTTGGTGTATTCTACAGTCCCAGCCAACTAGGCAATAATGCCATAGGAACTCCCCCATATATATATATATATATATGTATATATATATATTACAGCAGTGTATGGTTGTCAATATCTCACTTGGTGGGTTTGTGGCTGACCAAATGCAGTATAATTTGGAGAGTGCTCAATATCTGTGATAGAGCTATTATATAATTATAAATAAATATATTTAGTTTTTATACATATCTAATAGCATGAATGCTTATCTCCAACTGTTGGTTTCATGCCATCTTATTACGACAATCATCAAGCAGATGATTGTTGTTATAAGATGGCATAAAACATACAGACATAGATAAGCATTCATGCTATTAAATATGTATGAAAACTAATAGATATTTATTTCATATATATATATATATATATATATATAGACACTCATTAAGTGTATAAAGAAAAAGCTCAATGGGACTTGCACAAGTATGCTACAAGTTATACGGAACAAATACAGGAAGCAACAATCTACAAAACAGCAGCTGTTTGACCACCTACCTTCCATCACGGCGACACGAGTTCA
>OY757928.1:7451084-7488584 GCA_963585895.1 Sepioteuthis lessoniana
TTCGGGGCTGAAGCATCATTACCACTAACCCAGGGCATCCCAGCAGTATCTCACAATACTACCAGACTTTATTGGATGGTGTTTAATCTGTACGAATGCCATATCCATTCAGATGCAGTTACAGTCTTGTTTTGGATTGTTTTTATATATTCCCTCTTCTTTGCTGGTGAAAGTCCAATTTTGGTTAAAAATGTAAAGGTTGCATTCGAAATAAAACCTTTGACATCCAATCTCAAGAGGAAATATGTCTGTTGACCAGTCATTCTTAGTACTTTTCCAATTTCCGCTGATGCGCTTAGTCGATATTGGTCTCGAAAGGGATTGTTAATTCTGCAATGATAACTTTTTTTGAATTAACTGACTAAATGATGAGATCTGGATGCTGGCGTGTTGATGTTATTTCCATTGGAAAAGCGAGTTGTCGGTCTACGTCAGCAATAACGCGCCAGTCCGTGCAACCATCAAGGAATGTTGGTTTGTGCCAATTATTTCTATGTGGAGTTTTCGAAACATTTCCTTCTTTAACAAATTGTATATTTGTCTTTATACATGAAATTTCATTGGTAGTTTCATGACACATTTTTGCAATCTCAGCAATAATCCCAAAGATAGATATATATATGTATACATATATATATATGTATACTTTACAAACAAAAGTTTCAGGTCACCCTGTATTAAAATGAAATATTTTTCTATTTTTAATGAAAAAGATGAAATTTCAGTAACTCTAGTGTAATTGCTATTCTTTTCCAGTCTTTCCTCATGTTTTCTTCTCATATATACTCTTTTCTTATCACCAAAATGTTTAAAATTAGACTCATCCGTCCTCAATACATTTTGCTAAATCATCTGTTCTCTATGCAATTGACTAAATTATCAATATTTTCTATGAGAAACATAACATTTTCTTTTCATCATTAACTCCTCTTTAGACTTTTGGAGATTACCAAAATGTTCAACAAAATTAAATGTTAATAGAAGTTCTAAATGTTAATTTAGCACTGATTAATTTTGTAACGCTGGTTTACAAGAAACACATATTTTGTCTCTGTTTGAAGAAAAAAAAATGATTCAGCCATGACAACAGTTTTTTCATAGGTTTTTTGTTTATTTATTTTTTGATTGTTAAGTAATTTGCACAAAATTGCAAAAATGAAAGCAACTAAACTTTGAGGTGAGGACAGAAATTAAGAGTTTATTAAAAGAAAGCAACTCTCAAAGACAGATTGTCTAAAAATTGAAGATTTCTTGACATGCAGTCCAATAATAGTTACAGAGCAGTTAGGAACTAGTGCAAACATTGACAGAAAAAGAGCTGGAGCACTAGAAATGACCATTGCTGCTGAAGATAAACAATTGATTATTGAGAGCAAAAGACATAGAAAGAAAGCTGCTGCAGAATTGATTATTGAACAATTCCTCTTGATGGCAACCAGTGTAGCTCTAAACAGGGAAAATCATCTTAGATCAGCAGGTTTTCAGTGGATACATAGCCAAGAAAAAACTTTTTTACGGAAGGTGAATAAACAAAAAAGAAAAGCATAAGAATTGGACATTGAAAGACTGGGAAAATATAATGTCGACAGATGAGTCCAAATCTGAAATTATAGTTGTAAGAGGAGAGTATACATGAGAAAAAGGAGGGAGAAAGATGAAATTATGAATTTGTGCTCTAGACAGTTATGCATGGTGGTGGGTCTGTTAAAGTGTGGGGGTGTTTGCTGGGAGAGATTACTGGAGATTTGATTCATGTCAAGAATGTCATGAAGAAAAAAATATCATTTGATTTTGCCGAGCCATCGTATATCATCTGGTTTATACATTAGTGAAAACCAAAGTTACCTTTCAACTAAACAACGACCAAAAACTTTTCTTAATTATGTTAAAATTACATTGAATCAAAAAAAAGGAACAAAATTTTTGAAATTATGATTTAGTCATTTCAGTCTCCTGAATTAGTATGGGATGAATTGAATAGGAGAATTCAAAGAGAATACCCAAAGATTGAGAGTGAGCTTTTTCCAAGATTAAAGTATGCTGAGGAAGATGTGCCAACTGCTTTTTTCAAAAACAGTTGAAAAGAATGCCAAAAAGCAATTATTAAGGAAGGTGCAGTTTTATTGATGAAAATAAAATATGGTCCTAAGGTATGATTTTTTTGACTAAATAATAGCAAATTCTTATTGTTTCTAGGATTTTATCTTTTACTTTAAGAAAAATATGCAAAATATGTCATTTCAAGGTGATTTTAAAAATAAAATGAAGGGTCACCCCAAACTTTTTGCTTGTTGTATAGATGTAAAGATTTTCTGTCTGATGCTTGGAACTTCAATAATGGACTTCTAGATTCCATTTTTATATTTTTTTAGTTTTTATACCTGCTCATCAATAATAGCATTAAACACCTTTTTTGAAAACTTTTCTTATCTGCGTTTTTTAATTATGTACATATATAGAGAGACAGAGAGAGAGAGAGAGAGAGAGAGAGAGAGAGAGATTGATGGATATAAATCTATATATCCCCATATACAACTGAAGAATATTCACTCAAAATCCATAAAGAAAAAGTTAGCAATTATAATTTTTGCTGATTTTAATGTTTGCTGTTCTTCTTTCATTTGAAATATTAAATTATATTTGCTTTATTTTGTCTACTGGAAAAGATTTAAAAATAATGAGCGAGTTATCTAATATTACAAAGTGACATCTAAAAATGGCAGTTGAAAGGAAATAAGATGGCTTCCAACAAATGAAAAGAAACATCTGAAGAGACACCGGGCAATATAAAAATAAGTAATCATGTGTCACTATTAAGGGGAGACGACCTTAGAAAAATTGCCTCCAAAGAATTTTCTGGTCTACTTTGTTTTTTGTTTTTTTTTGGAGTGGGAAAAATTTCTTATTTGCGAAAATCTGTGGAATTACCATTTGTTCCTTTCATCTGCAGTAGAAACATTATGAGAATCCCCAAAGATTCCAAATTTTAAATTATTTTTTATTTGTTTATTTATTTTTGGTTGAATTGATTTTGGATAACAATTTTTGATTGAAGTTCCCAAATAATATTGTAAGGAATTCTTCTGAGATCCATTTTTTTTTTTCACAACTAATTCTATAAATCTTTTTAGGCCTTTTTATTTATTTCTTCTTCACATTCAATTTTTTTTTCTTTTTCTTTTCTTTTTTTTTTTTTTGGCCCGTGAACACTTTTCCATCCACTTTCTATTTAATTCTAGCAAAAAGTATGCTGTGGCACCTGCAGCCAGATTTTCAGAGACATGCAACAAAAAGAAAATTCCAGGCAAATCTGTCCCCAATAAAAAACGAAAAATGGAGGGAAAATATATGGCTAGCATCAGACGTTATGAGAAGAGCATTTTTGTTGTCAGTTTTGCTTTGGAATGAAGCAGACAATATTAATTTGTATCTTTATTGAACTGTTTTTTTTTCTAAATTCTTATCTTTTGACTTTTAAAAAGACATCTGTTTGTTTTTTTTTACTTCTTTTTCTTCTTATTTTAGAAGTTCTTTTGTAAATCTTTAATGATTCGTATGAGTGTGTATGCATGTGTGTGTGTGTATGCGTGTGTGTATGTGTTTATATGTGTATGTATGAGCTTGTATATATGTGTGTGTACATGCTTGTCTATTTCTGTGTACAGGTTTATGTATGTGTGTGTGTGTGTGCGTGTGTGTGTGTGTGTGTGTGTGAGAGAGAGAGAGAGCTTGTATATATGTTTGAGTACATGTTTGTGTATTTCTGTGTACAGGTTTATGTGTGTGTGTGTGTGTGTGTGTGTATGTGTGTTTATATGTGTATGTATGAGCTTGTATATATGTGTGTGTACATGCTTGTCTATTTCTGTGTACAGGTTTATGTATGTGTGTGTGTGTGTGTGCGTGTGTGTGTGTGTGTGTGTGTGTATGAGCTTGTATATTTGTATATACACATTTTTGCATGTAATAGTATGTGTATATTTATGTGCTTGTTTGTGAATGTGTATATGTGTGTTTTGCGCATTTTTGTGCCTATGCATTTGTGTATCTATTTGTGTGGTTGTATATGTGTATTTGTATGACAATTTGCATGTGTTTGTATACGTGTGTGTGTGTGTGTGTGTGTGTGTGTGTGCCTGTGTTTGTGTATGGATCTTTATGTATGATTGCATAAATATGTATTCATGTGTATGTGTATGAGTGTGTTTATGTGAGTGTGTGTTTGTGCGTATGTTTTTGTGTGTGTGTGTGTATATGTTTATGTATTTCTCTGTACCTATTTCTGTGTTTGTATGAATTTACATATTCATGCATGTGTGTTTTTGTGTGTGTTTGGCCTAATGAGTAGAGAGCTTGTCAATGGTTCAAGAGACCGAGGTTCAATCCTGGGTCAAGTTATACCAAAGATTCAAACAATGGTACTTGATGCCGCCTTGCTTAACCCTCAGCATTATAAGGTGTGGATCAAGGGTAAAGTGGAGCAATCCAGGGAATGGAGTAGCACCATCCACTACACCTCTGTGTAGTTGCGATTGAAAAGGGAGCCTTCGGGTCATCCTCGATTAAGGTCGCCAACTTTCTATGACTATATTTCTCTTTGTACGTGTCTGAATATTTGTGTATGCATTTTTATATGTAAGTTTGTATGCTTGTTACTGTCTGTGTGTATGTGTGTTTCGCATGTATGTGTATTTGTGTGTATTTGTATCTTTGTGTGTTTGTATGTATGTAAATTTTCGTGTATTTCTGAGTTCTTGATTATGTGTTTGTGTGAGTTTTGTGTGTATCTGGGTGTGCATTTATATACACATATTTGTATATGTATTTGTTTTGGATTCTTTGTTTTATGGCATATCAACCTTTGTAGGTTATTTAATGCAAAAGCCATTCTCCTAGAAGAACAGTAGTGGTACTATTTAACTCATAGCTGGGAGGATAAGGAGGTTCATACCTTTCCCAAGGGTATTTTGCCTGAAAATGAATGTAATAGTGTGACTGGAGTTCAAACTTGCTTACTAAAATTTCACAGTCGATCGCTTTAACCACTACACCACGAGGATATCCCTGTATATGTATTTGTATGGGTATGTATATTTGTGTATGTGCTTGTATGTGAATGTTTATTTGTTTGTGTACTTGTTTGTATGTTTGTTTGTGTGTCTTTGTACTTGTTTGTTTGTGTTTATAGGCATTCTTGTTTGTGTGTGCAAATGTGTGTGTGTGTGTTGGCATATCTACATACTCCTGAGTTTGTATGAGTTTGTGTGTTTATACCTGGGTGTCTGTATGTCTATGGTTTTATTTGTATTAGCATGTTTATATTTATGTACATGTGTGTTTGTTTACTTGTATACATCTGTTGTATGTCTGTTTTCTGTGTATGTATTTATATGTTTGTTTGTATGTATCTGCTTGTGTGTGTATTCATATGTCTGTGTATGTTTGTGTATGTTTGTATGGGTATTTATGTTTGTGTGTGAGTTTGTGTTTGTGTACGTATTTGTGTGTGTTTGTGTATGTGTAGCAAAAACTTCCCTTCACTTCTTAGCTTTTGGACAATCATTCTGATTGAATTCAAAATAAATTTCAGGAAAAATAGCACAACTTTATTTTTTACTTTTCCTATACTTTTAGTTTGGATCTGTTCCATTTAATCCAGTTGTTTTTGGCAGACAAATTCTTTGGTCTTCAAAAGAAATTCTTTACTACATGCTACTTTGTTAGATTCATACAAAGACAATTAATAAACAGACTCTCTATCACTTAATTTTTGGCACTGTTATTATTATTATTATTATTGTTATTATTATTATCATTATCATTCTTCCCTATGATTCTTACCACTATTATTATTATTATTATAATAATTCACTATGATTCTTAGCCCTATTATTATTATTATTATTATTATTATTATTATTATTATTTCCTATGATTCTCAATACTATTATTATTGTTATTATTATTATTATTCCCAATGATTTTTAGCACTGTTATTATTATCATTCTTCCCTATGACTCTTACCACTATTATTATTATTATAATTCACTATGATTCTTAGCCCTATTATTATTATTATTTCCTATGATTCTCAACACTATTATTATTGTTATTATTATTATTATTCCCAATGATTTTTAGCACTGTTATTATTATCATTCTTCCCTATGACTCTTGCCACTATTATTATTATTATCATTATAATTCACTATGATTCTTAGCCCTATTATTATTATCATTATTATTATTATTATTATTATTATTTCCTATGATTCTCAACACTATTATTATTATCATTCCCTATGATTCCTAGCACTACTATTATTATTATTATCATTATCATTATTTCCAACAATTCTTAGCACTACTATTATTAGCACTATTATCATTATAATTATTATTATCATTCCCTATGATTCTTAGCACTATTATTATTATTATTATTATTATTCCCTATGATTCTTAGCACTATTATTATCATTCCGTATGATTATTCCGTATGATTATTCCCTATAATTATTATTCCCTATGATTATTAGCACTATTATTATTATTTAAAAAATATTTTTTTCTATGATTCTTAACACTATTATTATTTTTATTATTATTATCATTTCCTATGAGCCCAATATTTAAGGATGAGTCCTACTTTACTGTACACTGTAGCCTGGTGTTTTGGGATCAGGTAAATACTGTGAGATACTGATCATAAAATGTTTAATATAGCAATGATTCAAAGTCTTTCTGTTTATAAAATGGTAGGAGAGCTTTAAATAAAAGATGAGTCTATTCTGCTATGAAGAATAAATATGTTAAGAGCTTTTTCTTTTGTACATTTAGTGAGCTCAGAGAGAAGTTTTCAATGAGCAAATAGTCATACTGCTCAAAGTTATAGGCAATAATTGACAGGGTACAAGTTCTAAGAATGTAGTGTTCAACAATGGCCCAAGAGATTGCGGTTCAATCCCAGGTTGAGTCATTCTAAATACTCAAAAAATGGTACTTGACACCTCTTTGCACAACACTCAGCACTATAAGATACATATCAAGGGAAAAGTGGAGTAATCCAGAGAAAGGAGTATCGCCCTCCCTTACATCTCAGTGTAATAGCTATTGAAAAGGGAGCCTTCAGGTTGCCCTCAACTATGGTTGCCAACTTTTTACAGTTCTTCTGCAAGAATGGCTGGGACCAGCTAATCAGCTTACTATCCCCCACCCAGTGCAAATGCCTGATGAGCCTGCCCCTAGGCATCTACAATGTAATACTTGCTTAACAAGGCTGAGTTTATTGTTGGGTACCTGAAGCAACGTAAAGAAGTTTGCCAAAAGGACCAAGAATTTTTTATTATTGATACATGCACATTTTGATTAGTGCATTGTCCTTCAATATAAAATCATATTCATATCAAATCTGAATTTGAGGGAATCAGATAAATTAATTATACAAGGATGGCTTTTGCTTTAAATAACCCATGAAGGTTGATATGTCATTAAATGAACAAACCAAACCAAAGAAGCAAGGAATGTAAGTTTAATATATTCATTTGTACAATCATTAGCAATGCAGTTACATTATATACATGTTAGCCCTATTCTCTCATTGATGCTTGCATTCATTACAGTTGCCCAGTCAGCTGGGGCTGTAGAATACACTGACTGCTTCTCTGCAGAGAGAAGAAGAGCCTCCACCTAATGAGTGTCCTGGATATGACACTAAACAATCTGATGGTGTGGTTTCAGTAATGCTAGAGCTTTGGGGAATGTGGAGTACCCCTTCTTTGCCATCACTCCCCGGTTCACTCTGGCCCGGAGTGGTAGCATCTGATACGGTCCTATCTATGGGTCAAATAGAATTAAACTGCGAACTTAAGCTAAACTGAATTACTTGAAATAGAACTGTTTTGATTCTTTAACAGCGTACTTATGCTAAACTGAATTGTCTGAAGTCGAACAGTTTTAGACATTGAAAGTGTACTTGCACTAAGTTGAATTGTTTGAAATAGAACTGTTTATTTGTATAAAAATGAATTTGGCATTAAATAACCTACAATGGTTGATATGCCATAAAACCCAAACAAACAAACAAACATTCATTATAGGTCACTGACAATCCTTTTTTTCTGTATCTTTTAATTTACAATTTCTATAATGAGTAATGAAACTTCTTCCAACACATTTCAGCTAAAAAATTGCATAAATGTAAAAAAATGTAAATTTATGACCAAAAATGGTGAAAGGTAATTAAGAGTGGAGTTGAGTAGTGCTAAAGTCAGTGGGCATAACAGTGAAAAGACAAAGCTTTGATGCTGAGTTCAAATGACAATTTTTCTATGCCAGAATTGTGTATGTAATCAAAATAAAAGGTTTGATGTTTCTTGATAAATCCTACTTGATATATAATGGGTTATGTATGCTGTCAGTATTTTTTTTAAATCATTAACTATGATAACCATTCATCAGAATGAATGATGTGTTTGTGTGTGTGGGGGGGTCTATGTTTTACAGCTTATCAATCTTTGTGGGTTATTTAATGCCAAAGCCATTTTTGTTGAAGGACGGCAGTGGTACAATTTAACCTATAACTGAGGCGATAAAAAGGTTAATACTTTTTCCATGGACATTTGCCCAAAAGTGAACATAATAGCACAACTTATATCAATGTTTCAGACCAGCAAGTTAGCCACTATACCATGGAAACTCCGCCATGTGTATTTATATATGCGTGTATATGCATAGGTATATATATGTGTGTGTGTGTGTGTGTTTGTGTGTATTTGTGTGTGCATGCATGGATGTATATAAATACTTTAAGGGACTAAATTCTTCAGCTTTGCATAGTTCCTGGTCACCTTCAAGTAAGGAACAGACCCTGTGAGTTGTTCTCTGACATACAAGGATTACACTTTGACAAAGTGTTGTGTTGAAGGTTGTCCTTCATAGAGAAGGAAATTCAGTCATCACCCTTTAACTATTGCAGCATCCAATGATGCAGACTTACTCTTCTTGCTGGCATCTGATGCAGGTATTCAAAGAGCAGGTCTGGCTCTTTGCAAAAGATTTTTATTACTTTAAATAGTTTTTTGACAAAAGTTGTTTCATTTTTTAAGATTTTTTTTTCATGTTCTTTGTTAATGTGTTTTAGCTGATCAAAGATAAAAGGCAACCTTGTCCTTATCAAAATTTCTCAAAACTCTCATGAAACTTGTAATTAAGTGCCTGGAATTATTGGTGAAAGTATTTGATCTGGAAGGTGTCTGAGGGCACTGCAGACTGGGCAATTGCACATAATTCAATGAGAAGTGGATGTTGGAATGTCTACACACTACTAGATTCCATCTTTTCTGATTTTGGGTGGAATAGAAAGTTTGCATTGATTGCTAAAAACCTGGTTACTATGACATCACAATTGAAACCTCGTCTGAAACGAAAGAATTCAGATTAATAATGACTTGAGAAGGGTGGCAATACGTGTTTTTCTAGATTGGAAAGGAGAAAGGCTGCAAAGTGTGGCTTTTGCAGTAAGAAATTATTTGGTTCCTATCTTGAATAATCTTCCTTATGATGTTAGCAAATGTTTTTATGGCTATGAGAATTCTACAGGATCACGATCCTGATATAACTCTTATCTGTGTAATGAGTTACAACAAACAGACACTTTCATGATGTCATTGGAGTAGACATTTTATGATGGTTGCTGGACTCAAGAATCATATTCAAGCTAATCAGAATTAGAAATTTTCTCTGAATCTTCAAGTGGTGATCATGCTTACAGCCAAGTTGATTGCCATTATATATATATATGAGGTATTCTTCAATCCAGTCAATCCGGAATAGGGAACAATTCAGTCAGGACAAATAAATTATTTAAATTTAGAATATTTAAATATTCCTGGTAAAGAGCTCAATGTAAATAAGATCCACATAGCAAATTATATTATTTCAAGAAAAACACAATATTCGATCACATTAGGATAATAAATTTATTTACATCCTGTTAAGAGCATTGATATGAAGCAAAACACCAAAAGAATTTTTAGAGGACTTCATCAGATCCAACTTATATATATATATATATATATATATATATGCCTTTGCTATTCACATTTGGAAGTCAGACCTATCCAATAAAATAAAATGTAATTTTTTTCAAGCAGTGGTTGTGGCCATACTACTGTATGGATGCACCAATTGAATGCTGACTAAGAGTATGGAGAAAAAGCTCAACAGAACTCATACAAGGATGCAATGAGCTATATTAAACAAATCCTGGAAGTAACATCCCACAAAACAGCAGCTGTACGGCCACCTACCACCCATCTCGAAAACCATCCAAATTAGATGAACATGGCATGTGGGATACTGCTGGAGGAGCAAGGATGAACTCATAAGCAATGTTCTCCAGTGGACCCCTTCTCACAGATGCACAAGTATGGGACAACCAGAAAGAACTATAACAGCTCTGTACAGACACAGAACATAACCTGGAAGACCTTCTGGAAGTGATTGATGATAGAGGCGGATGGCAAGAGAGAGTTAGGGAAATCTGTGCAAGCAGTACAACATAATGATGATATGATATATGTATATATCAGTAATATCTACTAGGTGTCCAAAAACTATGGATGTGGGATATTTGTATATAGAATATGTGAGGGATTTCAGATAAATCTATGGGAGTGCTAGATGTATGGCTATTATTATATGTTTTTCAGGATGTACATAAGAAAACCCACTGAGTGTATATATTGTAACTGGAAGAAAACTCAACTATGGTTAAAACGCCATTATAAACTAATTTCGACGAAGAATATTATCATTACCTCTTTAGATGACATACACACTTCTTTTGGGGAGTTGTAGATATTATTCTTTGTCAAAATAAATTTATAAAGCACTTTAACCATGGTTGAGTTTTCTTCCAGATACATTATATATATATATATATATATATATATATATATAACAAGGAGGATCCTAAACATCAAATAACAGTTTCTAACACAAAATTCTATAGCTCTTCAGTAAACATTCAGTATTGAGATGCTCCCCATACACAATCAGATGTATTGGGCTGGGAACCTTTGAGGATATTAGGTTACCTAAGCAGCTTTTTCATGGAGAGTTACAATGTTGTCCACATCTGGGACAAGAACCTAAGAAATAGGTTAAGGATATCATCAAAAACAAACTTAAAGTGTTTCATCTTGATGTTGACAAATGAGAGCTAATGGCAAAAGTTGATTAGTTTGGAATAAAGAGATCTATGATGGTTGTAAAGCATTTGAAGTATGGAGAATTGAACACTTCATCTGGAAAAGAGCTATTCAGAAATAGCATTTGGCCTTGAATCCCAAATACTTTTCAGCTTGGATATGTTTGGAACATCGGCAGTAGGTTCTATTTGTCCAAATGTGGACTAACTGATCATATGAGATCTCATGATAGCAAACAAATAATCTTAGGCTGATTTCACACAGGTCCTTCCTCAGCAACATACAGGAAATCTGTGTCAAATTCTGGGGCAAAGTATATGGATCTGCAGCAATTTGAGGAGTCAAATAATAGTGCACAGGTTTAATGCCAATACTAGGACAAGTCTTTTGTCGGTCACAAATAGCAAAGAGCTTGTAAGGGTGAGCAGGTGCTGTTTGTGGGATTGCAAAGATGGACTTATTCTGTAAAGAAGTGGCAGTCACTACACACATGCACAAACACACACACATACACACACACATATATATATATATAGAAAGAGAGAGAGGGAGAGAGAAAGAGAGATGATAACCTCAATTTTCTCCTAAAGTGTAAGAATGAAAACAATCCCAGCTTTGATCTATAGAAGCCTGCATAATCAAAATGGTACAAAACAAATATAAATTAGAATCCTATTTAATCTCACAACATCAAAGAATCCAGTTTCTTTAATATATTTCCATTTTTAGCCAAATTAATATTAAGACACAATAGATTGATAAATAAAAAATAGATTTGAATAAAGTAGTTTTTATTTACTGATAACAACTAAGCAGTTAATCCTTACAAGTTGCCTCCCTTGGATGCTCTCTGATATTAAAGAAAAATCTTACCTGGAAGTTCAACATTGGTCATGTTGTTATCAGCACATGGTGAACGAGGGGGTTTAATAAACCCCTGTTTCCTGTAATACAATCTTGTCAGACTTATTCCCTTTTACAAATATTATAATTCTTCATCAATATTCATTAGCTATATATTATATCAATAACAGATTTTTGAATAAATCTAAAATTTAAAAACTGTGAAGCAACTGATCTTCAGGATCTGTTTCCTTGATGTGGTGCATTCAATAAGTTTCCAGACCTTTTTTGTACAGGCATTTAAAATTGTCATTGACTCTTGAAAATTCAGTATGTTATTGCTATACATCTTATGAGATGACTAACCAATTTTTATGATTTCAGGTTCAAAGAAACAGCTACAGCAGTAATTGGAATACACCCTACTAAAGCCTGATTGTTGCAGCTGGTGATTTTCAAAAATGGAATCTGACACTTTAGAAGAATGAGATGCAATAAAATTCTGTTTTAAACTTGGAAAAATGCCACAGAAACGTACGGAATGCATCAGACTGCTTTTCGACTATGTTGCATGAATTGAGCATCAGTTTTTCAGTGGTATAAGAGATTCAAGGAAGGCAGGGAGTCTGTGAGGGATGATGAGAGGTATGAGAGGAGTAAGGAAGTCAATACACCAGAGTTGATTGGCCAAAGGGTTAGGGTTAGGGTTACTATGTTGGGGTTTTAAGGGAGTTCAGGAAGAGATTGCGTCGCAAGAGGCCAGCACTCTTCAAATCGAGTCAGTAGTATTTCGACCAGGATAATGCACCAGTCCACAACTCCATCCTTGTCACAGACTATTTGACCAAGATGTGCATCAAGACAGTTCCTCACCGTCCACCCTATAGTCTAGACCTTGCTCTTTGTGACTGTTGGTTATTCCCTAAGCTCAGAGGCTTTCGTTATGAGACAACTGAGGAGATGAAAGAGGTTGTGATGAAGGTCATTGACATGCTCACATAAGAGGACTTTGATGGGACCTTCTAGAAGTTTTTGGAACAGTACAACAAGTGCATTGCAGCCAGAGGAGATTACTTCAAAGTGGACAAGAGTTTCATGTGTGCACAATCAATAAAAGTGCCCATACGAAAAAAGTCTGGAAACTTATTTAATGATCTTGTATCTAAACAAACTTTATCATTTCAAAAACGATTTCATGGTGAAATTGGTGAAATTGGGGCTGCAAATGATGTTAAGAAAATTAACTGTTGATTTTTCATGTTTCAGTCCTATTGCTAGATCTCATTGTTGTATATATATATATATATATATTGTTGGTGAAGTTAAAATACTAGCTCATCTAAAGCAATATGAAACCTTAAGTCATAGAGTTTTTAATCTATTTTTGTCGTAATTCAGTTTTATAGATAAAAATATTTTCATGATTATCTGCATTTTTATGCCTATACCTCTGTGAATATTTTACTGATTAAAAATAAATGCTTTTACATTCAAATTCTAATCATGATTTTATATATATATATATATATATAGTATCTCAAAATAGATGCAACACATTAATATGAAAGATTTATTACAAAGACATTTTTCATGTCGGCTAGTGTGAGTTTATACTTGATCTGGATTCTGAATAGATTTTGCCAAAACTCCTTCTTTAAAATTCTTAGCAATGATGCATGTGAACGACCAAGTTCATGGGAATATCTTCAGTAGGACTATTTTGGAATCCTTCTGACAGAATCTCAAACCACATCCACGTTGTCAGGACATCTTGCAGTTAACTTCCGGCCAGATCTAGGATTTTCTGTCTTCTTGCTGACGTTGTTTATTGATTATGCAGTTTGAAATTTGTGTACCAAATGATAATTGTTAAAGTTAAACTTCCTGCGGAATTTTGCTTGCACAGTTTTGTAAGATTTTGTCTCTAAATAAGTAGTGATGCAAAATATTCTTCCCCTTTTGTCCAAGGCATTAGGATTGAGTATTAATAGTTGTTATAGTATACTATTTTCAAATCAAAAACAAAAAAGAACACAACATTATTAGTAGTAGAATTATTAGCAGTCACATGAGTCCCATGTATATTAAGACACCCTATATATATATATATATATATATATATATATATATATATATATATAAATATATATTTATGTATTATTCAGTCCAGTTAAACCAGAGTTGGGAATAATTCCATCAGGATAATAAAATCATTCAACTATGAACATTTAAATTTTCCTGGTAAAGAGTTCAATGTAACTGACATCACAGAGCAATAATTCCTTTAAGAAAAACAAAAACCAGTTACATTAGGATTATGTATATATATATATATATATATATATATATATATATATATATATATATATATATATATATATATATATTGTTTAATATCAACCTTAGTGGGTTATTTAATACAAAAGCCATCCTTATAGTAGAACAGCAATGATACTATTTAAACCAGAAATGGGGGATAAAGGGGTTCATACCTTTCTCAAGGATATTTGTTCAATAGTGGATTTAGTAGCATGACTAGAGTTTGAACTCACATACGACTGAGGCAACAATCTGGTATTATAGCCGTTATGCCATGAAACGCCACTGTAAGCATATATATCATATTTACCAACCCCTCTGCTCGGGCAGGATATGACACAAGGTCAATTTTTAAGCGAAGTTTAACAGGTTTGAATTCAGAGTTTTCCTTCTCCTAGACTAGTTGCCTCACCAAGGCTGAAGAACCCAGTCTGCCCTACTATTTACCCATAGCTGGAGGGAGAATGATTGGATTCGTACCTTTTCCAAGGGTATTAATGCTATGTGAAATGCAATCAGCCTCGTCCAGGATTTGAACTCGTGTCACCGTGCCCATTTCCTATGATGATAACCATTACACCACGGGCACCTCCATATTTATAAGTAAGTAAAGTTGGCAACCTTTTTAATAACTACTAAGACTCCCTTTTTAATAACTACTACACTGAGGAAAGCACTACTCCTTTCCCTGGATTGCTCCACTTACCCTTGAACCATACATTATAATGCTGCGGATTAAGCAAGGAGGTATCAAGTACCATTTTTTTTAGTCTTTGGTATGACTCAACCTGGGATTGAACCCTTGTCTCCTGATCTATTGGCAAACCCCTCACCAAAAAAAAGGATGTGACAAAATGTCAATTTCTAGCAGAGTTTACCATGTTTGAATTCAAAGTTTTCCTTCAAAACCAAGGTTAAAGAGCCAAGTCTATCTGACTGTTTATCCATAGCTGGAGGGAGAATAGTTGGATTCATATCTTTTATAAATTTTCCAAGAGTATTAATGCTATGTGAAATGCAAACATCTTTGTCCGGGATTTGAACCTGGGTCATCATATCCATATATATATATATATATATATATTGTTAATGCAAACTAAATCACCAAAAATCCTTGTCTGTTAGTGATTTGGAGTCCCTTGAAACCTATTATTCCAAAATACCTTTATCTGAATTCAATGTACTCATGCATATATATACTAATGCATGTGTGTGTGTGTGTATATATATATATATATATATATATGTATATATATATATATGTATATATGTGTGTTTACCTATATATGAATGAGTATCTGGATTCACTTATAGGTATGCTATATCTACTTTTGGGAAATATATATGCTTAGTGCAACACCATCAGAAGTTCAGTAAGAACATTGTTACTGCATGATGCCCTTACTACCTTGAGGTATCATTAATTTATAAGCTCACGCTTGGCACATAAGCCCTGCCCCAGGTGAAAAAGGAAAATGAAAAAAGAAAAGAAAAGAAATCTGGCATTTCATCTTTCTTTTTGCCTACATTACAGATTGGTAAAGAACTCCAGGACAAATGCAGAACCTCCAAGTTTGCCTGGCTTACAAACGATAATGGAAGACATTTCCTGGATTAAAATAGCTACTTTGTTCTTCGTCATAAATTATACCTCATGTGGCCTAAATGGAAAGAGGGTGGGTGCCGCCTGATATAAGCTGGACAGATGATTTCAGGGCTGTGTCCATATTTAATGTTAGGGTTTTGCCAATTCTTGTACTGCCTTTTCTTTGAGGAATTGTTGGGCTGAAGAAGTGAGAAATGGCTTGAATCTCATGTCTGCCTAATTAGTATTCCCTAGGCTGATATTATTGTTACTCTGAAGGCACTTCTGTTACAACCAATATAGATGCTTCAGAAGAATCTTTGGTCTTTACAACCATAATGCTGTGAAAATAATGGTAAGTATATATCTATATATATATATATATATATATATATATTTACACACACACACATATATATGTATCTATCTATATATATATATGGAGGTGCTCGTTGGGTAATGGTTATTATCATAGGAAATGGGTACGGTGACCCCAGTTCAAATGCTGGGCAAGACTGTTTGTATTTCACATAGTGCTAATACTCTTGGGAAAGATATGAAATCCATTGCGTCTCTTTCCAGCTATGAGTAAACAGTAGGGCAGACTAGGCTCTTTAACCTTGGTAAAGCAACTGGTCTCAGAGAAGGAAAACTCTGAATTGAAAACCTGTTAAACTCTGCTAAAAAAAAGGAATTTAGTGTTGCATCCTGCTTGGGCAGACAGTTTGATAAACAAACACACACACACACACACACACTCACTCTCATACATGCATGTATGCATATATATGAACAGAGTGTTTTAAAAACTCGATATACCTTGAGATGTACAGGGTGTTTCAGAAAAATCGATATAATTTTATAATCGAATAACTTTACAATTTCTTACTTAAATGATTTCAGATTTTTAACGGCATGTGGGAAAACAACTTAAAATTTTGTATTTAATATTTAAACACCTTTTTTTTTCCAGTTAATTTCATTTCAATAACTCCAAAGAAAAAAACAAAACATTGTTTGGATAATGTTGTATAACTTTAAAAATGAAAGATATTCCAACGATAACAACATTATCCAAACATTTATGGCAAATAAAGAATGTAATGGGCAAATCTTTGGGAAAAAATGGGATAATGTAAAAGAATCCCAATTTTATAAAGGAAGTGGCAATAGCTACAGAGTGTGTCTGGAATAAAAACGATGGATCTGAGTTCATACTGAAAACAAGATGCTGAGTAAAAAAAGGTGAATTGATATCTTAGAGTAAACATGTTCTCATCATGTACATCGATCACCTTACTCTGATTAATACCATAATTATTTTTCCTTTATTTAGACTGCCTTTAAATTATGTATGTACATGGTGTAGAAGCAAAATATGGAATAGGGAGGAGTGGATTCATGCCTTTACTACAGAGTGTAGAAACAAAATATGGAATAATTTTTAAAATGTTGTCCATTTTCTATGGTAATAACCATAATATCACAATTCCATATATTATCATAAAAATGTTGGAGACACTTGAGGTGTAATAGATATCATTTTATTATGAGTAAATAGTAGGGAAGACTGGGCTCTTTAGCTTAAATATATGTATCAGACCATTGACATAGAGGGTAAAGTGTTCATCAGTGGTCCAGGAGACCAGTGTTCTATCCCAGGTTGAATTATACCAAAGACTTAAAAATGGTACTTGATGCCTCTTTACTTACCACTCAGGATTATAAGGTATGTATCAAAGGTAAAGTGGAGAAATCAAGAGAAAGGAGTTGTGCCCTCCCCTACCCCTCAGTGAAGTAGCTATTGAAAAGGGAACCTCTGGGTCACCCTTGACTGCAGTCAGCTAACTCATATATATATATATATATATATATAGAATTAACTTAAATCGCGAGTCGAAAATCTTCTACTAAAGTTTCACCTTAACAGATCATCAGGAAGCCTAAGTTCGACTTAGGCTTCCTGATGATCCGTTAAGGTGAAACTTTAGTAGAAGATTTTCGACTCGCGATTTAAGTTAATTCTATAATTGGCTCCATTGTATTGTGTTGAGCACTTTAGTAATTATAGCATTGCAGCATTCGAGGAGGGTTTTTTGGTTTTCTTTTGACCACTGACTGCGTACCCCTTGTTTTTTTTCAAGGAGTCGGACGAGGCTGGCCTTTTCTTTCTTTTTTACCCAAAAAACTTTTTTCTTTTCCCCTGGGAGGTGATTCGAGGTACTTTTATCTCTTGTTCTTGACCAGGGTTTTTTTGTTTTTCCGATACCGTGAATACTGGTAGATATTAGATTAGTAAATATATATATATATATATATATATATATATATATATATATATATATATATACATGAACGTATATATTTGTATATCAGCATTCACAGGTAGATGATTGTTGTGTGTAATCAATCATTGTATACAAAGAGGAAGAGAAAGAAAGAGAGAGGGAAAATAAGAGAAAGAGAGAATAATATGTTGACAGGTAATCAGACAGTCAGCTTCATGACTGACTAATTGATTTGGTGATTTTCAGGTGATATAAGGAGAACTATATTCCTTTCTAAAGTGTTTTGTATAGAGATGCTTGCAAATTCAGATTTGAATGGCAAGTTTTGTGATATGCAGAATGCAGTCTGTGCAACAAATGCTATCTGGTGTTGTCACTTTGATTCTAGGCAGGTTGTTCTGTGTATGAAAATTGGATTTGCATCAGCATGCTGCGATTTCCTCACTTGAATATGCATGCAAGCACATTCTCATACCTGCTTGAATATACAACCCTGCATGCTAATAAACTCAGGTTGCTAGATAGAATGATATTAGGTAAATAGGAACAGATTGAAACAGATAGATAGATAGATAGATAGATAGAACCAAATGAAAATAGATAAATCAAGAAAAAAACAGAGGCAATGAGATTTCTGTCAATCACTGCATCAATGTATTAGATCTTGTTATATTAATCAGAATAGGTTAATATATATGTATACATATATATATAGTTAGATTACTCAGAACAGACTGTTAGCTAATTATATAAGATTGTACACTCAGACACATACATCATCATGATCATCATGTCATGCCACAACCACGGATTTCCAAAAATCTCACCAACCATTTGTCTCTATCATATCTTCTAGACGACATTCTGTGTCCATACAGAGCTGTTGTATATAAGTTCTAGCTGGTTATCCAACACTTGTATGTTCGTGTGAAGGGGTCCATGGGAAAATGTCTTTACTTCTCCAGCATTGTACTTCATGTCTTGTTCATTCAATTTTGATGGTTTTAGAGATGGAAGGTAGGTGGCCTTACAGCTGCTTTGTGGGATGTTGCTTCAAGGATTTGTTCAATATACAGCTGCTGTTTTGTGGGATGTTGCTTCCAGGACACATATTCATAAAACTATGGTAATACATAACAATAAGCATGGCAAGGCTTCAAAAATATTCTTAATATGACCAAATAAACTGAAATACATACCTTATTGTTATATAAGGGTTAGCAAGTTCGTTTTGCAGATCAATTTCTATTGAGAGTGAATTTGTTCCCCACTAAGAGCTTAGTTCTTTAAGACCTTATGGAATGACCGTAGGCAAGTTAGTCTTGTAAATAAATTTGAGTGAACTCCCTTGTTTTTGCGTGCAGAGTCTCACTAAAAGAGATTAGAAAAGGTGAGAAATAGTGGAAGTAATGAAAAAGATACTAAATTGCCATAATGGGTTTATGTTGGATTTTAAAAAGAATTCTTTCAGGACTTTTATTTCATTCAGTATTGTTGCTTTTTTGAAAAATAGTGAGTTGGTTTAAAGTAATCAGATCACCGAGTCAAGTTTGCCTTGTGGTTGAGAGAGTTGTATGTTCTTCAGAATTCAGAAGGTTGATTTTTGGATTATGGATTGTTTTGGCTTGGTTCGTAGTTTATTTAATGCTAAATCTATTTTTATACATGTAAGCAGTTATATTTCAAACAAGTCGTTTTAGTATAAGTAAACAGTTTAGTTTTATTTGACCTATAGATAGGATCTGATCAGGTACTACCACTCCAGGTCTGAGTGGACCTGGGAGCAATAGCAATAAAAGTGTACTCCGCATTCCCCAAAGCGCCAGTATTACTGAAACCTTACCATCCGATTGTTTAGTATCATATCCAGGACATTTGTTGGAGAAGTCTTACCTCTCTGCAGAGATGCAGTCTGTGTATTCTACAGCCCAAGCTGACTGGGCCATAGATTATAGAATTACCAGTGTTAACTGATCAGCAAAAGTTTACATTCATCCGTTTTGTGTGGACACTTGATGCCATCAAGAGAAAAGTGCAATGTACAGTAGAGATGGATATCCTGAAAGATTCAAGGAATCTGTGCTCCTGGTTTGCCATGATGATGGGGAAGTGGTAAGATATTTAATCTGAATGGTATTCAAAGTGAATATCTCTTGAGCATTGAAAGGTTTGTGAAAATTGTTTTTGTTGGGTATGCTGTTAGGTATCAACAGCTGAAGGCATTGCACAGCTTTTGATAACTAATTGGTTTATGTCTCCATCATTTACAGGGGAACATTTTGATATGTGATGTTAATAATTGCTCGGATCTGAATCTAAGGAATCTGTTAGTCATATTTAGGGTGACCTTACATTTTTTTTTCAATGAAATTTTTTTTAAAAAACATAAATGAGGTTAATTGGTTGAAAGATTTTTAGACAAATTTTTTTAATGGTTTCCGTCCAAAGAGAGAGAGAGAAAGAGAGAGAGAGAGAGAGAGAGAAAGAGAGAGAGAGAGAGAGAAGTAGAAAAATAATATAATTGGAATTGACAGATGGATACACAAAAAATCAAAAAGACTAAAAGCAAGAAAAAAACAAAACAAAACAAAAAAGAAACAAATGCTGATATATATTTTGTTGTGTTGTTGATGATACCAGGGCCAGCTGATTTTATTTTGTGGTATGTCTGTCCTGTTTGTCTGCAGGTGTGACTTTGTAGGTTTGGTTGTTGACAGAGGAATCAACTAGTATTGTTTATTGTCAAAGGATATAGCTGCCACTCTTTTGGTAGGAAAAAAATGATTTTATTTTGGAGTAAACCAACAGGAATTTCTTTCTTTCTTTCTATCTTTCTTTTCAAAAATCCTATCTTTCTAACACTTTCTTTCTTTTTTCTTTCTTTCTTTTTTGTTGGCAGGTGATTGAGTCACTATATTATATAAACACTGTTCTACATTTTCAGGTTGCAAATGTATTTACTCAACACTCATCTATAATCAGAATGTGGCACAAGGTCTATTTCTAAGCAGAGTACAGTTGGTCTGAATTCAAAGTTTTCCTTTTCACAAATAGGTTGTTTTATCAAGGCTAAAGATATCAGTCTGTCCTACTATTTACCTATAACCAGAGAGAGAAGAGATGGATTTAAACCTTTTCCAAGAGCATTATCATGAAGTGAAATACAAGTGCTTTGCCCAGGATTTGAACTTGGGTCACTGATTCCATTTCCTATGACCATAACCATTAAACTGACATCTTTCTGGTTCAGTGGGGGAGATGCATTGAAACAAGCCAGAAAATTTAGTCAAAGACAGAGGAAACCTTTGAAAGGTTAGAATCTGCTATGTTGAAATGCTGAATCCCAAATATCTGTGACAAGAAGATTTAATTTCAACACGAAAGGCTTTTTATATGAAATGGAATAGTTTGCATTCTCAGTCATTATAAGGGACCAATAATGCTTAAATGACTCCCTCTGTCCAGCAATGTCCAAGAATGAATGCTAATCAATAACAAAGGCTGCTCATCCTAAGAAACATGATTGATTGATTGACTGATTTTAACTTATTTAAAGTTATTTTATGCCTTGTGGTTAGGGAATAGTGTTCATTGAATGTTCATATTTACATATTTTATGCATCTGTTTCTTAGAAGAAGTGTTTTTTTGCACATGGTGATGTAATATCAAGTATTCCTACTGAGTATAAACTGGTAGACAAATTCACCTACCTAGGAAGCAGTGTCTCATCAACCGAAAAAGACATCGACACGTGGCTAACGAAGGTATGGACAGCTATCGATAAGCTATCGATCATATGGAAATCAGACCTGACCGATAAAATGAGTCCCTAACAGGTACTACCACTCTGGATCAGAGTAGGCCTGGGAGTTATGCCAATGTTGGAGTATTCCACACACCTCAAATCTCAAGAACTGGAGACTATCCAACAGATGCCATTTAGGATCATATAGAGGATACCCATTTTGGGAAAAGGATCTAGCTCCTCTCCAGGGAATGCAATCAGCATATTCTAAGCCCTGATAACTGGGTAGTTTCTAGTCTAGTTTCTCAAATTCTTTTTCCTCTAAACATTTTTTGCATGCTGTTATGTAATACCAAGTATTTCTATCAAATACAAATAATTTGCTCAGAGTTTTATGGTTTCAGCTCTTTTTATCTGAGACTAATAATTTATACACAATTTTATGGTTTCTAGTTTTATTTAATAATAATCATTTGTTTGCACACAGTCATATGGCTTCAAGTAATTAATAATAATCCTTATTAATCATAGTTTCAATTAACTATTCTTAATACAAATAATTTACAGTTATATTGTATCAAGTATTCTTATCAAATACAAACAATTTTCAAACAGATCTATTTGACCCATAGATGAAACCCTAACAGCTACTGCCACTCCAAGAGAACCTGGGAGAATAGCAATGAAAAGGTTCTTCACAATCCCCAGATCTCTTGGACAGGAGCCTCACCATTAGTTGCAATTTTGTCATATCTACTCTGCAAGCGGATAGTCAGTGTATTCTAAGCAACCACTGACCATGAGATTCAAAGAAATAGTTATTGTTGATTTGCTTTTCTCCAACCAAAAAACAATTATGCTAATTGTTATCTTGCTTCTTACTATTCTCTACTCAACTATAAAAATTCCCCAATGATAATCACCATTCACCTAGTATTACAGTTTTGCAGACAAACAATCAGATGGAAATTGTGTCAACATTATGGATTAATTCTGAAGCTGAAACAGATTGATGTACCAGACCATTTATCTGGCTTCCAGAAAACTAGAATTACCAGAAAATCAGATATTTTTGAAATTGGTTAGTTTTGAATCTGGCAAACCTTATGTAGCTTGCCGTTCATCTGCTTTGTGTGAACGATAACTTACTCATTGTAGAATTAACATATCACGGACCAAAAACCATTCAATGAAATATAACCCTCTAATCAAATTTCACAAAATTCATATAACTAAAAAGGAATCTGACTTAAAAAGGATTTTTCACCAATTTTAACAGATAGATTTTCTCCTCAGATCTCCAGGACTCTTCTAAGTATTTCTTGCTGATCTTAACAGTGCTGTGGTCTGATTTCTAGTTCCTCCTGTCTCTTTTCCAAGACTTTCCCAGGGCACTAAATACTATTGGTATCAGAGTCACCTTCATATTTCACAGCTTTTATAGCTTTTTGGAAAGATCCAATTATTTGTTTATCGGTTCACTTTCTTTCATTTTCACCCTGTGCTCCACTGGGATAGCAAAATCCACTTGATCACATATTCTTTTTTTCTTGTAAATCAACTCTAGGTCCGGCCTTCTGGTTGGAATTGGGTGAGCCATTCGTGTCTTAAAGTCCCTGAAAATTTTATGTCTTATTTTCTTGGACAGATTCTAGTTTGTTCATTTGTCAGTATGATA
This sequence comes from Sepioteuthis lessoniana, assembly GCA_963585895.1. NCBI lineage: Eukaryota > Metazoa > Mollusca > Cephalopoda > Myopsida > Loliginidae > Sepioteuthis > Sepioteuthis lessoniana. Next base: position 7,474,758 of record OY757928.1, read on the forward strand.
AAATTTTAACCTCTTGCACAGTTCCCAGTGGATCATCTTTCCTACCCAGTCATGTCTACTTTTGTATTCCTTTTGTGTCAGTTGGCTGCATTCACTTATTATGTAATTAACTATTTTATTTCTGTCACAACATAGCCAACACTTGCTATTTTCCAGCATATTATCAATTTTTATTTAGACATAATTAGTTCTTATGGCATTATTTTGTGCTTTTATCAAAAGAGATTGAGTTTCTTATTTCAGGTTTCCTCTTCTTAGCCATGCCCAAGTGATCTTATGCGCAATCTCCCCAGTTTGTGGCTTGAAGTATCCATACAGTTATTTTCCTTCCTATTTTTGTTTTCTAGATTTTTTGATGATTGCTTTTCTTTTTATTATTATTTCATTTAAATTTAATTCTTGTGAATTTTTCTTTTATTTTTATTATTATTATTGATAAAATAGAATGGAAATTTTTTAAAGTTGTAGCCACATCAGTAGTATTATATGGCTGCACCATAATGAAATGCTTAGAGGAAAAGCTAGATGGAAGTAAAAGTGGGGCGTGAAAATGAAAAATGATAGTCAGACAAAGAGTGGGGGAGACAAAAAAAAAAAAAAATTAAAACCACCCCAAGTCAAGCGTGAAATATCTCCTAATAAGTTCAAAGACTGTTTAGGGTTTTGTTTGCCAAGAGAAGGCCAGGCCAGTTAAATAAGATATAAATTGCCTTTAGAACAATGAGATGTTGTTTAGTCCAAGCTCTATGCAAGACCACAAAACACTCATCACTGTAATTAACTACACAATTTTTTAAAGCATTCAAATGCTCACAGATGATAGAATTGAGTAATTTTAGATGCCTTGATGTTGTGTGTTTACAGATATCTCTTGGAATGTGCTGCTTAACTCAAACCTCAAGGCATTGGGAAGGGCGCCCTATATATGCAGCATTACAGCGACACTGAAATGTATAGATTAAATTGCTAGTTGGAAGATAGTTGGATGGTTAATTACAGTGATGAGTGTTTTGTGGTCTTGCATAGAACTAGGACTAAACAACATCTCATTGTCCAAAAAGCCATTTATATTTTATTTAATAGGCCTTCTCTATGCAAACAAAACCCTAAACTCTCTCTGAACTTATTAGGAGATATTTCCTGCTTTACCTAGAGTGGTTTGAATTTTTTTCTTTTTTTTCTCCCCCACTTTCTCTGGCTATCATTTTTCATTTTCACCACCCCCTTTACTTAATCTTATTTACATTGTTTTAAATGACTTCCAAAGGCTGTCAATTGACAAATCTTGGATGAAAGGCCTTTGCGATTTCAATAAAATTTCTTCATATTGTAAATCTCTTATTTTCACATATGTCTCTAAGTGTCTTTCTTTTTAAATTTGCATGTACCAACAATTTATATATATATATATATATATATCACTCCAAGCATCCAATATCCACACAGAGCTGATGTTTGTTAAGTCTTTGCTAATCGGCCATCATTGGTGTGTCCATGTGTTGGAGTCCATTGGAGAACATCACTGATTTGTCTTTGCTTCTTGAGCAATTCCCAGCATGTCTTGTTCATTTAACATGGATGATTTGAAAAAGACTCTTCTAAATATATATATATATATATATATATACAAGGAGAGACAGTGAGATCTGATCATGCATACATCAGTGTATATTAGATATTTTTCTTGGTATGTTATGTCAGTAGACAAAAAAATGTGACATCCATTCTTTTATAATTACTTGTAATAGCAGTATAAATGGCTAGTGTATCCAATGTCAGCTTTGACAGACAGGGACCTCCTACTAATTCTGTCAGAAATATGAACAACATGCTATTTTTTTCTCCCTTTTCATTACCAGTAAAAGTTGCTCACAGAAAGTTAGATGCATTCTTATCTTTTGTCAATCTATTGGTTGCAGTAAAATATGAGATTGCAATCTGCAACACTAAACGACAGAATCGGCACTGCTGCTGGTGCGGGTGGAGCAAAAAAGAAAACAATGTCTTGGAAATAAGGGAAAGATATGGAAGTCTATTTTAGATTTCCATTCTTTTTAAAAATTTTTCTATCTTAAAGTTCATTATAATATTACTGTTTTAAGATCTTTAGCTTTAATTGCTTCAAAGCAAGATGTTTAAGATAAGATGTGTTAATAAAAATCTTAATTCTCAGTTCTTTTCTCTGACGTATCACTGTAAATACCACTGTAAATAGAACCATAGTTATTCCTAAGTTGTACATATCAATGTATATAGAATAATATATACCACTCTATTGCAAATTGTATCAAACACTGTTTATATAATTGTATATACCACTGTATAAAAAGTTACTGAATGAGAAATGATTAAAACGGTGGTTGGAAATGAAATGGAAATCTTTATAACATTAACAAAATACTATACTTGCTAGCAGCATGAAGAAGGTAACCCACTACTAGTGGTGTACCACTTAGTCAGCATATCCCCCCACTCCGGACAATAGTGTTCAATGTATTTATGAGAAATGGGGCAGACCCATTATTGTTCATAGGTATGCTATATAACAATATAGAACTTTAATTTATGGACCCTTGAGTCTACTCTCCTTGACCAAAGGTTCCCAGTTTAATACAAATTAAATGTATTTATTCTGTCACTTACAGGAACACTTTTATGTCACCTCTAACTTTTGCTATGTCTTCAATGATGCATAATCCCGCTCATAAGAAATGATTAAAACGGTGGTTGGAAATGAAATGGAAATCTTTATAACATTAACAAAATACTATACTTGCTAGTAGCATGAAGAAGGTAACCCACTACTAGTGGTGTACCACTTAGTCAGCATATCCCCCCACTCCGGACAATAGTGTTCAATGTATTTATGAGAAATGGGGCAGACCCATTATTGTTCATAGGTATGCTATATAACAATATAGAACTTTACAAAGTACCATAAATCTAGCTGAAACATTTTACACAAGGGACAGTCCATAAGATTGTTATTAACTTGCTGACTTTAAGTAAAAAGAATGATATAATTTAAACAATAACTGTAGATTCTAAATTAAAATTAATTATAACTAAATAAATGGGAAATTAAAGACAAAGAAAGAAAAGCTTGTAGTTGTAGCAGAAAGAACTTCATATTTTTGTTTTGTGCGTAAATTAATTTGACCGTTATGGTCATTGCATATTTTCAACCCATGAGGATGACTTATCCTATTCTGCTCGGACCAGTTTTCCTGGGCAACATAAAAATGGTGAAAGCCTGCCAAACTTTCTCTTCCTTAGAATCTTTCAAGCAGGACGTACGTACTTTCTGTCTTCTCTCTTCATAGCAGCAGAACCATTACACCATGAGCAAAGCCATCTAATTTATGGACCCTTGAGTCTACTCTCCTTGACCAAAGGTTCCCAGTTGAATACAAATTAGATGTATTTATTCTGCCACTTACAGGAACACTTTTATGTCGCCTCTAACTTTTGCTATGTCTTCAATGACACGTAATCCCGCTCAGGCATTCAGTCATTTCATTCCTCCGAACTCTGTGGGAGATTATCATTCTTCTCTCTCCCACTGCTATAGGGCTATGCTTATGGCTGACCACATCATTCCTGTCCTTATTCAGCAACAAAACACTTGCTATGACTGTAGCGATGCCAATACCACACAGACACCTAGCTGCCTTATTCCATCTCTATTCTGCTTATCTATTTTGAAGACATTTATTCCTCACTCCAAAATCTATGGGACTTAGAACTACTGGCTGAACGCCAAATGCCTTGTCATCACTTTTTAACTGTTTTCTTCTCACTACGACAACCAGTACAAAGGCTACCTTTCAACTCAAGTCTTTATTAAACTTCTAAATTAAAAACTTTTGGTATCTTCATTCGACTCATATATTTTTACTTTAAATATAATGGAGAGGGTAACTTAATCACCTTCTTCATTTCATAGTAAATATGGGAAAAAGAAAAATCACCAATCAAGAAAAACTTTACAAAGGGAAACAGAAATCCAGGAAAATATGCTATTTTGTGACCAGAGCAGTTCAAGCTGTAGTAAGTACCCACTGTGGTTAGTCATATCTTGATAGTGTGTTGACATGTTGTGCATTGCTTCCCTCCATGAATGATTTGAAAGATTAATGCTTTACAAGTTTGAACTGGGTCAAAATGGCATGGAAGAAATCAAAAACATTTGTTGTACGAAAGGTGAAGGTGCAGTTGATTACGATACGGTAAGTCGATGGTTGAAGAAATATTGAATGGATTGCAAGAACCTTGACAATCAGTCTCGGTCAAGTAGGCCTAAAACTGTAAATTCTAAGACTGTGCTTCTAGCCATAGAGAAAAATCTAACAAATAGCATGCAGAGAGTATCAGGTTTGGTTTGGTTTGATTTAGGTTTTATGGCATATCAACCTTTGTAGGTTATTTAACACCAAATCAATTTTTATATAAATAATCAGTTCTATTTCAAACAATTCAGTTGAGCATGTGTACACAGTTTAATAGTCAAAAACATTTTTATTTCAAACTATTCAAGCAGTTATATATAATAATTCAGTTTAGTGTAAGTACAGTTACAATGTCAAAAACAGTTCAATTTCAAATAATTCAATTTAGCATAAGTACGCAGTTTTGATATCAAAACAGTTCTATTTTAAACAATTCCGTTTAGCATAAATACGCAGTTTAAACGTATAAAAAGAGTAAACTCAAACCACAGTTTAGTTCAATTTAACCCATAGATAGGACCCTTATCAGGTGCTACCATTCCGGGCCACAGTGGACCTGGGAGCGATGGCAATAAAGGGGTATTCTGCATTCCCCAAAGCTCCAGCATTGCTGGAACCTCACCATCAGATTGTTTTATGTCATATCCAGGACACTCGTTGGGGGGGGTCTTACCCCACTGCAGAGAAGCAGTCAGTGTATTCTACAGCCCCAGCTGACTGGGCAAGTAGAGAGTATCAGGCAGGCTTAGTATCATACAGGTTAGTATGGTTTGTCACCTTCACAACATTAGCAAAAGAATCAAGAGTTGGTAAATTATACCTCAGGTTACAAAAATATTGCAAAGCTTTTAACTTACTCTATTACATTCCAAACATAATAAAAAAAAAGTTGGCAACCATAGTCGAAGACTCTCTTTTCTATAGCTATTACACCGAGGTGTAGGGGAGGGCACTACTCCTTCCCTGGATTGTTCCACTTTAACCTTGAACCATACCTTATAATGCTGAGTGTTAAGCAAGGTGGCATCAAGTACCATTTTTTGAGCCTTTGCTATGACTTGACCAAGGATTGAACTCCAGTCTCCCCATACCATTGGCAAACACTCTACTCATTAGGCCAATGGCCTGGTAACCTTATTTATGTAGATTAAGCCCCCACTTTAGAAGTAATTCACTTGCTTTGATTTTTGAACTTGATTTTTCTCAAAAAGGAAAAATTTCATCCCAAAATGATGGTCATTCTCATAGAGAACATATAAAGACATTTTTCTTATGAAAATAACTACATTTTTAGCTCTTTAGATATAGACTTTTGAAATTTTCTTTTGTGTGGTGTAATAAATAGAGGGTGTACTTTAGTTGTGATGCAAATTTTTTTCTTCCAATGGCCTCTACAATTGAGGTTGATACATAGTCGTAGGTCTCCAGTGACTTCTTTTCACATGGCCAGCTTTATGTAGCCATAAGCAGAGTTGGAAATCTGGAGAGACTGTAAATCTTTACTAAAATGTCAAACAAGAAAGTGAAAGTGTACATCATTTGCAACGATGGCTATTCAGTGGATGTTTCATGCTGAAAATATTTGTGTTATAAGATATTGAATGTGATGTGCATGTTAGGCATTAATAAATGAAAGCCTTTTAACGCAAAGTACATTATAAATGTCAATGGCCTACTTAAAATTCATACATCATATGGATAAGTATTACTGGTATTAATAATAAATTGGAGTTAGGAGGTGCCTGTGGTGTAATGGTTATCGTCGTAGGAAATGGACACGGCGACACGAGTTCAAATCCTGAACGAGACTGATTGGATTTCACATAGCACTAATACCCTTGGGAAAGGTATGAATCCAATTATTCTTCCTCCAACTATGGGTAAATAGTAGGGCAGACTGACTTCTGCTTTTGTGCGGCAACTTGTCTAGGAGAAGGAAAACTCTAAATTCAAACCTGTTAAACTCTGCTTAAAAATTGACCTTGTGTCATATCCTGCCCGAGCGGAGGGGTCGGTAAATATGATAATAAATTGGAGCCATAGATAGTCTTTAGTTGTGTACATGAAAGAATCTTTGGAGGTTTGTAAAAAATGAGAATACTCTTGATGCACTCTTCTCCTGGGGACAATCCCCAAGAACTTGTAAAAGAGGTTGGTCAAAGTGGAGATTAAAAGAGACCATTCAAATGACACTAATAAAATCAAAGATACTTCAGAGAGTCCTGGAGATCTGAAAAGACTTGCTCTCAATCAGGTTTCATTGAAAAATCTACAGCTGAAACTGGTGAGAAAAACTTACAAGGTGTGATATACAAATGGATCACCTAATCTCAGCCAGAAGACCAGACCTAATAATAATCAACAAAAAGAAGAGAACTTGCAAAATTGTTGACTTTGCTGTCCCAGCTGACCACAGAATAAAACTGAAAGAATGTGAAAAGAATGATAAGTACCGCGACCTTGCTAGGGAACTGAAAAAACTATGGAACTTGCAGGTGACCAATTGTTATTGGTGCGTTTGGAACAGTAACTAAAGGATGACTAAAGGGACTGGAGGACTTGGAAGTTGGCAGACAAGTGGAGACCATCCAAACTACTACATTATTGAGAACGGCCAGAATACTGAGAAGAGTCCTGGAGACTTGAGGAGACTTGCTATCACTCAGACTCCAGTGAAAAACCATCAGCTAACGCTGATGTGAAAAACTCTAATGAGTAAATAATAATAATAATAGTCAGTTCTTGTAAAAATGGTGCAGAATATGAAGGTGACAGTGATACTAATTATAGCTTGAATATTTGGAACCATCCCCAAAGGCCTGTAAAATAAAGATAAGAATATCAGAGAAAGAATTAAGACCATTCAAACCATAGGATTGGTAACATCAGCTCGGATACAAAAAAAAAGCCGTCAAGACTTGAGGAGACTTGCTGTCACTCAGGCTTCAGTAAAAGACCAATTAATTAAAACTAGTGTGACAAATATGCTAAGAGTAAAATGATATAATTCAAAGTTTACTTCACACACTCCTCTAAGAGTGGTGTGTGAAGTAAACTTTGGAGGTCAGTTAAAAAGGAGAATACTTTCAACACACACGTCCCCAAATAAAATTCTTCTATTACCATACCCAGATTAAGCTAGAACGTCTGCCTACTTGCACTCCCAGCTAAAATAGGTTTGTATTTCTCACAAATGATTGTGCCAAAAACAAAGCCAGTATTTTGAAGATTAATTTATCTTGTAAAACTGGTATAAAACATTCTTCTTAACCTTATTTCAACTAATATGGATTTGTGTTGTATGGAGTCAAGCATAGAAAAATGTTTATATTCAGTAAGAAATAGTAGATATTGTCCTGAATTTTTATTTGATGGAGAATTGTCAGCTATTTTAAATTTTTGATTAGAATATCTCTCTTCTTAATTTTGGTTTATTTTCATCTCAATGACTCAAGCCATCTGGCTTTTTAGTGCTAATAATCAGCATTCAAGGCCAGATAAAACAAAGATTCCAAAATGCTGAGAGTTTAAAGACAAGCAATTGGTGTAACATAATCTGACATTTATTTCTCCTATTTCTACTTTATTAATCTATACATTGTAAATACTGTAAAAATGACTGCCATTTATGGTTTTTGCCTTTATTTGTCAAAATGAATTTGATTTTTTTCTTACACTTTTTAGCTATGCACATGTCCTGACCTCAAAGCAAGGTGATTAATCTAAATAAGTGAAAGGTAAAAAAAAAACAACAGTTTAAAATGTGCGTCCTATAAATATAAAGGATAATGAAATTGTAGATTGGTACTAATTAAAAAAGAAATTTTCTGACTTAGTTGTCATTAAATGATTTCTACTCATTTAACAGCCATTTCTTTTTAAGGAAAAAATAAAAAAAATAAAAAAGAAACTGGTAATATGAAATCTTTAAAAATAAATCCTTCATTAATTGCACTTAAAATATCACAAGTAGACAAATGAAAGTAAGATGTCATCATTAAATTCTTGATTATCATCTTGTCAGATGCTGCATTGTCAGCCATTATTCATTTTTGACTAAGTATTTCTTTCATCTTGATTTTAGTAGCTTTTCATCTCAATTACTGACAACTAGCTCATGGCTACAAGTGAGCAGTGCTGACCAGAATTAAATTATTAGATTCTTGATTACCATCCTAATTGCAAGATTATTATTATTTCGAATATCTGTTAGATGAAGCATTGTCAGCCATTATTGATTTTAAACAAGTATTTCTTTCATCTTAGTTCGTTTTCATCTCATTTATAAGTATATCTTTGATCTTAATTTTTATGGCTTTTTATTGCACCTATTTAGACTCTCACTCTAGAGCCATTAGTAGTAATATTATTTTGAATGTCTATTAGATGAACTAGTGTCAACTGTCATTCATTGTTTGCTAATTTTCCCTTCATCTTAATTTTAGTTGCTTTTCATCTCTATTAATCAGACCGTTAGTCTATGGTCATAAGTAAACAAGTAATAATATTGTCTTTACTTTTTTTATTTGATAAAGCATTGCCAGCCATTATAAATTTTTGGCTTGCATCTTAATTTTTGTCACTTTTCATCTTAACTTCTCAGACGACTAATTAATGGCTTTTAATAAACAGTGTAAACCAGAAATAATGTGTCATAGATGTTTGGATGAAAAGTAACTTTAATTGAAAAACTAGTTAAAAATTAATAATGGTTGACAATGGTTGATTTTATAAAATGACCAAATATTATAACTAATGACAATATTGCCTGGGTAAATAAGTGTGGCAAATTACTTTAGTTGTTGTGACTAACATACTAAACTGCAATGTAACAGTAAACAAATTTGACCACTAGTTGCACAATTATATTAACTTTTGGACAAATAGTCATGGGAAAGGTACAAGTCATTTTATTCTCCCCGCTATGGCTTAAATAGTACCATTACCCTTACTCTACAAGGATGGCTTTGACATTAAATAACCCATGAAGATTGATATGCCATTAATACTTGACTTGACTTTTTATCTCTCCTAAAATATCTTTCATCCTTTTTTGTTTTTTTTATTTGCTTTACAAGCTTACTTTTTTCTTTTTCTTTTCTCTCTGTTTTCCTTCTTTCTTTCTTTCTTTACAAACTTGGCTTTTTCTTTTCTTTCTTTTTTCTTTCTTCTTTCTTTAATAATTTTACCTTTTCTTTCTTTTAATTTCTTTTGCTTTCTTTCTTTTCTTCTTTTTCCATTCTTTCTTTCTTTTCTTTCAACCGTCATTATTTCTAATCATAACGTTTACAAGGTCTGTCCAGAAAGTATCCAGCCATTTGAAATTGAGGAAAAAATAATCTACTATAGAATATCATTATTTTACTATTTGAGTTTTTACCTGTGTAGTAACTAGTGGCTTTCACTGTGGTCCAAGTGACAGCAAGCTTCCTCTGCTCCTTTGCCCAGTTGGCTGGGGCTGTAGAACACACCAACTGCACCTCTGAAGTTCAAATGAATGTCCTGGATATGACATTAAGCAATCTGATAGTGAAGTTCCAGTGATGACGGAGCTTTGAGGAATATGAAGCACCCCTTCATTGCCATTGCTCCCAGGTCCACTCTGGCCCGAAGTGGTAGCACTTGATAGGGCCCTATCTATAGGTTAAATAGAACTGACTGCATTCTTATGCTAAACTGACTTGTTTGAATTAGAACTGTTTGACTAAACTGAATAGCTTGAAAAAGAAATGTTTTCAACACTTAAACTGTGTACTAACGTTTAAACTGCCGGCTTATGCTAAACTAAATTGTTTGAAATGGAACTGTTTTTTAAATTTTACTCTACTTACACTAAACTAAATTGTTTGATATTGAACTGTTTTGACATTTAACTGTGTGTAAAAAAAATCTGTACTTTTACTAAACTGAATTAGCTGAATTTGAATTGTTTGACTAAACTGAATAGCTTGAAATAGAAACGTTTTGTGACAAACAAATTTGTATACTCATGCTAAACTGAATTGTTTGAAATAGAACTATTTGTATAAAAATGGATTCGGTGTTAACTGACCTACAAAGGTTGATATGCTATAAAATCAAAGCAAGCAACCAACCAACAATCCTCTGTTCCTGATCATCTTCTGGGTATTCTTGCTGAATTCAATTGTACTGACTCAATCCTTCCACAAATCTCAAGTTTTCCCAATCTCTTTTCTAGGTCTTTTGGAATTGTTCTAAGAGTTCCAACTATTATCGGTATCACTGTCAACTTCATTTTTACTTGGAGAGAATGTATGTCTCCTTTGTGCATTATGGAGTATCATATAGTGGTCCCAGAAATCCATTCTCATCTTTTCTTGGCCTTTGTTCTTTGAATAGTCGAGAGGTATTTCTTGCCTGATTTTTGATAAAGTAAAAGTTGGCGACCGTAGTCGAGGGTGACCAGAAGGCTCCCTTTTCCATAGCTATTACACCGACGTGTAGGGGAGGGCGCTACTTCTTTCCCTGGATTGCTCCGCTTTACCCTCAATACATACCTTGTGTTGCTGAGTGTTAAGCAAGGCGGTATCAAGTACCATTTTAAAAGTCTTTGGTATGATTCAACCTGGGATTAAACCCTAGTCTCCCGGACCATTGGCAAACACTCTACCCACTAGACCAATGAGCCGGTTAATAAATATCCTTAAAACTCAAATAAGCCTTTTTCCATTTTTGTATCCCTTTCACATACTACTTGTTCATAGAATAATACGTGTATATTTCTAACTGTTGGGACATATTTGTGTATTCTTTCAAAGCTACTGGTGTGTATATTATGCATATATTAGATGTTTCTGTATGTGTAAATGAGCTTATCTTTCCATCTGTTTATTGATGTCAGTATATCATGGATATACAAATATTGTTATTGGTCCATTGTAAGTGAGAACACTGTTGATATCTTTTCAATCTTCAAGCAATCCAATATATACATATATATATATATATATATATATATATATATATATATATATATATATATACGAGGTGCCTTCAATAAGTTTCCAGACTTTTTGTACAGGCATTTAAAATTGTCATGGACTCATGAAAGTTCAGTATGTTATTGCGATACATCTTATGAGATGACTGACCAAGTTTTATGACTTCAGCTTCCAATGAACAGCTACAGCAGCAATTGGTCACAGTTGGTCAATTTCAAAAATGCAATCTGGACATGAGGACACTTTAGAAGAACGATATGCAATAAAATTGTGTTTTAAACTTGGAAAAAATGATGCCACAGAAATGTATGGAAAGCTTCAGACTGATTTTCAACCATCTTGCATGAATTGAGCATGAGTTTTTGAGTGGCATAAGAGATTCAAGGAAGGCAGGGAGTCCGTAAAGGATGATGAGAGGTGTGAGAGGAGTAAGGAAGTCAGAACACTACAGTTGATGGGCCAAATAAAGAATTTCATTGATAAGGACTGTTGTGTGTCTATAGAGACAATAAGTGCACAGTTTGATGTCAGTGTGAGAACTACACACAATTATTTGCAAGGAACTGAAGATGTGGAAGATTTGCATGAAGTTTGTCCCAAGGGTGCTCAGAGAAGATCAGAAAGAAAGACGTTGTCATGATAGCAGGAAGATGGTCGAGCTGATCAATTCAGATCCCGCAGTTCTTGATGCTCTGGTGACCTGTGATGAAAGCTGGATCTACTGCTATGACCCAGAGACCAAGACAGAGTTCCCAGTTGAAGCATGCTGGCTCTCCCAGACACAAGAAGGCCAGACAGAGCAAATCCACCCACAAACTTTTGATGATCCCTTTTTTTGACAGCACTGGCATGATCTACATGCACTGGGCTCCCACTGGACAGACAGTCAACAAGGAATACTATGTTGAGGTTTTAAGGGAGTTCAGGAAGAGATTCCAAGGGAAGAGGCCAGTACTCTTCAAATCGGGTCAGTGGCATTTTCACCAGGACAATGCACCAGTCCACAACTCCTTTCTTGTCACAGACTATTTAAGCAGGATGGGCATCAAGACAGTTCCTCACCGTCCCTATAGTCCAGACCTTGCTCCCAGTGAATTTTGCTTATTCCGTAAGTGCAAGGAAAAACTTAGAGGCTGTTGTTGAGAAACAAGTGAGGAGATGAAAGAGGCTGTGACGAAGGTCATTGATACGCTCACACAAGAGGACTTCTATGGGGCCTTCCAGAAGTTGTTGGAATGGTACAACAAGTGCATTGCAGCCGGAGGAGATTACTTCGAAGGGGACTAAAGTTTCATGAGTGTACTATCAATAAAAGTGCCCATACAAAAAAAAGTCTGGAAACTTATTGACATATATATGTCTAGAAATATATAGATAGGGTTAACCTCATGACATTTCTTCTGTGCCTTCAAGTTTGACCCACTTGGCTTTTTTTTGCAGAATGAGGCTTCATAGTCATGGCACGCTTATAATAACAATAATTGTATGTACTTTTGTTTGTAAATCAATTTCAGATGAAGGGCTTTAAGCTTTTTAATCAATTTACTGGTGAGGGAACAGCTTGTCAATCATATTTTGTTTGCTTGATCTCCCAAGCTAAACCTTCATGACAAACCTCTAACATATTCAAGATTAAGATCGAGCCAAGAAGAGGTGAAAGCTAATTCTTTTCTATGACAGATGTAAATTGATGTAGGTGAAATCAGAAGTACCTTTCCTTTCCTTCTTTTCTTTTTTTCTTTTTGGTTCCTTTGTATCAAATCAATACTTAAATGTTATAACTTCTAAGTGAAGACAAGAAAAAAAGTTCCTGTCAACTTTTCTTCTGACTGACATCTAATAAGATGAAAGCCAAACAAAAAGATGAAAGCCAAACAAAAAAAAAAAGAAAAAAAGAAAGCAACTTTACAATCGTAATAAATGATGAGGAATGCTATTTTCGTTGCTGAAATAATTGATAGATTGAAATGTTTGCACCAGAAAAGAAAAAGCTGTCATTGTGAAATCAAAAATAATAAAATGCATGTGCAGAGATAGAGTACCACCAGACTTACATACACTGAATGGGATAAAAGGGTTCATTAAGGAGAAGGGTGAGGTCAATAACCGATTAGAGCTTTTCCTTTGTAAAATATATATGTTCATATGCATTATTTCTTATCAAAATTTGGGACATTAAAACTCTGAAATAAAAAATAAAAATAAATAAAATTGAATAAGTAGATAAACAAATTTGTGCCCAGAAAATACTGAATTTTCAAGAGTCTACACCAATTTTAAATATCTGTACAAAAAAGTCTGGATACTTATTGAAGACCCCACGTATATATATATATATATATATATATATATATATATATATATATAATTTGTAAACAAATAGTTTGTAGATGACTTTATTTTCAAATGAGTTGGTGCCTATTTGTTTGCACGCAGTTAAATGGTTTCAACTATTGCTATTTGATACTAATAATTTCATTTCTTAAATACTTTCATGTATTGCTATCTAATACAAATAAATCTATTTGATATGATTCATTTGTTTGTATAGTTAAATGGTTTCAATTATTGCTTTTAAACACTTATAATTCTATTTCTGAAATGGTTTCATGAATTGCTACTTAATACTTATAATT
>OY757928.1:7493584-7788584 GCA_963585895.1 Sepioteuthis lessoniana
ATATATATATATATATATATATATATATATATGTATATAAGTTAGGAAAGCATAGACATAGAGTCAATGAAGTTTGGTAACCGCCAGTTTCTCACCTATGCGATTGCTGTCCAGTGCTTGCATTGGCAAGAAACTGACAATCACCAAGCTCCATTGACTCTGCGTCTATGCTACTCTAACTTAGATATATATACTCTATCACTGATATTGAGCTCTCTTTATTTTTAAAAATAGTAAACTTCATTATAGATATTGATAAATAAACACACAGACACATTTGATTAAATAAAATGTACTATTAAAAATATTGACTCTAATAGCAATGGAAATAAAATCTATATCAAATAATCTTAAACACATGAAACTATTTTTTCATAACCAGACACACAAACACAACAAACACTATAAAATAGCACTAAAACATCTGATCCATAATAATCTCTCAACTACTGACTCTAATAAAAAAAATGAAACATATATTATTCCAAATTCAATATAACTTCATCTATAATAACTTCTCCTCTTCAACGAGTTACCTCAGTATAACCAATGTTGTGTGCTAGTTTAAATGTCCACTAGGACAATGTTTCTCCAATAAAGTTAATACCCCAACAGGCCTAATGACAACAACTTTGTCAAGACATTAAACTCCTCAGCTATCTGATACTAGTTCCATCTTTCAATGCTTAAAACACATTAATGACCCTTCTCCAATTACAGAAAAGTTCAAAGTGAAAACATTTCCATATCACACAAAGAAAAAAAACAAACAAAAACTCCTAATTCTTGAAGATTGATTAACTTTCCTTTCACAAGATCAACTTTGAATAAAGCAGCTATATTCTAAAATGTCTTTAACACATTTCTTACCAATTCTTCCTTTTACCTCTTATAAAATTCTTTTCTCTCATAAATTCCCCCTCACTTGTTCACTCACACTACTTTTTATGTAAATTCATATGACACATCAGTGTGTTAGTCATTTCATTATTCGTTCCTTCAAAGATGGCTCCAGTAAGAGCTAAAAGCACTTGGGAAAAATATGGTGCCTTCTTGAATTCATTCCATGCAAATGTCAAATAACTCATAGGAAGACTTGAATGGATCAAAGATAGAATAGGCAGAAATGAAGTGTCTGTCATATTTAATCAAACAGGTTTAAAAGAGAAAATGCTGCCTATATATATATATATAAATAATTGGAAAAAATTCAACAAACCATTATTTGGCCATTATAAATTTATTTTAGCAGGCCACTCCATAAGAGAAACTAACGTCTTCAGATGGCCATCACACAATAGGGAGAAAAATAAATTTTAATTATGCAAGTATTCTTTCAATGGATTCTTACTTGTTTAAAAAGAAAAAAAAAAAGATATGGGTGAGAGAGGTCCCCGCAGACTTTCTTGAAACCTATGTATGGCACTAGACCTTAGTGTCTAGTTCAAGCCATAACCTGGCATATGTACCCGGACCCACATTTGGGTTTGTGAAACTGCTTGCCTCATCAGGCTCACATTGCACCAAGTGAGCCGATGAGCAGCATAGACCAGCAGGGTTCGAGTCTTGGCTCGTTCCTGACCTTCCCCTCCCCTTTATCCCCACTTTAATCGGCCTTCGGGCTTTTAACCATGTGTCAAGTCCTGTCTGTTGGGAGGCAGCGACAAATAAACAGAGGTCCCTGCAGACTTTCTCGAAACCTATGTATGGCACTAGGCCTTGCTGTCTAGTTCAAGCCATAACCTGGCATACGTGCCCCGGACCCACTTTTGGATTCGTGAAACTACTTGCCTCATCAGGCTCACATTGCCCTAAGTGAGCTGATGAGCAGCATAGACCAGCAGGGTTCGAGTCGGCTCGTTCCCGATCTTCCCCTCCCCTTTATCCCTACTTTAATCGGCCTTTGGGCTTTTGACCTTGTGTCAAGTCCTATCTGGTGGAAGGCAGCGACAAATAAACAGAGGTCCCTGCAGACTTTCTCATTGTTGGGTGTCATGTAATCCTTATGTATCTAAAAAAAAAAATTTTTTTAACAAGACTCACAAAACCTTCAGCAACTAAAATTTTGTCTATAAATTAACCTATTTTATTTTAAGAAAAAAAAAAATTCTGTATTTATTTATTCATTAAGGAAAATGTGGCAATAAATACCGACTGATATCAAACTTGTTTTGTTGAAATCTTTTATTGGTTTTATTTGGTTTCCATTTAAAATTAAAATCTAGTCTCTTTTTAATATTCTAATATATTTCTTAATTCTGAATTCTGCAAATCTAATTACTGTTAAAATCATTAATATTGTACAATACGTCTATTGTATTTGTGTGGAGAGGTAAGACCCCCTCCTTCAATGAGGGTCTTGGTATGGCAGTAAACTACATCTGATTGTGAGGCTCCTGTCCTGATGCTCTGTGGACTGTGGAGTATCTCTTCATTACTATTACTCCCAGGCCCACTCTGACCTGAATTGGTAATACCTATTAGGGTCCTAACAATGAATCAAATAGAACTGTTTAATCATTTACTTTAATTGAACCCATTTATCCGTGGCAAATAGAACTATGAGAATAAGATAGCAATACATGAAACAATTTAACAGTGTGCAAATAAAACTGTTAATTATAGATAGCAATACTTGGGACCATTTAACTGTGTGCAAATAAAACTATCAGAGTTAGATGCCAATACTTGAAGGCAGTTAACAGTGTGCAAACAAATGAGCTCTGGCTAGTTTCAAAATTGTTAACTACAAACTTTTTATTTACAAATCATATATATATATATATATATATATATATATATATATATATAAAGAAGATTTGGCATTAAATAACCTACAAGGTTTGATATGCTATAAAATCCAACGAAGCCAAATCATATGTATTTGATATATATGTATAAACCAAATCATATATATTTGATATATATGTATACACTGGATTTGGCATTAAATAACCTACAAGTGTTTATATGCCATAAAATCCAATCAAACCAAATCAGATATATTTAACATATATGTATAAACAGTATTTGGTATTAAATAACCTACAAGGGTTGATATGCCATAAAACCTAACCACCAACCAACCAACCTGACATCAAAATTAAGAATCATATGATCTACTGAGATAAACTTTTGAAAGTTTCAAAATATTTAATACTCAGGTGATCCTGTTTAATTAAAATTCCGGTACGATATGACACATTCTCTAGACATGAACTGATCAGATCAAATTATCTATTTACACTTGTCGTAGGTGAATTCCTTCGACTCAACCAACCAACCAACCAACCAACAAAAAATACACTCACCCTACACTCAACTCTGACCCTAACCCTAAAGTCTAACCATGTTTGCAAATTATTTCAACTGTCAGTTTTTCTTTTCTCTGAATTGCTTTCTGAAAGTTGACAGCAGTGTGAAATTTCAAAAAGAGGTTTAAATAGCAGTGAATTGACAGACCAAATTACAGTCAAAATCTGCTCCTTCTGTGAGTATGTGTGAGTGTATATATGTATGAGAGTGGGTGTGTATGTGTGTGTGTGTATATGTGTGTGTTTTTTGGTTTATGTGTGGATTAACATGTACTGAGGGCATATCAATATGTATAAACTTCATTGTTAGTAGTATATAAAATACGGGGAAAAGTTGAATCATGCCTTTTTGAAGGGTATTAGTGCAAAATAAACATAAACACCCTTAAACAGAATTTGAACCTGGTTAACTGATTCTGTGCTTTATGCTGACAACCATTTCTCTACCTTACAAATCAATTTAGTATATATATTTGGAATCCAGGGAAAGGCCATTTTATGCCTTTACCTAGGACAGTAGCGCTAAGAGAACATAAACAACCTCAACCAGAATTTGAACTTGATTTTCTGATTCTGTTTTTCATGCCTAAAACTGTTGGACTATTTCAGATATTAATTCAATACATATTCAGGGAGAGACGATTCATGCTTTTTCTCTTGGTCATTATTGCCAAGTGAACATAAGCAACTATAGCCAGAATTTGAACTTGGCTTACTGATTCTCTTTTCCGTACTGATGACTGCATTTCATATATATAAAGAATTCCGAGATTGATGGTTTCATGATTTTCTCTTGGTCCTAACTGGGAAAAAAATGAAACATTGTAAACAAAATCACCAAGAAGTTGAATTTTCCAGGCTGACAACTTTCATGCTACTTCACACCTACATTTAGTACACACATATACATGGTGTCTTATATATATTTCCAGCCCTTTTTTGTACAGGCATTTCAAATTGTTGTAGACTCTTAAAAATTCACTATGTTATTGCTATACATCTTATGAGATGACAGACCAATTTTTATGATTTCAGGTCCAAATGAACAGCTACACCAGGAATTGGAATACACACTACTAAAGCCTGATTGTCACAGCTGCTAAATTTCAAAAATGTAATCTGACACTTTAGAAGAACAATATGCAATAAAATTCTGTTTTAAACTTGGAAAAAATGCCACAGAAATGTATGGAATGTATCAGACTGCTTTTCGACCATATTGCATGAATCAAGCATCATTTTTTGAGTGGCATAAGAGATTCAAGGAAGGCAGGGAGTCTGTGACGGATGATGAGAGGTGTGGGAGGAGTAAGGAAGTCAATACACCAGAGTTGATTGGCCAAAGGGTTAGGGTTAGGGTTACTATGTTGAGGTTTTAAGGGAGTTCAGAAAGAGATTCCGTCAGAAGAGGCCAGCACTCTTCAAATCGGATTAGCGGCATTTCTGCCAGGACAATGTACCAGTCCACAACTCCATCCTTGTCACAGTCTATTTGATCAAGATAGGCATCAAGACAGTTCCTCACCGTCCCTATAGTCCAGACCTTGCTCCCTGTGACTTTTGGTTATTCCCTAAGCTCAGAGGTTGTCGTTATGAGACAATGGAGGAGATGAAAGAGGCAGTGACAAAGGTCATTGACATATTCACACAAGAGAACTTCCATTTTGCCTTCCAGAAGTTGTTGGAATGGTACAACAAGTGCATTGCGGCAGGAGGAGATTACTTTAAAGGGGACTAGAGTTTCATGTGTGTACTATCAATAAAAGTGCCCATACAAAAAGAGTCTGCAAACTTATTTAATGTTCCTCGTATATATTAGCTCAGTCAACTAGGGCTGTAGAATACACTGACTATATCTCAGCAAAGGGGTAAAATTCCCCCAACATCTGTCCTGGATATGACACTAAACGGTCTAATGGTGAGGCTTTAAATAACCCACAAAGTTTGGTATACAATAAAACTAAATAAATAAAATGAAATAGTTACTTGAACCTATATTAGTTTACTTTGTTTTGTTTTCATCAATTTTCACGCAAGAAATCACAATAATATACTTTTCTTTCTATTTTTTTAAATATATTTGCATATATTTCAGCTAATAACAATTTACCAAAAAAGATTGTGCCTTGATATTCATACTCATTAAGTAATTTGGATTTTACAAATCTCCAATTAAACTATAAGCAAAATCATCTACTTCAAAATGTTTGGTCTTCTTTATTAATACAGAACAATACTAAGGTGAGTCAAAAGTTTTGCAATATTTTGGTACTTGCTTGTTTGGAGCATGTACATCACATGATGAAGACAGTGTGAACCATTGAAGGTACTCACTATGGTTGGAAGTATTGAAGTATTAAGTGCACTGACACATTGTGCATTGCTTCATTCTGCATGAATGAACATACAATCTAGTTTAATTTAGAAAATTATGTTTTACAAATTCAGGCAACTAAAAACATTTGTGGTATAAAAGTGTTATGGTACCTAAAGTTCATTTGTTTGCACATAGTTAAATGGTTTCAATTATTAGTATTTGTTATGATACCTACCTTACAGACTATAATGAACTCTTCCTATTACTATGAATACCGAGAGAATATTCATCCCGGTGTTGAGTTAACTCTAGCCTAACACTTTGGCTGTCAGACTGGCGTTCAACACTCTTTTACCTACACTGTATTTTTACTTTCGTTCAATATACTTGTTTCATGTAATCCCGAGTTTGTGTCTTTCTTCCAGACCTTTTACTGGTCCACAACACTTACTTGTAACCGTATAACAAACTATTGTTAAATAGAAATAATTAATTGAAATCATATAGTTAATAGTATTTGATAGGAATACTTGATACCATCCAACTGTGTGCAAATCATTAATATTAAATTGGAATACTTGAAACCATGTAACAGTGTGCAAATTATTAGCGTTGGATAGGAATACTTGGTATATAATTTTGTGGAAAAGCCTCATAAGAAACAACTACACAAAAATATAAACGTATAATGAATATAATTCCCTAACCTCTAGGCATAAAATAATCCTAGACAAGTTGACATGCTATTGAAATAAACAAATCAGTCAATCCATTGAAAAGCCACCTTTCTTTAGTAAAATGAAGAAAAAGTCTTTTAATGTGATAGATTCATTCTATCCTCTCAGAATAACTTTTATTGTGATTGTTTAATTAAAATGTTTTGATGTTACCTGCTTTTCTGTTACATTATCCTGTAAATAATAACTGAGAAGATTTCTTTGAAAGTAATCAAAGAAAGCAACACCAAACAAGAGGCAAATGCTCAACAATCAAGCAGAACTGGAACCTTTGTTTTTAGCCTTCTCCTTTTTCTTTTATTACTCTAAGAAAAAAAGGTTATTTAAATTGAAGTTATTAACCAACATGGAGTTGGAATTGGTGCAGATCAATTAATCAGATTATTGATCAAATTACAAAATGCACAGAGTCCTGCTCATTAGCCGCTATACCAATTTGATTCCTTTCAAATGGCATAACGGCTAATGTACTGGACTGGGACATAGTAGTAAGCAACTAGTGGAACTAACTTGTCGGCGTAAACTGCATCTGATGGTGAAGTTCCTGTTCAAGAGATCTGGGAAGTTTTGAGCTCCCCTTTATGGTATTAAAAGTAAAAAGAAAAGTTGATGACCTTAGCCAAAGGGGACCTGAAGGCTCTCTTTTCAATAGCTACCACACTGAGGTGTGGGGGAGGGCGCTACTCCATTCCCTGGATTGCTCTATTTTACCCTTGATCCTTACCTTATAATACTGAGTGTTAAGCAAGGCAGTATCAAGTACCATTTTTTGATTCTTTGGTATGACTCGACCTGAGATTGAACTGCGACCTCCAGCACCATTGGCGAACACTCTACTCATTAGGCCGATGGCCCGGTAAACTAGTAGTGTTATAATATTCAGTTTTTAGACTAATACCCATGGTAAATGTATGAACCCTCTTTTTCCTAACTTATGGGTTGAATAGCACCGCTACTGTTCTTCTATAAGGCAGGATTTGGCATTAAATAACCTATAAAGTTTGATATACTATTAAACAAAGAAACCAAAGCAAACAAGGCACAGAATATTTCATTCAATCTTTGTTGTCTTAGATTTGTCCCTTTTTTCAAGGAAGCAGACGTTTCTCAGATTTCATATTCCCAGACCTATTGCCAGGTGTCGATGAAGAATTACAGCAAAGAATTGAAGAGAATCTTTTTATGAAGATAAAAAAAAAAAAGAAAAAAAAGAAATATGATTGTTATTTTGTTCTCCCTGCTGTTCCATTGATCATTTTTTATATGACCTGTAAAACAAAAATAAAAACCCACTGCTTTTTGTCTAATCCAAATTGCCATTCCTTTATCAAACAAAGAGAAAAGGAGAGAAAAAAAACAATCACAAAATAAAGAGATGTAAAAGAAATAAATAAAAAAAGAAAGAAGGAAAGAAAGAAAGAAAGAAAATAATTCTTGATATAATAGATTTTTTTAGTCGGTAGATTAAAAAGGAAGTTAACGTTTAGTGGCGTAATTCAAGCAAATGTGCAACGTAATATCAATTTGACAAGAATGACAAATGGTGTCCGATAAAGGAACTTATTCCATCATCAACTGCCCCCGTCTTCGGTTAAAAGGTGTGCTACGTTTATTGCAGATTGGATATTTCCTGTCAATAATCTTCCCATCTTGTTGGTCAAGAATTTAAACTATGTGTCACCTAACAATCAGGAGATAAGGCTCTTACCATATTAGTAACTCAATTGATTCCTTATTTTTGCTTTTATGCCATTTTTGAGAGGGAGGAAATTGCAACATTATCAGGGAAAATCAAGGTTTGGATGTCGGATGCCAAAAAAAAAAAAAAAAAAAAAAGAAAGGTGAAATACTCTATTGTTTCATTGAAAGTCATTTTGAACCCCTGAAAAGGCCAATTCCTGTTTTTGAGTGCTTTTATTTTCTGTCTTTTGTTTTTCAAGGATTTATGTGTGCAGGGATAAAGGAGTTTTAACAGGGAGTCAAATGAATATTCTTCTGTGTATCAGATAATATTTTACACCTTTTCTTATAATGAAAAAATAAATGATTTCGGTTCATCAGATGATGGGAAAAAACAAAAAAACAAAATTTGTTTGATAAAGTAGGGAGTATTTGGAGTCTTTGGGAGTGGATATCTGATTCTGTCTTATAATAATGTCTTGCTAAAAAATGCATTTGACTTATAGAGTAGATTTTTTTTTTTTGGAGGCATTGGTGGTGAATTTTTATTGTCAAAGAAAATGGATACATTGAACCAAGTTCAAATTCTAGACATGGTTGTTTGCATTTCAGAAGTGCTAATTCCCTAGGGAAAGGTATTGCAACCTTGGTATGGCAACTGACATTGGAGAAGGAAAACTCGGAGTTCAAACCTGTTAAACACCTCTTAAAAATTAACTTTGTGTCACATATTGTGGACGGGTTGGATAAATACATATATGGCACATTTTACTCAATTCAGATTTGAATATGCATTCTTGTATGTACTGTAACAATAATCAGCAAAGGAAATGGAATCAGCAAACCAGGTTCAAGTCCTGAATGAAGCTGTTGGCATTTTACTTTGCCTTATTAAGAATAGTAACTTGAAGCTATAATTGCTTACTATTATTATTATTATTGTTATTTTTAGTCACTTAAAGCCATACAACTGTGTGTAAATTATTTGTATTTGATAGGAATAATTGATATCACAAAACCAAGTGCACCCCCATCCAAAATTTTCATAAACAAAAAATGTAAATGTGAACATACAATGAATACTATTCCCTAACCTCTCAGCATAAAATAACCCAAGATTGGTTGATGTGTCATTAAAACCAATCAATCTATCATGTTTCTTTGAACATGGACCTTTCCTGGAAAGAGATTGACATTTAAAAGTTCTTTGTCAATGCAAACATAATTCCTCTGCATTTAGGGAGAATTTTGGACCATTCTCAGGTTTCCTTTGATATTGACAAAGATTTCTGGCTTGTTTCAATGCATCTCACCCACTGAACCTATTTATCAAAACTTGGCTGAGACACTTTGTGTTTCACTACATTTTAATGCCAATGAGAAAGGCATGAAACTGTCTTTTCTCCTCCCAGAGAATTTACTTATATACATGTATATTTATCAATAAGTACAATCTTGGTTGTTTTTCATATTCGCATAGCAACCCGCGTTTAGTTTGAATAACAAAGTTTATAAGAGAGTTTGTACTTCATAGTTGCCCTTTTGTCAACTCATTTGTACTTCAATTTTAACCCTTATGATAAAGTTTAATTCATGAATCAGGTATGATAATAATGGTTATCCTCGCAGGAAATGGACTCGGCGACACGAGTTCAAATCCTCGACGAGACTGATTGCATTTCACATAGCACTAATACCCTTGGGAAAGGTATGAATCCAATCATTCTCCCTCCAGCTATGGGTAAATAGTAGGACAGACTAGGTTCTTCAGCCTTGGTGAGGCAACTAGTCTAGGAGAAGGAAAACTCTGAATTCAAACCTGTTAAACTCTGCTTAAAAATTGAGCTTGTGTCATATCCTGCCCGAGCGGAGGGGGTGGTAAATATGATAATAAGATATTAAAACAATTATTAATAATCAAATCAAACCATTATAACAAAATAAATTATGGGCTGACCATAGTTGAGGGCAACCTGAAGGCTACCTTTTCTATAGCAACAACACCAAGGTGTAAAGGAGGGCACTGCTCCTTTCCCTGGATTGTTTCACTTATCCTTGATCTGTACCTGAGTGTTAAGCAAGGAGGCATCGAGTACCATTTTTTGAGTTTTTGGTATGACTCAACCTGGTATTGAACCCTGTTCTCCCTGACTATAGTCAGCCAACTTACAATTGATTTAAATTATGTGTTTTCCTTCTACTCTGGTTGCTCTACCAAAATGACACTCCAGTCTGCCAAGTTTTCCTTCTTTAAGAGTGGTTTTCCATAATTGAGGGCAGAGGTAATAAATTCATGCCTTTCCCAGGTGTTTTAGCTCAAAGTGAAACGTAAATAGTCTCAAAAAGGATTTGAACTAGGGTCCTTGTTTTCATTTCTAACAATAATATCTAGACAAATTCACTTACCCAGGAAGCAGTGTCGAATCAACCGAAAAGGACATCGAAACGAGGTTAACGAAAGCATGGACAGCTATCAATAGGCTATCGATTATATGGAAATCAGACCTCACCGATAAAATGAAATGCAGTTTCTTCCAGGCAGCGGTCACATCGATACTGCTATATGGATGCACTACATGGACGCTAACAAAACGGCTCGAGAAGAAGCTAGACGGCAATTACACAAGAATGCTGCGTGCAATCTTGAACAAGTCCTGGCGGCAACACCCCACAAGACACCAACTGTACAGCCACCTACCCCCTATCACGAAAACTATTCAAGTTAGATGAACCAGACATGCAGGACACTGCTGGAGAAACAGGGACGAACTCATAAGTGATGTACTCTTATGGACCCCCACACATGGCCGCGCAAAAGCAGGACGACCAGCACGAACGTACATTCAGCAGCTATGTGAGGATACGGGATGTTGTCCTGAAGACCTACCTAGGGCGATGAACGATAGGGAGGAGTGGCGAGAGAGGGTCAGGGATATCCGTGCTGCCAGCGCGACATGATGATGATGATGACGTTATGTATAAGAAGAAAAGACACATTCTACAAAGTTTCTAACTTGATCTATTCATCAGCTAAATATGTTAACATTGACAGGGATGAGATTGTAGTATGCTGACACATTGATTATTTGATATGGGTCAAATAAATCTTCAATTCAGAAGTTAATATTAAAAAGAAAAAAAGGAAAGTAAGTATAGATATTAATGTCTCTGTTTGTGTAACACTTTTGTAAATGTTGTCTATGGGATTGATTTGAGTAGCGAAGCAGAAAGACTTTACCAATATCTTTCGTCCACGATTTATTGCATTAGTAGAATGTGAACTAATTTTTAGCCACAGTAAGAGTCTGAGATGAATTATTCGCTATTATTACACACGCACACCCACCCACTCACACACACACATAAATACACACACACACACACACTTGGCAAGTTTCTTCATTTTTTAAAATTGATATTTATTGCTATTTTTGTCAATTGTTCCAGATAATCCTCAGAATTAGCTTGATTCAACATTTCCAATGAGTCTGGTTGGATTTATTTATTTAATTGCACATCAATCCTTTGTGAGTTATTTAATGCCTAAATTTGATTTATTAGTAAATGTTTGATTTCATTTGGTTTATTTGTTTAATGGCATATCAACTCATTATGGGTTATGGGTTATTTAATGCTGAAATTTGATTCATTTGTAAAGGTTTGGCTTATTTATTTAAAGGCATATCAACACCATGCAGGTTATTTAATACATGAATTTGATTCATTTGGAAAGATTTTACTTGGTTATTTGTTTAATGGCATTTCAACACCTTGTGAGTTATTTAATGCCTGAATTTGATTCATTTGTAAAAGTTTGGTTTCTTTGTTTAAAGGCATATCAATCAGCTTATTTGAAGTATCCCTATCAAATACTAATAATTCATAAACAATTATCTATTCTCAAGCAACTATTCTTATTTAATGATACATTGTTTTACACAAAGATGGTATCAAAAATTCTAATCTAATATGAATAATTTCTACACAGTAAAATATTTTCAAGTATTTTTATGTAATAACAATAATTTTCAAACATATCCAATCAGCCCATAGATGGGGCCCTAACAAGCATGAATTTATTCAAACTCTCTGCTATGGGCAAGGTACAACTCAAGGTCAATTTTTAAGTGGAATAAAGATGGTTTGAATTTGGAGTTTTCTTTCTCCTTGACTGGTAGCCCATAGTTGGGGGAAAACAGATGGATTCATGCCTTTCCTATAGACACAAACACTAAATAAAAAACATACACCTTTGTCCAGGATTTGAACTTAGGTTCCTGATTGTATTTTCTATGGCAGTAACCATAATCTCAAACATGCCTCCAATATACACAAGTAAAAGCACAAAGATACTTTATTCTCTTTGTCATGAGAAAGACTCATGACTAGATACATTTCTTGTCCTCACAGGGAACACTTGCCAGGGGCTCAGCTTTGTGCTAGTTGCAGATTACATACAACACTACACAGTTTATGCTTCTAAAAGATGTATAGACATGTCTGTTTTACAAATGATCCAGTGTCAACTGCAAGTAGGTGATAGGTAGGTTTCATTTCTTTTACATACATATCATCATTTATGTATGCATGCATGTTTTTCCTCTGTCCCATCAACTTTAAATTTATTAAGTTACAACCAAATTGTCACCTTTCACTTGTATTTTCTTTCATCTTTTAATTTTGGTTGCTTTTTTATCCCATCACTTTCAAGTTTTAATTTCTAGAACAGTAAAAGGCGGCACAAATCAAGGACAATGATATACAATAACCTCTCTGTAAGACTCAAACTCAGGCCATTTTTTCATCTGAAGAAATCCTAGTTTATCGAATCAGTTGTTTTTCACAACTAAGCTATATGTATATATATATGCAGTGAAGGGAAATTTCGTATTTTGGTTTGGCGCGCAAATTTAATTCGACACGTAATTTCACCCAATCAGGATGAACTATTCTATTCAGCCCAGGCCTTTCTTTACGGACAACAGGAAATTGCGTAAGCTGCCAAACACTCTCTTTTTGGCTGGAGAACGCCGTCCAATACAGATGTCACACTGGCTGTTCTTCAATAACATTCTCTTTAGCTGGACAACGCCGCTCAGTGCAGACGTCTCACTGCGGCTCTAGAATAGCAGCAGCAGCAGCATGGACACACGAGGGAACCCATCTAATTTATGGATTCTTTGCAAGGAATCCCAGTTAAATATAAATTAGATGCATTTAACATGCCTCGCACAGGCACAACTTTATGTCACCCCAAAATTGGCTATGTCAACGCGATGCTTTTATTCTGCAAACGACACACTAGCTATCATTCACCTCTGGGCCACTTTAATGGAGATGGCGCATACTCTCCCCAAATACTAGACACGAAACGCACGGTGACATCCAAAGTTCAATTCCTATAACTGCAATATGTCTTTTGTTAAAATACAACGAACACAATCCCTCACACGTCCGACGACACACGCTGCCATCTCAACCTTCTCAACTTCTCATAACTCAATTTCATCTCAATACTCACAACCTTTCACAAGTCTTGCAGCACCAAAAGCAAACCCAATATTCCATGCTGCAAATAAAAATTTACACACAATTTTATGGTTTCAAGTAAGTATTCTATTTAATAATAATCATTTGTTTGCAAACAGTGACATAGTTTCAAGTATTTCTATCAAATACAAATAATGTGGGACAGTTATATGGTTTACTGGCTCATTGGCCTCAAGGGTAGAGTGTTCGCCAATGGTCTGGGAGACCTGGGTTCAATCCCCAGTCGCGTTGTACCAAAGACGTTAAAAATGGTACTTGATACCTCCTTACTTAACACTCTGCAATATAGAGTACATATTAAGGGTAAACTGGAGCAATCCAGGGAAAAGAGTAGTACCTTTCCCTACACCTTGGTGTAGTAGCTATTGAAAAGGGAGCCTTCAGGTCGCCCTAGACTATGGTTCCAACTTACTTTATATGGTTTCAAGTATTCCTATATACTACTAATAATTTATACAGAATTTCTTGCTTTCAAGAAAGTATTCTATTTTATAATAATTATTTGTTTGCCAAACATTATGTGGTTTCAAGCATTCCTAGTTAATACGAATGAATTTCAAACATTTATAGATGGGACCCAAATTGATAAGGTTTGAGTGGACGTGGGTGTAATGGCAATGAACATGTGACTTGGCACACATCAAAGCCCCAGAACTGGAGCCTCACCACTAGATGCAGTTTAGCAACATACCCACAATACATATTTCAGAGGAACCAACATTTATTTTTCCATATTCTCTATTTTATTCTATAGCAATACCTTATTATTGTGGCCATAAAGTAATTCATAATTCCCTTTTATTAATTCTTCTTCCCCTATTTTTTCGTTCTATTTTATCGTATTCTTGATTCTTTATAAGTGGAGTTGTATTAATACTAGTTATTTTAATATTCTGAGATTAAATACTTTTGTAATGTATTCAGTCTCTAGATCTATTTTAACTAGTATTTTTCTTCATCTTAGTTTTGGTTGCTTTTTAATTAATCAAAAACAAGGATTAAAATAAAATTAAAATCATATTAATAATCACTGACTCGCCTCATTTAAATGATAATAAGATATATATATATATTAATTTCTTTATCTCTTATGATAAGGTATTAGTGTACTTGAAGCTATGGAAGATATCTTGATAAGTCCTCACTCACAAATGACTAAAATTAGCATTAGTATATCTGTGGTATACTAACACCAAACACAACAGAAGGAAGGTTCATGATAAACTCATTTACTCACACAAGAATATTTTACATTTAGAACATACAATATTTTTACCAGTGTATGATTTTATATCAACTCTGACTTTGTGGGAAATCAGATTAACCCGTACATACCAGTGGCATTTGAAGAGAGAATGCACAACTGTTTCTTAATGACAAGAAATATACACATATTGTTCCTTGAACAAGCAATACATGGAAGAGGTACTAAAATAGAAAAAACTTGTACAGCGAAAGTAGTTATTACCATCAATTGGCTTTACTATTCCTTGGCAAAGATCAGAGACAAAAAGAGGTTGAGAATGGGTTTCTGAAACCATCATGTAACAAACCACGAAACATCCAATGGACACGCCTATTCTTTTTAAGAGAATTATTTCTGGACTTCCTACATGATGAAAGCAGTTATACAAACTTATCAAGCTTTACCGCTTGGCTCTTTGGATAAAATATCAATTCATTATCGCTCATGATTCAAACACTGTCTTTTTTTTTCTAATCCTATTCCATGTTGTATTTTTGATAACTTAGTAATAATAGAAATAAACTAGAATTGTTTTCAGATGCTGCGATAAAGTATTTTTTATCATTACACAATTTTTTTCATTTTTTGATTGTCTTTTAGCCTTTTGTTCTTTGGTCACAAAACTGCAGGAATTCTGAATTGAGAAAGAGTTTCAATTCAGACAAAACTCAACTTCACATCCTTTGCCAAAGAAATATTCCATTATCACGTTACAATGCTGTAACTTTTTCTCTCCCTAAAATATTATGAAAATCAAGGTTCTAATATTTTTGTTGCTGTTGTTCTTCATCTCTATTCTTTCTAACTTTATTCCGTGCTGTATTGTTGACACCTTATAAGTAATAGAAGTAGTTTTGAGTATAAATATTAATGTCTGTGTTTGTGTTTTCCTTTTATTAATGTCCTCTGTGTGTGATTGATCTAGCTATTGAAGCATGAAGGTTTTTACCAATGTCTTTCAGGCAAGACTGATTTATATTGCATCACTTGAACTGATTTTCCTTCATACCATTTTCTGTCTCCTCTTGATAAATTTGATGAACTGGTGCTGAAAAGACTTCCAGATGATAATGAAAGAATATTGAGTGGAAGAGAGAAAGAAAGAGGTTGAAAATGAAAGAGGGAGAGAAAGAGAGAAGAAGCCCTCTGAAAAATGTGTCATATTGTGTTCATAAATCAATAATGAAGCAAGAAATCAATTTTGACTTCTAAAAAGGGAAATGATAAGATAATACTGGAAAAAATCCACTTTGCATTATTATATTACACCACTATTATTATTATTATTATTATTATTATTATACCAGCAGAGTACCCATCATAAATAATATAATTAATTATGAATGCATCAGCACTTCTGCTTGTATATGGATGATGGTATCAACTGTGTTAGTGATGTGAGAATTCAGGAGTATTGAAATCCTTTCAAATCACAAGAGTAAATAGAAGAAAGAGAGATGAAAAGAAAGAAAGAAAGAAAGAGAGAGAGAAAGAAAAAATGATTGAAGAAATTGGAGAGAAAATAAGCTGTTAGGAAAGAAAAATTGAAAAAGTCAGGAAGAATACAATGAAACAGAGCAGGAATATGTATATATATATATACACACACTCACACACACACACACACACATATATATATATATATGTACTATTGTCATCACCATCATAATCTCAGTGTATTTCAAAGTTCACCTCAAGACCAAGATCTTTCAAAAATTCTGTAAGACATGAAGAGAAATGTGCTTTACGTGTTAATAGAGGGTTTGAATTCAGAGTTTTCCTTTAAGTCTAACAATCTCAAAGCTTGAGAGCTTAGCCTACCTATCTTACTTATAGCTGGAAGAAAAGAAAGATTCATTTAAATATGTATATATATATATATATATATATTTACTAATCTAATATCTACCAGTATTCACGGTACCAGAAAAAAACAAAAAAACCCTGGCCAGGAACAAGAGATAAAAATATCTCGAATCACGGTCCAGAGGAAAAAGAAAAAAGTTTTTTGGGGTAAAAAAGAAAGAAAAGACCAACCTCGTCCGACTCCTTGAAAAAAATCAAGGGGTACTTAGTCAGTGGCCAAAAGAAAACCAAAAAACCCTCCGCGAATGCTGCAATGCTACAATTACTAAAGTGCTCAACATAAAACAATGGAGCCAATTATAGAATTAACTTAAATCACTAGTCGAAAATCTTCTACTAAAGTTTCACCTTAACGGATCATCAGGAAGTTTACCCTCGAAGTAGAAGATTTTCGACTAGCGATTTAAGTTAATTCTATATATATATATATATATATATATATATATTAAAATGTTCACAAGAAGACTGAAAGTATTTTTTGTGTTTTTTGTTTAATGTCATATCAACCTTCATGGGTTATTTAATGCCAAAGCCATCCTGGTAGAAGAATAGTAGTGGTACTGCCTAAACAATAGCTGGAGGAAGAAGTGAGTTCATACCTTTTCAAAGGGTATTGGTTCAAAAGTGAATGTCGTAGCATGACTGGAGTTTGAACTCAATTAATACGATGTCACAGTTCAACATGGAAGAGAGAGAGAGAGAGAGAGAGAGAAAGAGATTGAAGAGTGTACTCTACCCAGATATTTCCCATGAAAAATAATGGATATATCAGGATCTAAAAAAAATTTTTTTAGAGAAACCCCAAATAACCCAAGTCATTCCATATTTTATCAAAACAACAAAAAATCAATCATGATTCTGTCATGAGACCAGGTCTTCTGATTCACACACACACACACACACACACACACACACTCACACTTATATTTAGCTAGTTTATATATATAAATATGTCTCAAAAAATTATTAAAAGCAAACTAGATATCATACTAAGACAGTTTACAGAGGAGGAACTTGATACAATAACGAAAAAAGTTAAAAAGCAGTAGGCCTCAAAAAAATACTCACTCAAGTATGGAAGACCAGAAAATTTGACATATTTCTTCAATTATACAACGTTGTCTTTAAACAAAACACAACAGAGAAATGGACAAGTGGCTGCATCTTATCTTTCTCCAAGAAAGGTGACCTCGGAATCACTCAGAACTACAAGGGCAAAACCCTTAAGGTTATAGCCTTATTATTTTCTTACCTGAAAATAAGAAATTTCTAAGAAGAAATTGATCCACAACTTCACAAATTCTAACTATCCATTGAATTATATGGAGTACAAGCAAAAAAGCTCCTGGCAACACTACTGTTTGTATATTTCTCCAAAGCGTTTGATTCTACACACAGGAAAGATAGAACAAATACTATTAGTTTATGGCCTCTCCAAACAAACGGCAACAATTACAATAAGACTCTACAAAAACACAAAAGAAATGGCTCACTCATTTGATGGCCACCTCAACTTTTACAACATTGTCACTGGAATCTTGCAAGGAGATATATTAGCATTATACATGTTTATTATCTGCCGAGACTACGTACTTGAACATTGATAGATCTAATGAAAGAAAATGGCTTTACACCAAAAAAGGCTAGAAGCAGATGATATCTTGCAGAAAATAGGACAGATGCAGACAACACAGATAACTTAGTACTCCTTGCAAATGCACCTGCCCTAGCAGAAAACCTGTGGTATAGTCTGGAGCAAGCAGCAGGAGGCACTGGCATCTATGTGAATATAAAAAAACAGAATTCATGTGTTTGAAACAAAGAACCATTTCCACTTTAAATTGCAAACTTCTCGAATTAGTTGACCAATTCACATACATCAGCAGCAATATCTCATCTACTGAATAGAGATATCAACATATACCTACCAAAAGCATGGACTGCTTTTGACTGGCTTTCAATTGTATAGAAATCTGATCTCATCAACAAAATAAAATGTGGTTTCTTCCAAGCTGAAGCTGTGTCAATTCTGTTGTATGGATGCACCACATAGATGTTAACAAAAGGCATGGAGAAAAAACTAGATGGGAACTACACAAGATTGCTTCCTACTGTTTTGAACAAATCCTGGAAGCAACACCCTGGAAAACAACAGCTGTATGGCCACCTATCACTCATCTCACAAACCATTCAAGTATGATGAACAAGATATATGGGATACTGCTGGAGAAGCATGGATGAACTCATATGGAACTTTCTCCTATGGACTCCTACACACGAACACACCAGTGTTGGCTGACCAGCAAAAACTTACATATATCAGCTCTGTGCAGAGACTGGATGTAGTTTGGAGGACCTACCTGGAGTGATGGATTATAGGG
Organism: Sepioteuthis lessoniana; assembly: GCA_963585895.1. NCBI lineage: Eukaryota > Metazoa > Mollusca > Cephalopoda > Myopsida > Loliginidae > Sepioteuthis > Sepioteuthis lessoniana. Next base: position 7,512,676 of record OY757928.1, read on the forward strand.
ACAGATGGTGAGAAAGAGAGTTCAGGGAACTCTGTTCTGTCAGCGCAATTTGATGATGATGATGATATATGAATAATTATGAAATGTACAAAGCAGCTTTTATGGGATAAATAGATAGATGTCATCATCATCATTATGCCATGCTGCGAGCATGGGTTTCCCTAACTCTCTTTTGCCATTTGTCTCGATTGTCTATTGCTTCCAGAAGGTCTTCTAAACTACATCCTGTGTCCATACAGAGTTGTTGTATATAAGTTCAAGCTGATCGTCCAACACTTCCACATGAAGGAGTCCATAAACCAAGATAGATATTGTTATAGCACCTACGTTATGGACTAAAATGAACTTTTCCTATTACTATGAATACTGGGAGAATATTCTTCTCAGTGTTGAGTTAACTCCAGCCTAACACTTTGACTGATGTTCAACACTCTTTTACCTATGCTGTATTTATACTTTCGTTCAATATACTTGTTTCAAGTAATCCTGAGTTCATGTCTTTCATCTGAACCTTTTACTGGTCTACAACAGATATAAAATGTTAACAAATTTATTTGATTATTAATTATCATGATTCAGTTGGTTGGAAGAGTAAATCTTAATTCTGGCATTATTGTCTGACTACTTGTAAGTTTTCCCTTCAGTTTTAACTGCTGGGCTTTCACTGGAGACTAAGTGACTGCAAGTCTCCTCAGATCTCCAGGACTCTTCTGAATATCTTCACTGATTTTAAGAGTGCTATGGTCTAGATGGTCTCAATTCTTCCTGTGATCTTCACTTCCTCCAGTCTCTTTAACTGGTTCTTGAGGACCATTCCAATTACAATTGGTATCACAGTCGTCTTCATGTTCCACAGCTTTCAGCTCTCCAAGTATTATTATTATTGTTATTATTATTATTCTCCTTGTTTTATTATTTCACTCTTGGTGAGTTTTTTTTTACTCTTGTGTCAGTTGGTGGTCTCTCACTTGAATCTGAGTGACTGCAAATCCCCTTATCTCTTTAGGGCTCTTCTCAGCCTTCTAGCTGATCTTGATAATGCTCTGGTCCCTATGATCTCAATTTTTTCTCTGATTTCCAATTTGGCCAGTCTCTTTCTCAAACCTCAGGGGACTGTTCTTAGTATGCCAACTATTACTGGTATCAGCATCATCTTCATGCTCCACAGCTTTTTCAGCTCTCTGGCAAGATCTAAGTATTTGCCTATTTTTTGCTTCTTTCATTTTCACTTTCTTTCATTTTCACTCTGAATTCTGCAGGAACAACAAAATGCACCTAATGACAAGTTCTTTTTTTCTTGTTAATCAACTCTGCTACCGACCTTCCAGCCAGAATTGAATAATCTTGTATCTCAAATTTTCAGAGAATTTTGTTTTGTGCATATTTATTTATTTACCCAACCCCTCCGCTCGGGCAGGATATGACATAAGGTCAATTTTAAGCGGAGTTTTACAGGTTTGAGTTAAGAGTTTTTCTTCTCCTAGACTAGTTGCCTCACCAAGGCTGAAGAACCCAGTCTGCCCTACTATTTACCCATAGCTGGAGGTAGAATAATTGGATTCTTACCTTTCCCAAGGGTATTAGTGCTACGTGAAATGCAATCAGTCTCGTCCAGGATTTGAACTCGTGTTGCTGTGTCCATTTCCTACAACGATAACCATTACACTGCGGGCGCCCCCATAATTTTCCTTAATGGCATTTCTCTGGGCAATGAAGAGGGGTCTACATGCTGTATCAGAGGTTTGTGGGTTGGTTGGTTGGTTGGTTGTTTTACAGCATGTCAACTCTTATTGGGTTATTTTATACTGCAGTTGGCATCACATTTAAGCTCTCCATTTTTATATGGTGCAAAAAAGTATCTTCACAATTATTTTAAACAGGTAAACACTTCATACATAGCAGCAATATCAATTCTTTAAGAGCCAATTCATTAATATTGTTCAAAATATTATCTCAAATAGATTTACAGGGTGAGGAAATTTTTGCCATTTTAAATTATTGATTTCATGCATGCATCTTATTTTATTATGAGTTCAGAGATCTCTCTAGGCTAAAGGAGAATAAACACCCTTCTGGGACTTCCTTGTGCAAGCCCCCCCCTGAAATACATAGTACATTCCCCAGAGATCCTGTTTCACATACATAAGAAAAAAAGAATAAAAAGGCAGATATCCACATACCATTTTTGGTTGTGTTGTCAAATTTGCATATCTATCACAATTCCCAATTGATCACCTTTCTCACCCACTTGTGCCCTGTCTCATACTCCTTTTCCACTGCATTCACTTATTACGTGATTAAGCATTTTAAATCTATTTCCTCAATAATCTCCACTTGCTATTCTGTTATGTATTATTATTTTTGAATTTGATATAATAAGTCCTGATGGTATTTATTACCATCGTTATTATTATGATACTCCTTGAGAATTTTTCACATTAGGATTAGCAGATGGTCTTTCACAGGAGTCTGAGTGACAGCAAGCCTTCTCAGGTCTCCAGGACTCTTCTCAGTGTTCTAGTTGATCTCAACAATGCTGTTGTTTGGATGGTCTTGATTCATCCTCTGATTTATAAATCTTCCTGTCCCCTTTTCAAGCCTTTGGGAACCATTCTAAGCACACCAATTACAATTGGTATCACCATCACCCTCATGTCCCACCCTTTTTTTAGTTCTCTGGCAAGGTCTAAGTACTTGTTTTTATCATATTTTCTCTAACTGTTGGATGTTCACTGGTTTAGTTGTTACTCATATCAATTGATTGTCTTTGTGTTGATTTACCTATGAGGAAATTAATCAACAGATAAGCTTGAACGACTGGCATTAGATTTCATTAAATCTGTAATGTGAATATTCATCAGTAGAAGCAAGAATTTCACATAGAGAAGTCAGTATTTAGTTTACAGTCCAGAAGGAATAAGGCCATACTAGAATTATTATTTTCTAGGTTTGTCCTCTTTGGATAATGGCTTTATACTGACTGGCAGGGGGTAACTGGCATTTATACCCACTAGATTTTGTTGTCAAAATGGGCAAATGTTATTTTTAGAAGTAATGACACATATGGATTTTCTTCTCCGACAGAATAATTTTATTTTTAGATTTTTATGAAATATGCTGACTTAGAGAGTTTTACATAAGTTTGTTTAAATGTTTAAATTGGTTTGTTGTAAATTTGTTGTTGGTGACCTTAGTCCAGGGTATTCTGAAGGCTCCCTTTTCAATAGCTACTACACAGAGGTGAAGAGAAGGGCATTGCTCCTTTCCCTGGTATTGCTCCACTTTACCCTTGATCCTTACCTTATAATGCTGAGAGTTAAGCAAGGTGGCATCAAGTACCATTTTTTGAGTCTTTGGTATGACTTGACCTGGGATTGAATCTCAGTTTCCTGGACCATTGGCAAACACACTTCTCATTAGGCCAATGGCCTTTTCATTTTTCTCTTATTTGCTTTCATAAATTTTGCAGTACATTATAGTTAATAAATGTTTAACTTTTTGATTTATAAAATGCTATTCTTCCACATAATCCAATACTTCCTCTTCTATGTTTATCGATTGGTTAGTTGGGTGGTTGGTTGGTTGGTTGGTTTTATGGCATATCAACCTCTTATGGGTTATTTGTTACCACATAGTTAAGTGATTGCTATGTTTATCGAGTGCTTTCAATCAGTAAAAAGAAAGAACTAAAAATCCTTCAATTATTTATAATAAAAAAAATGAACAGTTAATTTTTCTGTATTGTGCAGAATATCCCTGAAATGATAAAATAATTTCCTTTTGACAAATATTGCTCTCTAAGCTTAAACAACGAATGAACATTAGTCACTTTTAGTTACTGTGATGCAGGTGTTGAAATGTATCTAAACTGAGTGAGTCAAAAGTTTGGCAATATTTTGGTATATATGGGTTTACAGATTATATATCACATAACTGAAGCAGTTCAAGCTGTGGAAGGTACCTGCTGTGGTTGGTAGTATCATGGTAGCTGCTGCTTTAACACATGCATTGCTTCACTCCATGCATGATTTGAAATCTGTGCAGATGAACATGCAACACAGTTTAATTTGGGAACTTATACTTTATGAATTTGAACTGGACCATAACGCCAGCAGAGCAACCAAAAATATTTGTTATATGAAATTAAATCTTGTGTTTTATATAAAAGTCTCCCAGATGATATTACGTAAAGTCTAAAACAGTTTCCTTTTGATAAATATTGCCTACCAATCTTAGGCTTAAGTAACCATTTTTAATCACACCATCAACATCATAACATTCATGTTGAGAGTACCTAAGGTTCACAAGTATGGAATTATGGCAAACTAGTTAATCTTATAGATGATTGAAATCAATGGTCACCAAGTACCTTACAGTTACCCCCCCCTCCAGACTAATGAACAAGAGCATGCATACCCAGCTCATCAGAGATTCACACAAAAAGTAATACTTTCTTTTTTTTATGTTATCCTTAAAAGTAAGAGATGGAATGTTGGTAGTTTGACAGTAGAGGGTGAACCTTCCTACCAATAATCATTAAAATTGATTCTTGTGTTTTGAACAGAAAGTCTCTCACATGATAATATCATATTTAAAACAGTTTTCTTTAAACAACTAATGAACATTAATCAGATTTTGGTTAGTGATGGGGGCAGGGTGAAATGTTTTTTGACTTTTATACTTTGTATTTATTTGAATACATTGATTTATGAAAGAATTGAATGTTGAGACAATAAATAATTGTCCCTTGGATTGTGAATGTATCCACAGGTCATGTGCAAATTTAGGATCCTTTCTCACTCTTTATTCATCCCTGTTCTTTGAATGAAGTGAACATGCAATTTTTTAAATCTCTGTTCATTAAATAAAAGAGAGACTTTGTCTTCAAACCTGGCTGTAGAGTTTGTTTCACCTTTGCATTGAAATGTAGACACATAGCTTTGTTCACCAAAAAAGACAAGTTAGACATTTTAACATTTTTGCACCCCTTTCATATACTACTTGTTCATAGAAGAACCTGAGCACATTTTGTCTGTTAGAACAGGTATGTATTAACTGATATTATATGTATTCATGAATTATTCTTGTTTTCCTTCAGTTTGTTCAATGTTAGTGTATCAATGGATATACTAAAGCTAATGTTGAACTATGGTTAGAGGGGGTTGTGACTAAAGATCCACTTTAATCCCAGCCGTTACCCATTGTGACACTATAGATGCTGGTATACAGACTTAGCTTTATGTATGTTTGTATGTATGCATGTACCGATATATGCATGTGCCAATGTATGCATGTGTATGGCTATAAGTGTGTATATGCACATGTGAGTGTATGTCTGTGTCCATATAGGATTTGAGACATATTTACAAGGGAATCACTGACTGAGCCCTACTAATATAAAATTCAGATGCCAGATAAAAGGGGGATCAATGACATAAAAAATTATTATCATACCTTTAAGGCACTTAGAGTCTGGTTGTTCACCTGTGTGTTTATGTCCAACCTTTTGGGTGGCCAAGGTTCTGCAAGTGTGAATGTTCCCCTCAGAGGGTTAACCAGAGGAGAGTCGGAAGAGCGAGTTTGCCAATTGAAGGGGTAAAAGGGAGATGTAAAAGAATACAAATGCAGAAGATATGGGGGGAACAGAGAATAAAGAACTGGCAGTTGGTTACTAGAAAGGTAAGGGATGGATGCAGAGAATCAACCAGAGGACATGAAGAAGAAGTCAGTCCACTTCTAGATGCAGAGGGTATATGACCAAAGGACAGATAGCTGGAACCAAAGATACAGAGACGGGCTGAGATAACAGATATAGAAGCAATAAGTTGAGGGAACCAGAGAATGGAGAACAAAGATAGACAAACATGCAAAAAGGTAGAGAGAATTTTTTTAGTTAAGGGATTTCATTGTAAAAGTTCACACGAATTCCTTCCTCTCCAAAAACATTCATTAAACTTTTTGTTTCACCTTATTCTTTCCTGGTGGGACCATTTGGACTCATGTTTCAATTTGCAGAGAACCTGTGAACACGGTGTAGCATCAGACGATTTTCATCCCACTAAGTGTATGGCTCATTTGGTATTCCCACACTGGTAACTAACCCAATACTAGTATACCTAACCGAAACTAAATTGTAAGGACAGTCTCATACCAAACAATATCAATGAAGAATGAACATTTAAAAAACAGATATGATTTTAACTTAGATATTTCATAATATGATTAAATCATTGAACCTTTGATGTCAAGTCTAATGCTCGAACACCTCAGGTGATTCTTCTCAGTAAAACAATGTCCTCTGAGAGTTAAAGATGAAACAACAGTCTTTGAGTTAAAAGTTTTCACTTGTGTCTTTAATCCGCAGGCCCAGTGCTGTCTACAGTCACATCCTCACCCAAAATGCCACTCCTCAGAAACAACAGTTTATTTCATTATATCTTTGCAAGATTCTATCTTTTTGACAACCTTGAATTTATTTTTTCCTTTGTTTTATCACCTTTTCTTTTGTTTTTTTTTCCGATCAGGCTTTTCAGAATTTAATCAAACAAAAGGCCAAGATGTTTGTTCCCCAGGATTCTTGGCCCTGGGCCATGCGCCACCTGTTGGTGGATGTGTGTATCAATCAAAGAAAGATAAATCATTAATAAATCAGAAATCAATATGCTCGTTCTTTGATGGCACAAACACGCACTAAGACCCGCAAGGAATGTATTTTTAAAAAAATCATAAGATGCTAGACACTCATATATATGAAAAAATAGAAAATGATAACAAACGAAGAAGGAATAAAAAATGAATGGAATTCTATGGAAATGTAGGTTGTTGAGGTAGAGCTCAAATGAACATGAATTACTTGATCAGGCAAGAAATATTCTCAAGCTAACATATTGAAAAATATATAAAATATCAGACACACACACACACACACACACACACACATACATACATATGTACATGTACACACACAAACACAGACACACACATATATGTTCATGTACACACACACACACATATGTACATGTACATATATACACACACATACATAGAGGTGTGAGGTAGTGTAAGATGTGTTGGAATGAAAAAGAACATCAGCAAATCAAGTTCAAATATCGAGTGTAATTTGCATGAATAACCAAGGGAAAGGCATGAATCTATAACTCCCTGTACTCTCTCTCTCTCTCTCTATATATATATATATATATATACTAGAGTATGAGGAGTAACAGAAAAGAGCATCAGCAAATCAAATTCAAACTCTGGCTTAGGCTATTTAAGTTCACTTAGAATTAATGCCCTTTGAAAAGGCATGAATCCACTCCTCCCTGCACATATATTAAATTGATGTGTCAGGTAGTCTAACGCTATTGGCATGAAAATCAGAATCAGAAAACTAAGTTCAAATTCAGGTGGTTGTTGTTTATGTTCACTTAGAACTAATAGCTTTGGAAAAGGCATAAATCCACCTTCCCTACATATGTAGTAAATAGAGATGTGATATAATCTAACAGCTATTAGCATGAAAAACAAAATTGGAAAACTAAGTTTAAGTTTTGATTGAGGTGATTTAAGTTCATTTTGCAATGCTTACCAATGGAAAGGCATAAATCCAACTATCCCTGGAGTTTTATATATATACTAAACAGAGATGTGATGTAGTGTAACACTAAACAATATGTAATAAAGAATCAGAGAACTAAAGTCAAATTCTGGCAAAGGCTGTTTATGTTCATTTTGTAATAATCCCTTTGGGAAAGGCCTGAAACTACCTTTCCCTGTATGGAAATGTGAGGTGATGTAACAGCAATTAGCATGGAAAAGAGAATCAATAAACCAAGTTTAAATTTTTGCTGAGGCTGATTATATTCATTTTAAATTAATGCGTTTGGAAAAGTCATGAATCTACTTTTCCCTCAATTCTCTCTCTCTCTCTCTATATATATATATATATATATATATACTAGATGGAGGTGTGAAGCAATGTAACAGTTAATAGCATGGAAAGAGAATCAATAAACAAAGGTTAAATTCTGGCTGAGACGGATTATGTTTATTCTATGCTAATGCCTTTTGGAAAGGCTTGAATCCACTTTACCCTGTATTCCAAGTTCAAACCAAGGTTAAATTTTACTTGAATCTGTTAATCTTTACACCAATATAATGCCCTTAGGAATAGCATGGATATATTTTCCCTGGCAAGTTCTCCTCTTAACAATGGCTTGTTTCTGAATTTTTTTGCTATTCTATTTTCTAACTCTGTTATTGGTTAGAATAGCAAAGTTTACGAGGTGACATATTCATTTCTTCTTGTTGACAACAACTTGATCTGATCTTCTGGTGGTGATATTATTATTATTATTTAACTCTTTGTGACTTTTTCATACCAGTTGTAATTTGTAGTCTTTTACTGGAGTCTGAGTGACAGCAACTTCTCTTCAGGTCTGTGAGACTCTTGTCAATATTCTAGCCAATCTCAGCAATGCTGACTTCTGGATGGTCTTGAGTTTTCCTCAGATCTCTAATTTCTCCTGTCTCATTTCAAAGTTCTTGGGAATCATTTCAAGTGCACCAACTACAATTGATATCAGCTTCACCCTTATGTTTCACTGTTTTTTTTAGTGCTCAGGCAAGATCCAAGTATTTGTCTGCTCTTTTGCGTTTATACTCAGTGGTCCACTGCAAAGGCAAAATTTGAACTAGGTCTGGTCTTATACCTGGGATTGGGCGAGCTGTTTGTATCTCAAAATATTAAAGAATTTTATATATTTCATTTTCTAAGACAGATTTTGCTTTGTTTATTTTCCATTTGTTATGATATATCTTTCTTTGTTTCTGTATATACCATTTGGTAGTATCGTCAAATTTCAATCTCTTGCACAATTCCAAATGGATCACCTTTCCCATCCAGGCATACCTAGTCTTGTACTCCTTTTCTGCTAGCTTGTTGCATTCACATATCATGTGATTAAGCATTTTATCTCAATCTTCACATAACCTACACTTGCTATTCTGTTGTGTATTATAAGTTTTTCATTAATTCAATTGGTCCTTATGCCATTATTTTACACAGCTATCTTAAGAGATTTAGTTTCTCTCCTGAGGTTTCCTTTTCTTAGCCATACCCAGGTTTTCTTGAATGCAATCTCCCCAGTTTGTTGTCTGAATTATCCATACAGTTGTTTTCTTTCTCATTTCTGATTTTTAGTTTTTGTTATTTTTCTACTGGCTTTAAAATATAGATCTTTTTTCTAAATTTTCAGTTTTATTTTCAGTTTCATAAATCTTTCATCGGGTCTTTACCTAATACCTTGTGTGAGGGAAGGTAGGGATTATATGTATTCTATGAATTTATATTTTTTGCTGCCTATTTTGGTTGATATTTTTCAGTTATCTTCTGAGGGAATGCGCAGTTCTGCAAATTGCAATTTTTTGTATTTCATATTGGATGAGACTGCCTGGTATATATTTTTATCTGTTCCTTTCTTGACCAAACCCACAGCTCTCTCTATTACTGGCACTGTGGTGCTTTACAATTTTACTCTTTTGAGAGTTTTTTTACATCATCGTTAGCTGATGGTTTCTTGCTGGTTTGAGTGACAGCCAGTCTCCTTATGTCTCAAGGACTCTTCTCAGTATTCTGGCCAATTTTAATAATGCGGTAGTTTGCATGGTTTCCACTTATCCTCTTATTTCCAAATCCTCATGTACATGTACCAATCCTTTAGTGATCATACTAGGCACACCAATTACAATTGGTATCTCTGTTACTCTTTTTCAGTTTTCTAGCTAGGTCTAGGTACTTATCTCATTTTTCAATTTCTTTCAGTTTTACCCAGGGGTCAGCCAAGATGGTAAAGTCCACTTTTTTTTTGTTGATTATCACCATGTCTGGTTGAAGGTGCCCATGGTGTAATGGTTATTGTTGTAGGAAATGGATACGGCGACATGAGTTCAAATCCTGGACGAGGCTAATTGCATTTCACATAGCACTAATACCCTTGGTAAAGGTATGAATCCAATTATTCTCCTTCCTGGTAATGGGTAAATAGTAGTACAGACTGGGTTCTTCAGCCTTGGTGAGGCAACTAGTTTAGGAGAAGGAAAACTCTGAATTCAAAACTGTTAAACTCCGCTTAAAAATTTGACCTTGTGTCATATTCTGCCTGAGCGGAGGGGTTGGTAAATAGGATCACCAGGTCTGGTTGTCTGGCTGAGATTAGATGACACATTTGAATCTCAAAATCACAGAGAAGTTTCTGTGCTTCATTTTCCTGGACAGATTCTGGGTTGTGCATATACCATTTTTTTGCATGGTCAAATTTAAAGTTCTTGCATAATTCCCAGTGGATTACCTTCCCTACTCAGTCATGTCTAGTCTTATACTCTTTTTGCACTGACTTACTGCATTTGCTTATGTGAGAGAATGTTTCATCTCAATTACCATATAACCTACATCTATTATTTTGTTGCATCTTGTCTGTTTTTTGCTTTTGTTTTCACATTTACGGATTTTTAGTCCCAAACTTATTTCATGTACATATCTCAAAACTCTATTATGCAATATTATTATCAATACTATGATCAATATTATAATAATGATTATAAGAAATGTTTGGCTTGACATCATCATCAGTTTTTTCAAACAGACTCTGCTTTTTTTTTCTTCATTTAGTATTTTTTCTTTCTGAAATTTTTCAAGAGGAAATTTGATCTGAAACTACTTACTGTGTTTGAAGAAGAAAATCTGCATACATTCCTTGAAAACAAGGAAAATACAGAGTGGCCCATTAAAACTGACCCCTTTTGCGGTTGGTCTGTCACTGAACCATGAGTTTTAAATCTGTATGCTAAGGTTGTTTGTACTTGGAGGATTCTTCACATTAAAATGGGTGACACAGTATTTTCTTTCGGTTGAAATTATAGATCTGAATAGTAAAATTCTATCAGTTTAGTTTATTCTTTCTCTCTGTAACTTGATTTCCTAAGATTACTGATAATATCTGACAAATGATATAAAAAATCAAATAAAAAGCAGTAAGTTATAACTTTTAAAATAAGTCATTTTTTTGTGGGCCACCCTGTATTTCCAATAACATTTGTATGTATGGAAAATACTTTTGTTTTTTACTACCAATTCCCTCATCTATACACCAAGAGACTATGTATGACACTTCCATATTATGATTATTACTAATAGCACATTTTTCACACCAGTGTTAGCTGATCCTATTTACCAACCCCTCCGTTCGGGCAGGATATGACACAAGGTCAATTTTTTAAGCAGAGTTTAGCAGGTTTGAATTCAGAGTTTTCCTTCTCCTAGACGAGTTGCCTCACCAAGGCTGAAGAACCTAGTCTGCCCTACTATTTACCCATAGCTGGAGGGAGAATAATTGGATTCATATCTTTCCCAAGGGTATTAGTGCTATGTGAAATGCAATCAGTCTTGTCCAGGAATTGAACTCGTATTGCCGTGTCCATATCCTGTGACGATAACCATTACACCACGGGCACCTCCTAAAACCATGGGCACCAGTGTTAGCTGATGGTCTTCCACTGGAGTCTGAGTGAAAGAAAGTCTCCTCTGATTTCTAAGACTCTTCTCAGTATTCTGGCTGATCTTAGTAATCCTGTAGTTTGGATGGCCTTAGTTTGTCTTCCAATTTTCCATTCTTAAAGCCCCCTAATCAAGCCTTTAGGAACTGTTCCGAGCGCTCCAATTATAATTGGTATCACTGTCACTTTCATCTTCCATAATATTTCTAGTTCTCTGGTATGGTCCAAGTACATGTCTCTCTTTTTGTTTTCTTGGAGTTTCATGCAGTTGTCTACCGGAATGGCAAAGTCTACTATTGGCGGACTCACTCTATATTCTATTGCTACGGCAAAATCAATAGATGATAAGTTATTTTCTATTCGATAATTAACCCTGGGTCTGGTGTTCTGGTGAGGATTGGGAAATCTGTTTGTATTTCAAAGTTTTTGGGATTTTTATGCATAAAATAGATTCTGGTTTGTGCATATACCATGTGTCAGCATGGCCAAATTTTAGTCTCTTGAGCAATTCTCAGTAAATCACCGTTCCTGCCCTATCATGCCTAGTCTTGTATTCTGATTGAGATAATTTGCTGCATTCACTTATATGATTAACCATTTTATCTGTTGCTATGTAACTTACTCTTATTATTCTGTTGCGTATTATCAATTTTTGCTTTGATATAAAAGTTGGCGACTGTAGTCGAGGGTGAACAGAAGGCTCCCTTTTCGATAACAACTACACCAAGGTGTAGAGGAGGGCACTACTCCTTTCCCTGGATTTCTCCACTTTACCCTTGATCCTTACCTTATAATGCTGAGTGTTAAGCATGTTAGCATCAAGTACCATTTTTTGAGTCTTTGGTATGACTCAACCTGGGATTGAACCCAAGTCTCCTGGGCCATAATTTGTCCTTATGACATTATTATCTGTTGCTATTAAAAATCGGTTTCTTTCTTGAAGTTTTCCCTTCTTTTTCCCTTCTTTCATTTTGTTTTTCTTTTTCTTTCTTACCTTATCTTTCCTTCCTTTCATCTTTCTTCTCTGTTCCTGTTGTTTTATCATAAATTTTTTCCTCCATTCTAATTTTTCTTTACTTTTCTTTCTTTCTTTCTTTCTTTCTTTCTGTGTACAAAAGAATAAAAAAAATTTGTAAAAAATGTCACCAGAAATGTACCATAAAAGCAATTCTCTTACCTTTAAGCATAAAATAACCCCAAACTAACTGAAATGCCATTAAAAATCAATCAATCCACCAATTCCCAAAATTATTGACTTTATTATTTGATATATCAAGAGTAATTGACTGTATCATTTCTTTCAAATGTTATGATGGTGGATGCAAGTATTTCAGCAAGTATTGTAGTGTTATTCTAAATTGGACCACAATGCTAATAAAACTGTTCACAGAATTTAGAAAGTCAAAGGATGGGGGGTCATGGTGGTGTAGTGGTTAATGTACTGGATTGCAAAATTATTGTAAGTAAAATCCCATTCAACTGTATCTCTACAGAGAGGTACCCACTCTCAGCAAGTGTCCTGGATATCTGATGGTGAGGCTTCAGTAATGCTGGAGCTTTGGGGAATGCAGAGTACTCCTTTAATGGCATTGCTGCCAAGTCAACTCTGGCCAGGAGTGGTAGAACCTGATAGTTTCCTATCTATACATCAAATAGAACTGTTTGATATTTAAACCAACTGCAAACAAATGACATGCTAAATTGAATTGCTTGAAATAGAACTGTTTGATCATTTCACTGTGTGTAAACAAATGACTAATGTTTAATTGAATTGTTAGTTATACATAGCAATACTTTGAGCCTTTTATCTTTGTTGAGTCATACTAAATTGAATTGTTAGAAATAGAAATATTCAATCATTTGATCATTTAACAGACAAAATGTGTTGACAAATATTTGATACATATGTATAAAGATGATTTGACATTAAATAACCAACAATAGTTGACATGGCATAAAACCCAACTAAACCAAACCAAATCAAACCATAGTAAGTAAGTCTGAACTCCAGTTGAGCTATAACATTCACTCTTGGATTAATACCCTTGGGAAAGGTATGAAATCAACTATCCCTTTAATTCTAGGTTTAATAGTACCATTACTGTTGTAACATGATATAGTAATTTGTAAGAAACCTAAAGGCTAATTTCTAAGGAAGAAGAGAGAGAGAAGAAAAAATTAGTAAAAAATAAAGGTTGACATAGAGTCTATGGAAGTGGGTAGTTGACCTCTAGGTGACTTAGGCTAAAGTACTTGTGGGTCAACTGGTCATGGGTGAATGAGTGCATTATTTAAGGATGACTATTCAAAACTGGAGGTTCCATAAAATCTTCTAGGCATGTGTGAAACCAATGGAAGCAGATATTTCTCCTTCTGGCTTCAGGCGAAAGGGAAGGGATGATTCATTTTTGAGGAGTGAACTGCTTGACATGAGGTAAAGACAGAGAGTTGAACATAAGCCATGAAGATGTGAGGAGGCATAAGTTTATGAGCCCCATTTTTGGGGTGGGCTCAAAAGAGGCTTTACTCTCTGAAAGTGAGCCAGCATGTTAGAAACACATCAGAAAACCGTGAAGAAAATTCATGGTCAATATCTGTTTTCTCTTTTGCACCATATGTTGTTCCTATTTGCCCAGCTAATGCAGTCAACTCAGCTTCAATACTCTCTTCCTTTCTCCCTATTAACTGTAGTAGTATATAAACATTTGTGTAGTTAAACAGAGCTTTGTGTGTTCATCAACTTTTACCTTCACAGGGTCACAACAAGGTCCAGGAGGTACAAATGTCTATTTAGTACCATTATGATACAACCTTTCTCTTTGGTACTGTCATGGTACACTATCATTCAGTAAAGATAACCTTGGCATTAGATAACCCGTGAAAGTTGATATGCTATTAAACAAAGAAACCAAACCAAGAGGAAAGAAATCAAGTACTTTTTTTTACCAACAATGGCTTAAACAATTCAAGATTGAAGACATGTCTAGTTGTTGATTATGATGTTTAAAATACAAGGTTAGGTTAGGTTTCTTTGTTTAATGGCATGTCAACCTCAATGGTCTATTTAATGCCCAAGCCATCCTTCTTGAAGAACAGCAATGAGGCCATTTAACCCATAACTGGGAGGATAAGGGGTTTCATACCTTTCCCAAGGGTATTTGTCCGAAAGTGAACGTATTAGCGCAACTGGAGTTCGAACTTACTTACTTTGATTCCATAGTCCAGTGCTTTAACCATTATACCATGAGGACACCCCCTTTAAAGTACTAGGCAGTGAGAAACCTAACAACAGACACTTGAAAAAAGCTAGGGTCATCAAAATATTCTATTTGTAGAACATTACATAAGCTTCAAAAAATATAATAGAGCTCTTGAGTGGTTCCCCATGAAGTCTAAGTTGATTAAAAAATGAAAATGCTTTTAATACAGCCTTCCGTTGGGTCTATAATTCTTGTAGGTTACTTAATGTCAATTTTTCTTGAGAAATGACATTGACAAGATCATGCAGGTGTTACTTGATAAAACATTTATTTAGTAGATAGGGTGGAATTTAAAATAATCATCCCAACAAAGATTTTATATTAGCTTTTTTAAAATTTTTCTAAGTGTTAACAGCTGGGTTTGATTGTACTGAATATGATACTAGAGTGAGTCAAAAGTTTTGCAATATTTTAGTAGTCTGGGGTACAATTCAGCAGTTTTGGATGCTTCTGGTGAGGTCATGAAGGTGATGAACCACCCTGGATTTGATTGTAGGGAATAAGGTACTAGTGTGAGTCAAAAGTTTTGCAATATTTTAGTAATGTGAGGCAAAATTCTGCAATTCCGGTTGCTTTTACAGAGATCACAAAAGTGATAAACTACACTGGAGTTATCTGATAATCTCCTTGCAAGATTTCCCACTATTGCTTCGTGTATAACCTTTGAATCCATTTAGGTCTACCTAACCTTTCCTGATGATCAAAGTTTCTTCAAACCAAGTGAAATTTCTTGAACAATCTTGTTACTCTAATGTGATCAACTGCATCTCCCCTTTCACAAAACAAATTGTATTTGGTTGCTTTTGTTGTGTTGGGGCTTCATTCAAACTCATAAAGCATTCAGTCCTGAATTAGACTATACTGCACGTTTATCTGCACAGTTTCCAAATCGCGCATGGATTGAAGCAATTCACAATGTGTCGGTGCACCAACTACCATGATACAACAAACCATAGCAAGTGTTTTCCACGACTTGAACTGTTTCAGCTTCATTATTGGCCAAATGAGTTGATTGCTCACCAATGGTTTGGAAGACTGAGGTTCAATCCCAGGTTGAGTCATATCAAAGACTCAAAAAATGGTACTTAATGCCACCTTGCTTAACACTCAGCATTATTAGGTAAGGATCAAGGGTAAAGGGGAGCAATCTATGGAATGGAGTAGCGCCTTCCCTATACCTTGGTATGATAGCTATTGAAAAGGGAGCCTTTTGGTCATCTTCAACTAAGGTCACTAACTTTACTTATATATATATATATATATATACACATTGCTCTAGGTCTGATGATTGTGTATGTGAGAAACTGGCAGTCACTAACATTATTCAAACTTAGGTTTACATATGCTCTGTCACCAATATTGGGCATTCTTTATTTATAAAATGTAGTCTCCTACATTTTATATATATATATATATATACATATATATGTGTGTGTGTGTGTGTGTGTGTGTATGAGAGAGAGAGACAGAGAGAGAGAGAGAGAGAGATTAAAAACAAAAATATCTACAAGAAAACACACACACATATATATATATATATATATATATGTGTGTGTGTGTGTGTGTGTGTGTGTGTGTGTGTGTGTGTGTGTGTGTCTGTGTGTGTATATTTTGAACACTGTGTATTAAGGCTGCAAGTTATTATTCAAGCAAGTTTTATTAAAAACAGTGGAACATTGTTTATTATTTTTTGTAAATTGTAAATTTTCAAGTCTTCTTGTTATTTTCCTCGTGTTGGCATCCATGAAGTAAAGGACTTATACCATATTTTCTGCCCAAGTATGGTCGAAAGTGCTTTAGCAGAAGATATGGAACCTAGATCCCAATACCAGAAAAATAACAAGAAAATTTGAAAAATTACAATTGAAAAAATAGTGTTGCATCAACTTTAATAAAACTTGCTTGAATATTTATATATATATATATATAGTGGGAAAGTGTGATAAGGGTTAAAGAAAACAATCCTACAAATTCAAAGCGGCTTATTTTTCTAACATGAAGGAAAAATTTGTTGATTAACAACAAAAGCTACAATGTCTATTCTCATAACAAAGGGTAATAATTGTTTGAGCATTGATATACCCTGATATGATATCAACTAGAAGAAAGTTAATAGAAGTTTGGATTGTTTTAAATCTTGATTTATTTTGTGTGAGTAAAAGCTCTTTTCTCAAGTATGTTACTATGCGGGGTCAGTACATATCTATATGCGTGAATGAAAGTGTAATGCAGCCAAATAATTAGTGGTGGAGAATGTTATTGTTATGACCGGTTTTTAAGGGTCAATAAATAAATAACTCAACATGGAGATATGAGTGCCACACAAATGTATCCAAAAGTCTCTGAGGAGGGTTCTCGTTGGTTCAACATACATGAAGACTGGCAAGGTGCTTACTACAGCTGCTACTGATGCTCTCTGCTCTGCCAGCTTAGTTCTTGGTTAATATTCTTTTTGGGTAAGTCCATTATTTTGGTCATAGGTGAGTCAGCTACAATAGTAATGTTAGTAATAGAACATCTAAGAAATAAACAAGAAGAAATGGTTTACTCTCAGAGAATAATCAAGCAATGTTGAAATTAAATGCATTTTTGAAGAAAGAGAAAACTGGATTTTCAGTCAAAGAAATAAAGATGAAATTGGATAGAAATAGAAATGAATCAATCTATTGAAGGTTTATCTATTATTTATTTTAAGATTTAAAAATATAAGAAGTAAATTGATTTATTAATGATTTTAATTGATTAAAAATGTATTTTTGATTCTCTTGAAGGAAAAAGATTTCTTAAATTATGTAGAGTTTTAGTCCTTCAAAATTTGCAAGACAATTGTCAGCCATTTCAAAGAAATTCGAAAATTGGCAGTGTCCCAACTGAAGTCATTGATTGGTCAATAAATGCAAAAATACAGATGCATAAAATCAATACTTTTTTGATATGGAAATCAATTGATTTTTCAATTGGGATAAAAGAATGAAGTCATTCAAATAAGATAAATGTTTGCATTAAAGATTGCTTGATCTTATTATAGAATATCATGTATAAGAACTAAAAGATTTGAATTATAAACTCAGGATGTTCATTACTTGAAGTTCCATGTGGTGTACACATGTGGGGATCCACATTAACTTTAAAATCATGGATTTTATTTGTTCATAACTTGACTATATATATATATATATATATATATGTAAATCAGACAAAAAAGAATTCAATTTGGTAATTTCCTTTCTAAATTTGTTTCACTAACAGATATATTGTAACTTCTTCAGATGAGAAGAAACAGTTATATATTTAAATATAATCCAGAAATGCTTACATTGCTTCTGATAAAAAAGGAAGAATTTAACAACAAAATGATAAAAACGAAAAATAAATAGATTAATAAAATGTAATTTTTTACATTGAAATATGACCATATATTAACAAATATAATGTTTACGCATTCTTATTTTAAAAACTTCAGATTATATATATATATATATATATATAGCATAGTTAACTCTGTCTATGCTATCCTAACTTAGATATACATGCACTATCACTGTTATAGAGTACTCATTATAATAAGCTTCATTTTATATATATATATATATATATATACGCACATATATGTGCATATATATATATATATATATATATACGTATATATATATATACGTATTCTCATATATCATGTGCTGTCAGTTCTGGTAGCTGGTCTATCCTGTATAAAATTCTAATATTAAGAGTAAATATATCTATCATGCTTTTACATTTAAGTATTTTTATTTGTGTCTCTGAGTTCTGTAGCTGACTTTTTGAACACTGAGGCTAGAGCTTAACAAAAAGCACCCCTTGTTTACCTACATAAAAAGCAATGCGGTTTGGACATGGTTTGAGTGAGAATCATGGTAAACTTTCAATGATTTCATTAATAGATGCCACATTTATAGATGAGTAGCAGTAGCTTCCTGACTAAACTAACTGATCCTGGTTGTTGACCTGTGGGGTTCTTCTGCTCAGCATCATGTTAAGTGTGCTGTTGATCTGATTTTGCGTTCATCTGTTTTACTTCACACTCACCATGCTGCTTCCCATGGCTTTTGAGGTTTAACTTGTGGGTTAAAAAATGAAAAAAGAAATCCTCCTTCTATTCCTCAAGTTTTAACTTAGTTAAAGTCCAACTATTTTATTTTTTTATTTTTAATAAGAACTTCATCAATGCTCACATGGAAGCAGCTGCAGAATGCATACCAACTAAACTAAGAGCCAAACATAGAGTTCCGTGAAAGACATTAGCAGTTAAGAAAAAACCCAGAAATCATGAAAATAGCATCCCTATGTAATAAAAGGAACCCAATTAACACCAACACCCAGAAACTTAAGGCACAAAGTGAACTAATTAATGCATACAAAATACAAATAGAATAGATTCAAAGCCAGATCAGTAAAATTAGAAATTCGTAGAAGATAGACATCTTCAAATAGCATGGCAGACAGTGAATAAAAGAGAGAGCACCTCCAGGGCTAAACTAAAAGCTGTTAGTCAAGAAGAATAAATACACATGTAGAAAGAACATTTCAAGAATCTGATTGACAAATCCCCTAAAATTACAAATAAACCTATCATGAAAATTATTAACTAAACATCAAACAAGGACAGTTTACTCAAGAAGAACTTGGCTGAGTACAAACAAAAATTAAAAACAGGAAAGCTGGCAGTCTGGATGAAATACTACCAGAAGTATAGAAAACAAGGAAATTCGATAACATACTGCTTCAATAATGCAATGCCATATATTACTCAAACATAATAGAGAGATGGACAAAAGGCTGCATTCTCCCTTTTCCCAAGAAAGGTGACCTTGGAATTGACAAGAACTACCAAGGTATAACTCTTACTTCCATAGTGGCGAAGATTTATAATACTCTGCTACTCAACCACATCGAAGCTGAGAATGAGAAAATTCTAAGGAAGTGTCCAAATGGTTTTCGGAGGAACCAATCCATAACATCACAGATTCTGACACTCTGTCAAATCTTAGAAAGAGTTTGTGAAAAAACCTTGAGGCAACACTCTTATTTGTAGATTTCTCCAAGGCATTTGACTCTGTACACAGAGGAAGAGGGAGCAAATACTTCTAGCTTATGATCTCCCCAAAGAAACTGTTGCAGCCATAATGATGCTCTATGAAAACATGAAAATAAAAGTTTGCTCACTTGATGGAGACACAGACTTCTTTGACATTGTTGCTGGTGTTTTGCAAGGTGATACATTAGTCCCATATCTGTCCATAATCTGCCTAGACTACGTACTTCGAACTTTGATAAATCTATTGAAAGAAAATGGCTTTACATTAAAAAAAACAAGAAGCAAATTATACCCTGTACAAACTATTACAGACACAGACTATACAGATGACATAGCAAATACACCTGCTCAAGCCAGATCTCTGCTGCATAGTCTGGAGCAGGCAGCAGTTGCTGTTGGCAGACAAAACGGAGTACATGTGCTTTAATCAAAAAGGAGACATCTCCATAAAAATGGTCCTTTTCTGAAACTACTGGACAAGATCATGTATCTTGAAAGCAGCATCTCATCCACTGAAAATGACATCAATATGTGACTAGCAAAGACATGGACTGCTATTGATAGGTTATAGGTCAAACTTATCCGATAAAATAACATGCAATTTCTTCCAAGTAGCGGTTGTATCAATTCTACTATATGGATGCACCACATGGACTCTTAGCATATAGAGAAAAAGCTAGATGGGAATTGCACAAGAATACTACAACTTATATAGAACAAACCCTTAAAGCAACATCCCACAAAACAGCAGTGGTTCAGCCACCTACCTTCCATCTCTAAAACCATCCAAATAAGACGGAAAGACATGCGGGAAACTGCTGGAGAAGTAAGAACGAACTCATAAGCAACGTTTTCCTATGGATCTCTTCACACGGACGTGCAAGTATTGGACAACAAACTAGAATTTATCTACTACTGCTCTGTATGGACACAAGATGTAGTCTCAAAGACCTACCAGAAGCGATGGATGATAAAGATGAATGATGGGAGAAAGACAGGGAAAGCCGTGCCAGCAGTATAAAATGATGATATATATATATATATATTATATATATATATACATATATATCGTCTGCTTCCCATTGATACTATAACAGATGCTGAGTATACAGATGACATAATGCCTCTTGCAAATACACCTACCCAAGCTGCATCCTTGTTGCATTGAGCAGGCAGCAGGAGGCATTGGTCTCCGCATAAAGGCAATCAAAACGGAATACATGTTTTAATCGAGAAGGGACTATTTCCACTCTAAATGCCGGTCCTCTGAAATTATTTGACAAATTCATGTACCTCGACAGCAGCATCTCATCTAGTGAGAATTATGTCAGTATGCACCGAGTGAAGATGTGGACTGCTATCAATAGGCTATTAATCATACGAAAATCTGATCTTTCAGATGAAATGAAACAGGATTTTTTCCTAGCAGCAGTTGTTTCAATTCTACTCTATGGATGCACCACATAGATGCTGACAAAATGTATTAAGAAAAAGCTAGACAAGAACTGCACGAAAATGCTATAAGATATACTGATCAAATCCTGGAAGCAACCCTCCATAAAACAACAGCTGGATGACCACTAACATCCCATCTCTAAAACCATCAAAATAAGACTAACAAGACGTGCGGGACACTGCTGGAGAAGCAATGATGAACTCATAAGTGCTAGTCTCCAGTGGACTTCTTCACTTGATTGTGTTAGTGTTGGCCGACCAGCAAGAACTTACCAACAACCACAGACACAGGATGTAGTTTGGAAGATCTACCAGGAGCGATGGATATTAGGGATGGATGGTGAGGGAGAGAGAAATCCTTGTTAGCTGCATGATATCCACTTCTCATTCATAATACCCAGGCAATGATGATATCCACTCCTCATTCATAGTACCCAGGCAACAATGATATTCACTCCTCATTCATAATACCCAGGCAACGATGATATCCACTTCTCATTCATAATACCCAGGCAATGATGATATCAACTCCTCATTCATAATACTATATTCATAGTACCCAGGCAACAATGATATTCACTCCTCAATCATAATACCCAGGCACAAATGATATCCACTTCTCATTCATAATACCCAGGCAATGATGATATCAACTCCTCATTCATAATACTATATTCATAGTACCCAGGCAACAATGATATCCACTCCTCATTCATAGTACCCAGGCAATGATGATATCCACTCCTCATTCATAATACCCAGGCAACGATGATATCCACTCCTCATTCATAATACTATATTCATAGTACCCAGGCAACAATGATATCCACTCCTCATTCATAGTACCCAGGCAATGATGATATCCACTCCTCATTCATAATACCCAGGCAACGATGATATCCACTTCTCATTCATAATACCCACGCAATGATGATATCCACTCCTCATTCATAATACTATATTCATAGTACCCAGGCAACAATGATATCCACTCCTCATTCATAATACCCAGGCACAGATGATATCCACTTCTCATTCATAATACCCAGGCAATGATGATATCAACTCCTCATTCATAATACTATATTCATAGTACCCAGGCAACAATGATATCCACTCCTCATTCATAGTACCCAGGCAATGATGATATCCACTCCTCATTCATAATACCCAGGCAACGATGATATCCACTCCTCATTCATAATACTATATTCATAGTACCCAGGCAACAATGATATCCACTCCTCATTCATAGTACCCAGGCAATGATGATATCCACTCCTCATTCATAATACCCAGGCAACGATGATATCCACTTCTCATTCATAATACCCACGCAATGATGATATCCACTCCTCATTCATAATACTATATTCATAGTACCCAGGCAACAATAATATTCACTCCTCATTCATAATACCCAGGCACAGATGATATCCACTTCTCATTCATAATACCCAGGCAATGATGATATCAACTCCTCATTCATAATACCCAGGCAATGATGATATCCACTCCTCATTCATAATACCCAGGCAATGATGATATCAACTCCTCATTCATAATACCCAGGCAACGATGATATCCACTTCTCATTCATAATACCCAGGCAATGATGATATCAACTCCTCATTCATAATACCCAGGCACAGATGATATCCACTTCTCATTCATAATACCCAGGCAATGATGATATCCACTCCTCATTCATAATACCCAGGCAATGATGATATCAACTCCTCATTCATAATACCCAGGCAATGATGATATCAACTCCTCATTCATAATACCCAGGCAATGATGATATCCACTCCTCATTCATAATACCCAGGCAATGATGATATCAACTCCTCATTCATAATACTATATTCATAGTACCCAGGCAACAATGATATCCACTCTTCATTCATAATACCCAGGCAACGATGATATCCACTCCTCATTCATAGTACCCAGGCAACAATGATATCCACTCTTCATTCATAATACACAGGCAACGATGATATCCACTCTTCATTCATAATACCCAGGCAACGATGATATCCACTCCTCATTCATAATACCCAGGCAACGATGATATCCACTCTTCATTCATAATACCCAGGCAACAATGATATTCACTCCTCATTCATAATACCCAGGCAACGATGATATTCACTCCTCATTCATAATACCCAGGCAACAATGATATTCACTTCTCATTCATAATACCCAGGCAATGATGATATCAACTCCTCATTCATAATACTATATTCATAGTACCCAGGCAACAATGATATCCACCCCTCATTCATAGTACCCAGGCAATGATGATATCCACTCCTCATTCATAATACCCAGGCAACGATGATATCCACTCCTCATTCATAATACCCAGGCAACGATGATATCCACTCCTCATTCATAATACCCAGGCAACAATGATATCCACTCCTCATTCATAATACCCAGGCAACAATGATATCCACTCCTCATTCATAATACCCAGGCAACAATGATATCCACTCCTCATTCATAATACCCAGGCAACAATGATATTCACTCCTCATTCATAATACCCAGGCAACGATGATATCCACTTCCCATTCATAATACCCAGGCAACGATGATATCCACTCCTCATTCATAATACCCAGGCAACGATGATATCCACTTCTCATTCATAATACCCAGGCAACGATGATATTCACTCCTCATTCATAATACCCAGGCAACGATGATATCCACTTCTCATTCATAATACCCAGGCAACGATGATATCCACTCCTCATTCATAATACCCAGGCAACGATGATATCCACTTCTCATTCATAATACCCAGGCAACGATGATATCCACTTCTCATTCATAATACCCAGGCAACGATGATATCCACTCCTCATTCATAATACCCAGGCAACAATGATATCCACTCCTCATTCATAATACCCAGGCAACAATGATATCCACTCCTCATTCATAATACCCAGGCAACAATGATATCCACTCCTCATTCATAATACCCAGGCAACGATGATATCCACTCCTCATTCATAATACCCAGGCAACAATGATATCCACTCCTCATTCATAATACCCAGGCAACAATGATATCCACTCCTCATTCATAATACCCAGGCAACGATGATATCCACTCCTCATTCATAATACCCAGGCAACAATGATATCCACTCCTCATTCATAATACCCAGGCAACAATGATATCCACTCCTCATTCATAATACCCAGGCAACAATGATATCCACTCCTCATTCATAATACCCAGGCAACAATGATATCCACTCCTCATTCATAATACCCAGGCAACGATGATATCCACTCCTCATTCATAATACCCAGGCAACGATGATATCCACTCCTCATTCATAATACCCAGGCAACAATGATATCCACTCCTCATTCATAATACCCAGGCAACGATGATATCCACTCCTCATTCATAATACCCAGGCAACAATGATATCCACTCCTCATTCATAATACCCAGGCAACAATGATATCCACTCCTCATTCATAATACCCAGGCAACAATGATATCCACTCCTCATTCATAATACCCAGGCAACAATGATATCCACTCCTCATTCATAATACCCAGGCAACGATGATATCCACTCCTCATTCATAATACCCAGGCAACAATGATATCCACTCCTCATTCATAATACCCAGGCAACAATGATATCCACTCCTCATTCATAATACCCAGGCAACAATGATATCCACTCCTCATTCATAATACCCAGGCAACAATGATATCCACTCCTCATTCATAATACCCAGGCAACAATGATATCCACTCCTCATTCATAATACCCAGGCAACGATGATATCCACTCCTCATTCATAATACCCAGGCAACGATGATATCCACTCCTCATTCATAATACCCAGGCAACGATGATATCCACTCCTCATTCATAATACCCAGGCAACAATGATATCCACTCCTCATTCATAATACCCAGGCAACAATGATATCCACTCCTCATTCATAATACCCAGGCAACAATGATATCCACTCCTCATTCATAATACCCAGGCAACAATGATATCCACTCCTCATTCATAATACCCAGGCAACGATGATATCCACTCCTCATTCATAATACCCAGGCAACGATGATATCCACTCCTCATTCATAATACCCAGGCAACGATGATATCCACTCCTCATTCATAATACCCAGGCAACAATGATATCCACTCCTCATTCATAATACCCAGGCAACAATGATATCCACTCCTCATTCATAATACCCAGGCAACAATGATATCCACTCCTCATTCATAATACCCAGGCAACAATGATATTCACTCCTCATTCATAATACCCAGGCAACGATGATATCCACTTCCCATTCATAATACCCAGGCAACGATGATATCCACTCCTCATTCATAATACCCAGGCAACGATGATATCCACTTCTCATTCATAATACCCAGGCAACAATGATATTCACTCCTCATTCATAATACCCAGGCAACGATGATATCCACTTCTCATTCATAATACCCAGACAACGATGATATCCACTCCTCATTCATAATACCCAGGCAACGATGATATCCACTTCTCATTCATAATACCCAGGCAACGATGATATCCACTTCTCATTCATAATACCCAGGCAACGATGATATCCACTCCTCATTCATAATACCCAGGCAACAATGATATCCACTCCTCATTCATAATACCCAGGCAACAATGATATCCACTCCTCATTCATAATACCCAGGCAACAATGATATCCACTCCTCATTCATAATACCCAGGCAACAATGATATCCACTCCTCATTCATAATACCCAGGCAACGATGATATCCACTCCTCATTCATAATACCCAGGCAACAATGATATCCACTCCTCATTCATAATACCCAGGCAACAATGATATCCACTCCTCATTCATAATACCCAGGCAACGATGATATCCACTCCTCATTCATAATACCCAGGCAACAATGATATCCACTCCTCATTCATAATACCCAGGCAACAATGATATCCACTCCTCATTCATAATACCCAGGCAACAATGATATCCACTCCTCATTCATAATACCCAGGCAACAATGATATCCACTCCTCATTCATAATACCCAGGCAACGATGATATCCACTCCTCATTCATAATACCCAGGCAACGATGATATCCACTCCTCATTCATAATACCCAGGCAACAATGATATCCACTCCTCATTCATAATACCCAGGCAACGATGATATCCACTCCTCATTCATAATACCCAGGCAACGATGATATCCACTCCTCATTCATAATACCCAGGCAACAATGATATCCACTCCTCATTCATAATACCCAGGCAACAATGATATCCACTCCTCATTCATAATACCCAGGCAACAATGATATCCACTCCTCATTCATAATACCCAGGCAACGATGATATCCACTCCTCATTCATAATACCCAGGCAACGATGATATCCACTTCTCATTCATAATACCCAGGCAACGATGATATCCACTCCTCATTCATAATACCCAGGCAACAATGATATCCACTCCTCATTCATAATACCCAGGCAACAATGATATCCACTCCTCATTCATAATACCCAGGCAACAATGATATCCACTCCTCATTCATAATACCCAGGCAACAATGATATCCACTCCTCATTCATAATACCCAGGCAACGATGATATCCACTCCTCATTCATAATACCCAGGCAACAATGATATCCACTCCTCATTCATAATACCCAGGCAACAATGATATCCACTCCTCAT
Source organism: Sepioteuthis lessoniana (assembly GCA_963585895.1). Taxonomy (NCBI): domain Eukaryota; kingdom Metazoa; phylum Mollusca; class Cephalopoda; order Myopsida; family Loliginidae; genus Sepioteuthis; species Sepioteuthis lessoniana. The sequence goes on from OY757928.1 coordinate 7,539,783, forward strand.
TCATAATACCCAGGCAACGATGATATCCACTCCTCATTCATAATACCCAGGCAACAATGATATCCACTCCTCATTCATAATACCCAGGCAACAATGATATCCACTCCTCATTCATAATACCCAGGCAACAATGATATCCACTCCTCATTCATAATACCCAGGCAACAATGATATCCACTCCTCATTCATAATACCCAGGCAACGATGATATCCACTCCTCATTCATAATACCCAGGCAACGATGATATCCACTCCTCATTCATAATACCCAGGCAACGATGATATCCACTCCTCATTCATAATACCCAGGCAACAATGATATCCACTCCTCATTCATAATACCCAGGCAACAATGATATCCACTCCTCATTCATAATACCCAGGCAACAATGATATCCACTCCTCATTCATAATACCCAGGCAACAATGATATCCACTCCTCATTCATAATACCCAGGCAACAATGATATCCACTCCTCATTCATAATACCCAGGCAACGATGATATCCACTCCTCATTCATAATACCCAGGCAACGATGATATCCACTCCTCATTCATAATACCCAGGCAACGATGATATCCACTCCTCATTCATAATACCCAGGCAACGATGATATCCACTCCTCATTCATAATACCCAGGCAACAATGATATCCACTCCTCATTCATAATACCCAGGCAACAATGATATCCACTCCTCATTCATAATACCCAGGCAACAATGATATTCACTCCTCATTCATAATACCCAGGCAACGATGATATCCACTTCCCATTCATAATACCCAGGCAACGATGATATCCACTCCTCATTCATAATACCCAGGCAACGATGATATCCACTTCTCATTCATAATACCCAGGCAACAATGATATTCACTCCTCATTCATAATACCCAGGCAACGATGATATCCACTTCTCATTCATAATACCCAGGCAACGATGATATCCACTCCTCATTCATAATACCCAGGCAACGATGATATCCACTTCTCATTCATAATACCCAGGCAACGATGATATCCACTTCTCATTCATAATACCCAGGCAACGATGATATCCACTCCTCATTCATAATACCCAGGCAACAATGATATCCACTCCTCATTCATAATACCCAGGCAACAATGATATCCACTCCTCATTCATAATACCCAGGCAACAATGATATCCACTCCTCATTCATAATACCCAGGCAACAATGATATCCACTCCTCATTCATAATACCCAGGCAACGATGATATCCACTCCTCATTCATAATACCCAGGCAACAATGATATCCACTCCTCATTCATAATACCCAGGCAACAATGATATCCACTCCTCATTCATAATACCCAGGCAACGATGATATCCACTCCTCATTCATAATACCCAGGCAACAATGATATCCACTCCTCATTCATAATACCCAGGCAACAATGATATCCACTCCTCATTCATAATACCCAGGCAACAATGATATCCACTCCTCATTCATAATACCCAGGCAACAATGATATCCACTCCTCATTCATAATACCCAGGCAACGATGATATCCACTCCTCATTCATAATACCCAGGCAACAATGATATCCACTCCTCATTCATAATACCCAGGCAACGATGATATCCACTCCTCATTCATAATACCCAGGCAACGATGATATCCACTCCTCATTCATAATACCCAGGCAACAATGATATCCACTCCTCATTCATAATACCCAGGCAACAATGATATCCACTCCTCATTCATAATACCCAGGCAACAATGATATCCACTCCTCATTCATAATACCCAGGCAACAATGATATCCACTCCTCATTCATAATACCCAGGCAACGATGATATCCACTCCTCATTCATAATACCCAGGCAACGATGATATCCACTCCTCATTCATAATACCCAGGCAACGATGATATCCACTCCTCATTCATAATACCCAGGCAACAATGATATCCACTCCTCATTCATAATACCCAGGCAACAATGATATCCACTCCTCATTCATAATACCCAGGCAACAATGATATCCACTCCTCATTCATAATACCCAGGCAACAATGATATTCACTCCTCATTCATAATACCCAGGCAACGATGATATCCACTTCCCATTCATAATACCCAGGCAACGATGATATCCACTCCTCATTCATAATACCCAGGCAACGATGATATCCACTTCTCATTCATAATACCCAGGCAACAATGATATTCACTCTTCATTCATAATACCCAGGCAACGATGATATCCACTTCTCATTCATAATACCCAGGCAACGATGATATCCACTCCTCATTCATAATACCCAGGCAACGATGATATCCACTTCTCATTCATAATACCCAGGCAACGATGATATCCACTTCTCATTCATAATACCCAGGCAACGATGATATCCACTCCTCATTCATAATACCCAGGCAACGATGATATCCACTTCTCATTCATAATACCCACGCAATGATGATATCCACTCCTCATTCATAATACTATATTCATAGTACCCATGCAACAATGATATTCACTCCTCATTCATAATACCCAGGCAACAATGATATCCACTCCTCATTCATAGTACCCAGGCAACGATGATATCCACTCTTCATTCATAGTACCCAGGCAACAATGATATCCACTCTTCATTCATAATACCCACACAATGATTATATCCACTCCTCATTCATAATACTATATTCATAGTACCCAGGCAACAATGATATCCACTCCTCATTCATAATACCCAGGCAACGATGATATCCACTCCTCATTCATAATACTATATTCATAGTACCCAGGCAACAATGATATCCACTCCTCATTCATAATACCCAGGCAACAATGATATCCACTCCTCATTCATAATACCCAGGCAACGATGATATCCACTCCTCATTCATAATACCCAGGCAACAATGATATCCACTCCTCATTCATAATACCCAGGCAACAATGATATCCACTCCTCATTCATAATACCCAGGCAACGATGATATCCACTCCTCATTCATAATACCCAGGCAACAATGATATCCACTCCTCATTCATAATACCCAGGCAACAATGATATCCACTCCTCATTCATAATACCCAGGCAACAATGATATCCACTCCTCATTCATAATACCCAGGCAACAATGATATCCACTCCTCATTCATAATACCCAGACAACGATGATATCCACTCCTCATTCATAATACCCAGGCAACGATGATATCCACTCCTCATTCATAATACCCAGGCAACGATGATATCCACTCCTCATTCATAATACCCAGGCAACAATGATATCCACTCCTCATTCATAATACCCAGGCAACAATGATATCCACTCCTCATTCATAATACCCAGGCAACAATGATATCCACTCCTCATTCATAATACCCAGGCAACAATGATATTCACTCCTCATTCATAATACCCAGGCAACGATGATATCCACTTCCCATTCATAATACCCAGGCAACGATGATATCCACTCCTCATTCATAATACCCAGGCAACGATGATATCCACTTCTCATTCATAATACCCAGGCAACAATGATATTCACTCCTCATTCATAATACCCAGGCAACGATGATATCCACTTCTCATTCATAATACCCAGGCAACGATGATATCCACTCCTCATTCATAATACCCAGGCAACGATGATATCCACTTCTCATTCATAATACCCAGGCAACGATGATATCCACTTCTCATTCATAATACCCAGGCAACGATGATATCCACTCCTCATTCATAATACCCAGGCAACGATGATATCCACTTCTCATTCATAATACCCACGCAATGATGATATCCACTCCTCATTCATAATACTATATTCATAGTACCCATGCAACAATGATATTCACTCCTCATTCATAATACCCAGGCAACAATGATATCCACTCCTCATTCTTAGTACCCAGGCAACGATGATATCCACTCTTCATTCATAGTACCCAGGCAACAATGATATCCACTCTTCATTCATAATACCCACACAATGATTATATCCACTCCTCATTCATAATACTATATTCATAGTACCCAGGCAACAATGATATCCACTCCTCATTCATAATACCCAGGCAACGATGATATCCACTCCTCATTCATAATACTATATTCATAGTACCCAGGCAACAATGATATCCACTCCTCATTCATAATACCCAGGCAACAATGATATTCACTCCTCATTCATAATACCCAGGCAACGATGATATCCACTCCTCATTCATAATACCCAGGCAATGATGATATCCACTCCTCATTCATAATACCCAGGCAACAATGATATTCACTCCTCATTCATAATACCCAGGCAACGATGATATCCACTCCTCATTCATAATACCCAGGCAATGATGATATCCACTCCTCATTCATAATACCCAGGCAACGATGATATCCACTCCTCATTCATAATACCCAGGCAACAATGATATCCACTCCTCATTCATAATACCCAGGCAACAATGATATCCACTCCTCATTCATAATACCCAGGCAACGATGATATCCACTCCTCATTCATAATACCCAGGCAATGATGATATCCACTCTTCATTCATAATACCCAGGCAACAATGATATCCACTCCTCATTCATAATACCCAGGCAACAATGATATCCACTCCTCATTCATAATACCCAGGCAACGATGATATCCACTCCTCATTCATAATACCCAGGCAACAATGATATCCACTCCTCATTCATAATACCCAGGCAATGATGATATCCACTCCTCATTCATAATACCCAGGCAATGATGATATCCACTCCTCATTCATAATACCCAGGCAATGATGATATCCACTCTTCATTCATAATACCCAGGCAACAATGATATCCACTCCTCATTCATAATACCCAGGCAACAATGATATCCACTCCTCATTCATAATACCCAGGCAACAATGATATCCACTCCTCATTCATAATACCCAGGCAACAATGATATCCACTCCTCATTCATAATACCCAGGCAACAATGATATTCACTCTTCATTCATAATACCCAGGCAACGATGATATCCACTTCTCATTCATAATACCCCGGCAACGATGATATCCACTCCTCATTCATAATACCCAGGCAACGATGATATCCACTTCTCATTCATAATACCCAGGCAACAATGATATTCACTCCTCATTCATAATACCCAGGCAACGATGATATCCACTTCTCATTCATAATACCCAGGCAACGATGATATCCACTCCTCATTCATAATACCCAGGTAACGATGATATCCACTTCTCATTCATAATACCCAGGCAACGATGATATCCACTTCTCATTCATAATACCCAGGCAACGATGATATCCACTCCTCATTCATAATACCCAGGCAACGATGATATCCACTTCTCATTCATAATACCCACGCAATGATGATATCCACTCCTCATTCATAATACTATATTCATAGTACCCAGGCAACAATGATATTCACTCCTCATTCATAATACCCAGGCAACAATGATATCCACTCCTCATTCATAGTACCCAGGCAACGATGATATCCACTCTTCATTCATAGTACCCAGGCAACAATGATATCCACTCTTCATTCATAATACCCACGCAATGATGATATCCACTCCTCATTCATAATACTATATTCATAGTACCCAGGCAACAATGATATCCACTCCTCATTCATAATACCCAGGCAACGATGATATCCACTCCTCATTCATAATACTATATTCATAGTACCCAGGCAACAATGATATCCACTCCTCATTCATAATACCCAGGCAACAATGATATCCACTCCTCATTCATAATACCCAGGCAACAATGATATCCACTCCTCATTCATAATACCCAGGCAACGATGATATCCACTCCTCATTCATAATACCCAGGCAACGATGATATCCACTCCTCATTCATAATACCCAGGCAACAATGATATTCACTCCTCATTCATAATACCCAGGCAACGATGATATCCACTCCTCATTCATAATACCCAGGCAATGATGATATCCACTCCTCATTCATAATACCCAGGCAACGATGATATCCACTCCTCATTCATAATACCCAGGCAATGATGATATCCACTCCTCATTCATAATACCCAGGCAATGATGATATCCACTCTTCATTCATAATACCCAGGCAACGATGATATCCACAATTGTTAATGAGAGAAAATAATAAAATCTATAATTGATGAGTTCAATTCTTTGTTTCTTTTTTGGCAAATTAATCGACCATTTTGTTGTAGAAAAGGTCAAACATTCTCTATCTTCATCTTCTTCAAAAGGTCTTTAAACAGGGAAATGGAAACAAAATTACTTAATTACTCTTCACTTTGGGAACACCTCATATAACTATTTACATGTTTTAGTAAAGAAAGAGATCTCTCATAGGAAGCAGATGTGGCAGGTATGGTCAGAATCAGAGGTAGTAATTTGGTTACTTCTGCCAGATCTTGATTTAGTTCAAGTTGCAGAATAATCTCTGTGACATCTTGGATGCTTGATGCTTGCTTTGCAAAATCTACAGTATAAACTGATTTCAGCTTGCATTTCAATACATCCAAATCCAATATTTTTTTATATACATCCAAAGTTGAAAATGCTTCCATCAGAAAAAAAATTTTTGTAAGCATGAAAAAGTTTTAGATTTAACACTTCAACAAATCTGAATTTTTCCATTGTTTTAAATCTATGTTTAATATGAACAATAACTTCATCCAAAATGTTGATCAGGATCAAATGATACAATTTTTTTTTGTCTAAATCTGTCCGTCTGTAAGTCTTTTGAATAAGCAAGTCTTTGATTTAAACTGCAAGAGGCAATAAAAACATAATCACTTCAATAAAGAATGTCTGCTGGCTTAATACTACAAGAAAGCAAGTAAAAGAATTTCTGCTTTTTTTCTGGTTTTCTCCCTGTGACCCCTAATTTTATTATTCCATCTCTGTTTTCCATGCACCCTGCTTGAAGGGAATAAATAAACTTAGAAAACTAAAGCCACTGCCTTTTTTGACCATGGTGAGAATTATAAGTAAAAATATTTTCGTTTTTCTGTAACAGTTTCTCTTTTCCCAACCAATTCATATGTTCTGTCTCTCATGTTCTCAACACAAAAGCAATTGGGATGCGACTAAATCCATCGCTTTTACTTGCATCTTTTCTTGCTAAACCAACAGCAGTTTTCTCAGCTTACATTCCCAGGATAATATCACTCGCAACAATAATCTTTAGAAATAAAGAAATGGGAAATATAAAAACATACAAGTACAAAGAGGATTGTGAAAATTATAAATAATTAATTTTGTATAACACAAAATTATTGATTCTGGAAAAAGTTATGCGGGGCATATGTAGCAAAGGTGGATCCTTTGTCCTTTATATATATATATGTATATCTTTAAGAAAAACAAAAACCGGTCACATTAGGATTATAAATTTATTTCCATCCTGTTATTGGTATTGATATGAATCAATAACACCAAAAATAACTGGACTTCTTCAGATCCAGTGGATAAAATAATTCAGAATAGACACAGGAAGGAAGGGTGGGAGGGGATAGAAGAGAGGTGAAGAGTCCCCCCCCATTTCGCCCACTTCCGGTTTTTTAGGTTTTATTACCGGTTGAAATTATTGTAAATAAAATTTTTAAAATTTTAAAATTCTAAATACATTTCAGCTTAAAACTCAAGATTTAATAATAATTTAGGGAAGTACAACATTGCTTAATAACCTTACATAAGGATACAGTATCTTAAATTAAATTTACCAGGAAAATTTAAATGTTCATTGTTGAAAATTTAAATGTTCATAGTTGAATGATTTTTTGTCCTGATGGAATTATTCCCGACTCCAGTTTAACTGGACCAAATAATATACATATATATATATATCATATATCATTAGAGGAATTATATTAATTAAATTACCATGACCAGAAAATCCAGCAAACACCCACATGCGACATACAGAACACTGAACAGCTGTTTCGACCTAAATGGGTTTCATCAGCAGTGCATGCCGTGACTTGGGAAGACATCGCCCTAGAGGTGGTCATGTCCTCTGTAAGGTAAAAATGTACTTTCAAGATATATATGATCATGCGGTCGCGCATTCTTACCATGACTAGTTAATTTGGCATCACTTATGTGAGGCATGAACTGGCAGCCCTTTGGTAGAAGTTCGGTTTCCGCATTCTGGGGTTGCTGGTCCAATCTCTAGTGGTGGAGATCACAGTATGCACTGCTGATGAGACCCAATAAGTTTGAAAGAGCTGTTCAGTGTCCCGTATGTCACATGTAGGTGTTTGCTGGATTTTCTGGTCATGGTAATTTAACTAATATATATATATATATATGTGTGTGTGTGTGTGTGTGTGTGTGTGAATTTCTAATAATGTCTAAAATGAAAATCAAAGTCTTGGCAAATTACTGAACCTCTGTGTAATTGGCTAATCATTTGAATTATTAAAGTGTGCCAATAATTATGTTTGAGAATATTTTTGTCAACTGCATAAAACATACAATTCTTTTGCAGACAAGCAAAAAAAAAGGACCCAATACAAATAAAAAATTAATGGTAAATTATGAAAAAAAAACAAAATAACAAACTTGGACAAATTTAAAAAAAAAACTACCATACGACTCTTTGACTATTTTTGAAAGTGAAACCACCTGCCATCTTTGAGAATCTATTTTTGATTTCTATGCAGTGGACACTTTGGATGCTTTTTTTTTTCTGCCATTTTGAGTTGGTACAGTCTTGCTGTGACAAAACTTTCTAGAAATATTTCTTCTTTTTTTTTTTTGTACAAATTCAACTTATATACATCCAGACATTTTATATATATATTAAACATTTCAGTTTGATATTTACCTGGTTTGCTCATAAATATAGTTTTGATATTAATAATGGTCTTAATTAATGTTGGCAATGAGGGCAACAGCTTTTTAATGCTACTGCCTGGGTAGATTAAGTCAATATGGGAGAAAATGTCTTAGCAGTGGGGTTTAGAATATGCTGACTATATCCCTGCAGAGAAGTGAGACCCCATCACAAAAATGAAATGTCCTAGATATGACACTAAACTGCCTCTGATGATGATGCTCCTGCTCTGGAGCTCAGAGTAGTAGGAAGTATTTCCTCATTGCCATTAATCCCTGGTCCACTCTAACCTGGACTGGTAGTACCTGTTAGGGTCCTATTTACAGGACAAGTAGATCTGTTTACAAATTATTTATACTTGACAGGACTGGGGGCAAAAGAAATTCTTAAAAAACAATTACCTAAAAAATGTAAATATAAAGGAAAAATGAATATGATTCCATAACCTCTAGGTATGAAATAACCCCACTGGGGTTGACATGGGATTAAAATCAATCAAATAAACAAGGATTTGATATTGGAAAGGGATCTGTACAACTATTTAATTGCTTACTCTCTTGTCTAATAATCATAGGCAGGGCAAGGGCAGTGATGGGAAATTTTTCAAATCATTTGGTAATTGTCAGAGCTCATATATATATATATATATATGTGTGTGTGTGTGTGTATGTGTGAATGTGTGTGCGTGTATGTGTATTAATAAGGACAATAACTATATTAGGGATAAAATGCAAATAAGAAAAGTTATATTAAAAATGTTTTATGTTATTATTAGCAGTGCTAGTGGGTGATATTAAGTGGATTGCCTTGTCACAGAAGCCCTTTTCCAAGGCACTACCCGCATAGCAGGGCTAAGTTTATTGCGTGAGTCTCAATTTGTGCATTCCTCTCCGCATATTAAAATGACCTTGTGTCAAATCTAGCCTGGTGGGAAGTCTGAAAAACCCTTTATTTGCTGAGTTGGTTGAAATTTTAAGATATTAGAAGTATGTTTTATTTTATGCATCGCACCCAATTTTCAGATGGAAAGAGGAATAAGTTGACTTAGCAATTTAAGGTAAAAGAATTGAGCATGTCACATGATCAATGTGCACCTGAAGAAGTAGTAATTATCAAACTATTTCAATGATCTGAACCAATCCAAAATGCATAGAAATATACAGAAAGCTTATCAATTATGAAACAAATGACACAAATAAATTTGTTCATATGTCTACACATAGAAATTAATTGATTTTTTTTGGTTCAGAAATTCTCGGAGTATTTCAGAATACACACAAGCTTTCTTCCAGTCAGAATCAGCAATTCTTATAACTGCTTTGATAAGCTGAAGCTTTTTTCCCAATTTCATAATTTACCATTTTCATCCTTTACTTCTTATATATACTGAAAATTGCTGTGTATAAGGTGACATTATATACAAGTCAACCTCAAGATTTTTAGATTAAAATTCTAGGTTAGACCTACACCTGTTGTATAGGACAATCACTCCCTACTCAAAATTCAAGGTTAGACCTACACCTGCTGTATATGACAACCATACCCAACTCAAAATTCCCGGTTAGACCTACACCTGCTGTATATGACAGCCATCATCATCATCATATCGTGCTGGCAGCACGGATATCCCTGACCCTCTCTCGCCACTCCTCCCTATCGTTCATCGCCCCAGGCAGGTCTTCAGGACAACAACCTGTATCCTCACATAGCTGCTGAATGTACGTTCGTGCTGGTCGTCCTGCTTTTGCGCGGCCGTGTGTGGGGATCCATAAGAGTACATCTCTTATGAGTTCATCTCTGCTTCTCCAGCAGTGTCCTGCATGTCTGGTTCGTCTAACTTGAATAGTTTTCGTGATAGGGGGCAGGTGGCCGTACAGTTGGTGTCTTGTGGGGTGTTGCTGCCAGGATTGTTCAGGATTGCACGCAGCATTCTTGTGTAATTGCCATCTAGTTTCTTCTCCAGCCGTTTTGTTAGCGTCCATGTAGTGCATCCATATAGCAGTATCGATGTGACCGCTGCCTGGAAGAAACTGCGTTTCATTTTATCGGTTAGGTCTGATTTCCATATAGTCGATAGCCTATTGATAGCTGTCCATGCTTTCGTTAACCTCGTTTCGATGTCCTTTTCGGTTGATTCGACGCTGCTTCCTAGGTAAGTGAATTTGTCTACTAGTTTAAGAGGGGTTCCTTCTAGAGTGGAGATGTCCCCCGTTTGGTTATAGCACATATATTCCGTTTTGTGTGCATTAACATGGAGGCCTATGCTTGCTGCTGCTCGTTCCAAACTATGCAGAAGTGTTTCGGCTTGGTCAGGTGTATTTGCCAGTATCGCTATGTCATCGGCGTAGTCGGCGTCGGTAATTGTTGTTGCGGGGTATCTTCTGCTTCTTTTCTTCGTCAGTTCGAAGCCATTCTCTTTGATTTTGTCAATCGATGTTCTAAGTACGTAGTCTAGACAAATGATAAAGAGATACGGAGCCAGCGTGTCTCCTTGTAGTACTCCTGCTACTATGTCGAAGTATTCTGTGTCTCCATCTGGTGATCGTACTTTTACTTTAGTGTTTCTATAGAGAATCGTTATTGCCGCTACGGTTTCTTTAGGTATGCCGTACGCTAGTAGGATTTGTTCCATCTTTCCTCTGTGAATGGAGTCGAAAGCCTTGGTAAAGTCGACAAATATTAATGTCGCTTGTAGGTTCTTTGCCCGTACACCTTCAAGGATTCTGCGGATGGTTAGTATTTGTGAGGTCGTAGATCTATTTCTTCGGAAGCCATTTTGGTTTTTTCTAAGTATGTTGTCGATTTTGGGTTCTATTCGGTTTCGTAGTAGGGCATTGTAGATTTTGGCAGCTATGGATGTAAGTGTTATGCCTCGGTAGTTTTTGGCTAATCCGAGGTCCCCCTTTTTAGGGAAGGGGAGTATGCATCCCTTCGTCCATCTATCTATCGGATTTTGATTGTATACTGCGTTGCAGTGTCGGAGCAGTATGTCGTCGAATTGTCTGGTCTTCCATACTTCCGGGGGAATTTCGTCCAGTCCTGCAGCTTTCCTATTTTTAATTTTTCTGAGAACCGAGTCGAGTTCTCCTTGTGTGAACGGTCCAAGTTTAATGTCTAATTGTTTGCTAATTATTCTGGTGATTGGTTCATGCGTTATTTTTGGTGAGTTTCCAAGTAAGTTTTCGAAGTGCTGTTTCCACAGTTTTATTTTTTCTTGTTGGTTTGCTGCTTTAAGTTTTGCTTTGGCTGTGTTCTTTCTTCTGCTCACTTCGTTTATTGTTTGCCAGGCAATTCTAGATTGTCTATCTTCTACCGAGTCTCTAATCTTATCTATCTGATTTTGAATGTATTCTGTCTGTTCCTTTATATATATGCCTGCTAATTGATATTGTGCTGTTTTTAGTTTTAAGGCATTTGTGTTTGTTGGGTTTTTTCGATAGTTTTTGGAGGCTGTTTTCACTAGTGCACGTTTTTCTCTCACCGCTAAGGTTTCCCATGGGACTCTATATTTAGTTTTAATTTTTGTTGGAATATATTTTGCTGCTGCCTCAAGGTGTGCATTGACGAAATTTTCGTATTCGTCGTTTGGTGTACTTTTTTCCGTCTTTTCTTGTAGTGTTTCGAATCTGTTTCTTAATTCTAATACGTATTTATCTCTGACATCTTTGTTGTTTAATAGGGCCCAGTCATAGTGTTTGGTGGTCGCTGTTCGTTTGTCGTTTTTTCGTAGGCTTAACCGTATTTTCGCCGTGACTATTCGGTGATCGGTGGACACACCCTCAAAAGAGGAGTATGCCTCGCAATTCAATGCACTATTCTTCCATTTCTTGTTTATAAGGACGTAGTCTATCTGAGCTTTAGTATTGTTTGCGTACAAAAAAAAAAAAAAAAAAAAAAAAAAAATGACAGCCATACCCAACTCAAAATTCCAGGTTAGACCTACACCTGCTGTATATGACAACCATACCCAACTCAAAATTCAAGGTTGGACCTACACCTGCTGTATATGACAACCATACCCAACTCAAAATTCCAGGTTAGACCTACACCTGCTGTATATGACAACCATATCCAACTCAAAATTCAAGGTTGGACCTACACCTGCTGTATATGACAACCATACCCAACTCAAAATTCCAGGTTAGACCTACACCTGCTGTATATGACAACCATACCCAACTCAAAATTCCAGGTTAGACCTACACCTGCTGTATAGGACAATCACACCCCACTCAAAATTCTAGGTTAGACCTACACTTGTAACATAGCCATACATGAATATGTGAAATGTACATAAAATGTTCATAACTTATATATAGATAACATAGGAATCCCGAAACACGAAAAACGACTTCTTAGTTCAGGTACGAAACTTTTTATTACCTTTGAGTTAAAAGGTTTTTTGACATGAGGAGAGAGATACACAATCTTTCTATGCTGACTTTTCCATCTGCCCCCACCACGCATAGCACCCCGCCGCCAACTACTGGTCTAGCTTTGGTGAGCCCCGAAAGTCAACTGTCTTCTTCGGATGCTAAAACTCAACTCTCTGACTTTTTCCAAATTTCAAAATCCTCAGCCCACGCTTCTGGTGCATGCATTCATTCACACCTCCTGCTCCCATTTCCTATCTGGGGTTTTATTTTGACATCTGTGAATGACGCATCCTTCCCACGTGCACATGAACACCTGCGTTAATGTTGCCCCTTACTAACCCATGTGCTAAGCGAAAGGTTCTCAGCCTAACTAAACTGAAAGGCAAGATATATAAAATGAAATCCCTCTGCCATTATATTACACACCTGCTGTATATGACAATCACTCCACTCTCAAAATTCAAGGTTAAATCTGCACCTGCTGTATAGGACAATCACACCCCACTCAAGATCTAGGTTAGACCAAGACTGTGTTAATCAATCAGCATCCATTTGGCTTCTGTGAGGTTCCAGTTCATGTTTACTGTCTGTATATCAACTGTTTGAAACAACATGTCATACAGCATTAATATGATATTTAATTTTCATTCTAGTTCAATTCTCTTATATCAATATCTGTTTTTATTTGTTAAATATGTTAAACAAAGAAAATTTTAAGTTGGAAATGTTTGTGGTAATCTTATTGAGATACAGTAAATGTATATTGATTGTTTGGAATACTATTCCACTAGATAACCACTTTGGGGTAAAGGTTTGGATTTTACCCTCCTGTATGTGTCGACCCAAGTTTTATAGAGATTGTAGCAAAAAGAACTTTGTATTTTTGTTTGGTGCGTAAATTAATTTGACCGTTATGGTCGACGCATATTTTCACCCAATGAGGATGCCTTATCCTATTCAGCCCATACCATTTTCCTGGAAACAAATAATGGGGAAAGCCCGCCAAACTACCTCTTCTACAGAACCTTTTGAACTGGAAAGACATACTTTCTGTCCGCTCCCAGGATAACAGCAGAAGCACAACACCATGGAGAAAGCCATCTGATTTATGGACCTCTTGAGTCTACTCTCTTAGACCAAAGGTTCCCAATTGAACAGCCACACACAGGAACACCTTTATGTCGCCTCCAACTTTTGCTATGTCGACAGGGACACGCAATTCTGCTCAGACATCCAACAACACCATTCCTGTCTTTAAACAGCAAACCCGAAATTTGCTACACCTATGGTGATGCATAATTCCACTCAGGCATTTAGCTGCTAAAATTCCTTCTCAACTCCATAACTATTTCCTTCCTTCCTTCCTTCCTTCCTACAAGACTTGCAGCATAAAGGTACCCATTATTCTCGCTCTCATTAAACTACAAGAAAACCATCAATATCTACGCCTTCATTATTTTATCTTATTTCTTTTAATATAACAAGAGGCAACAGAACAATACAATGTCAACTGCCATTTATGTTTAAATGGTAATATCATCTGTCCTACATGTTATAAGATTTTTTCAGGATTAAAACATTGACTTTTTCTTTGCAATTTATGATAGTTTGATAATGTAATACTATTTGCATATTTTTTGTTAAGGAAACTAATGTTGCTGTTATACATGTCATTTTCTGGTCTAATTCTGTAGCGCTAATGTATATACTTTAACTATTATAATATTAAGATCTTCCTTTCCGATAGTAACTTTATATATGATATTGTCTATAAAGCAATTACCATTCAAAATACATCTCTCTAACTCAGCAGAGGTTATCACCACTATTCTTCTACAAGGATGGCTTGGGGATTAAATAACCCACAAAGGTTAATATGCCATAAAACAAAGAAAAACCAAACAATGTTTTCATATTCATCAGTTGAAGTAATTCTTTTAATCTAAACTTGTTTCTAACAATTTCGGAATTGTGATGGCGTATATCACTATTGACAAGCAAATCAAATAGATTCATCTGTTTGCTTCTTGTCTCTGTCTAGAAGCTTTGACCTAAAGATATGGTGTTAAATAATAGATTTAATCCTTTATGTTTGGATTAAAATTAATCTAACACTTAAATAGCTGGAAAGTCAACTAAATGTACTTGACCTGGCAAAGAGAGCAGAGCAGTCAGTAAAAATGGGACAGTCTGGAGAGGTAAAGAAGACACAGGCAATCACCAGCCAAAGAAGACAAAAAGAAATGGCTAGACAACACCTTGGGCTGGTAAAGAAGATGGAACAGTGAGGTGAAGAGGAGAACTGGCCCAGGCCAAAGAAGAACAGATGGCTTTCCATTTCTATCAACCATGGTGGCATGCTAGTGATAGGGAGAAGTTGATTCATACCCTTTTCTAAAGGTATGAGTCCAAAATTGAATGTAAAAGCATGATTTGATTTTAAATTTACTTATAACAATGTTACAGACCAGTAAATTAACTTCTATACCATGGGAACTCCCAACATAATGTTCCTCCAGGCTTTGATGCAGGTCTCTGTATGGAGTCTGAGGTGATGTGGGAAGATGAATAGAGGCACAAGGTCACCATCACTAGTGACTACTTCAAACACAATGAAGTGGATTCAGTGTTTGCTTTTCATCAATATGAATACGAATCCGTCCTCAGATTGACACCCAAACAGAGTGAAATATTTTTATTAGCGTATCCAAGGTGAATACCATACAATACAATATACCAACTCTGAAGCAACGAATGGTACCATCACACTGCTTTCCTTAGAGACAATGCCTTACTAAATCTAGTTTGTTGCACAGGAAACTAAACTAAAAACAAATGCTAGCAGAAGTAGGGAGAGAGAGAGAGAGAGAGAGAAAGAGAGATGATGATAAGTAAAAAAACAAGTGAGGAGATGAAGGCAGAACAACTCAGTGGGTCCAAGCCATAGCAGCAGGTGAATGCCTGAGTTAAAATAGAGTATATTGGCAGAAATAGGTCAGATAGGGGCATTGAAAACAAACTCAAAGTGGTAAGAGAAGAAATTAGTTCCCGACTGACCACTGCCATGAAGACATGCTGAAGAAGCCAACAGACATTTCTTTACACTTTGGCAGAAAAATAAGCCAGCCTACCCTTGCTGTTGAACAAGACTGCAGCAGATTAGCCATAGCACTGAATAATGGAAAAACTGCAATATCCACTTGGAAAAATATAAAGAAGGAACCACAAGTATGAAGACTTCTATGATAAAGGAGAAAAAAGACTGCTATCTATCTCCAGATAAGTCTCACATATTGAATCTCTCTCTCTCTCTCTCTCTCTCTCTCTCTCTCTCTCTCTCTCTCTTTATCCTGAATTGTTATATTCAAACTTATGATCTACATGCACCATTTCACACAAAAAGGAACCTTTTAATTAATTGACATTCCGCCTTTCATGTTGTTATTAATATTTGTTGGCTTTTGTAATGAATACTGTTTTCTTATAACTTTGGCTCCAATTTGTTTTCTTCAGTCCTTGAAAGATGGGGCTTTGCCAAGTGGATATCTGCCTTTTTATTCTTTTTTTCTTATGTATGTGAAACAGGATCTCTGGGGAATGTACTATGTATTTCAGGGGGGGCTTGCACAAGGAAGTCCCAGAAGGGTGTTTATTCTCCTTTAGCCTAGAGAGATCTCTGAACTCATAATAAAATAAGATGCATGCATGAAATCAATAATTTAAAATAGCAAAAATTTGCTCACCCTGTAAATCTATTTGAGATAATATTTTGAACAATATTAATGAATTGGCTCTTAAAGAATTGATATTGCTGCTATGTATGAAGTGTTTACCAGTTTAAAATAATTGTGAAGATACTTTTTGCACCATATAAAAATGGAGAGCTTAAATGTGATGCCAACTGCAGTATAAAATAACCCAATAAGAGTTGACATGCTGTAAAACAACCAACCAACCAACCAACCAACCAATCAACCAACTCACAAACCTCTGATACAACATGGATAGGAGACACCCATCTTCATTGTCCAGATAGTCGGACAGACTGGGTTCTTCAGCCATGGTAAGGCAACTAGTCTAGGAGAAGAAAAAACTCTGAATTCAAACCTGGTAAACTCTGCTTAAAAATTGACCTTGTGTCATATCCTGCCCGAGTGGAGGGGTTGGTAAATAGGATTAAGGAAAATTATTCTGCATGACACTCTCTAGGAAATATCTTCATTGACATACATGTGTTTTCTTTTTTTTGACATGAGTAAAGAAATATGATAAAGTTGGTGACTGTAGTTGAGGGCGACCAGAAGGGTCCTTTTTCAATAGCTACTAAACCGAGATATAGGAGAGGGCCCTACTCCTTTCCCTGGAGTGCTCAACTTTACCCTTGATATGTACCTTATAATGCTGAATGTTAAGCAAGGAGGTATCAAGTACCATTTTCTGAGTTTTTGGTATGACTCGACCTGGGATTGAACTCCGGGCCTTTGGTAAACATTATACTGACAAGGCTAAAATGATGAATAAAAAGACTTTTATTAAAGACTCGCTGAAAAATGTCAAGTGTCCTTATTTTATTCTCTTCAAATAATGAAGATGATGGGAGCCCACCCGTCAAATGAAAAAGAGAAAGATAAAAAGTTTTCACACCATAACTGTTATCATTTCCTGAAGATATGGTAAATAATCTGGCTTTCTAAGTGGATGAATGTTAACACATATTAACAATTATTTTGTGTTAAAAAAAAAACTTTTTTTTTTCCTGACAAATGCTCTGTAACATCTGCCCGGTTCCTATTCATCTTAAAAGAATAAAAAATACATAAGACTTTTGAATATTTGTTGAGTTATATCACTGGGTTTTTTTTTTAAGAATAGATGTAAGACTTTGTTTTTATAAATGACAGGGAATAAAGCTTTATATCAGGTAAAAATTTGTATCTTTTTTTAAAATTGTAAATCATTGTTATTATTTCATTCCTTAAAAGTTTTTCCTATCAATTCTGTTGGTTTTCCACTGGAATGTGAATAACAGCAAGTCTACTTAGGTCACCAAGACTTTCCTCAGTAGTAACTAACGAAGCTTTTTTGCTTAGATGTGACACAAGGACGTATGAATGGGGCACCCAATAAGAATCAAACTCACTCATAAAGGTTTGCTAGTCTAGCTTGCTAATCATTACACATTCCGAAGCTGTGGTCTGGAAGTTCCAATTTTTCCTCTAAGCTCCACTTCTTGGGGACCATTCCAAAGATAAGAGATGTGTAAGACAACATTCATTTGATGTGGGTTAAGCCAGCCCCACATATTGAATTGATGTATTGATATGTGAAGTTTCTTGGGGATTGGTGTCCAAACAAATTTAATATATATAAGTGTAATCAATATATATGATAAAGATAATTTTTGTCCTTAGCCACATTCATAAGCCTCATTGTTTTTGTCTGTTCATTAATTCCATTTGTTAAAAACAAAGAACTTAGACTTTAACACTCTGCATATGGAGACGCCTTTATTATACCCCTCTTCTTACACTCACATATAAACCAATATGGCCATTTGTTTACTTCCGGTCATCAAATAATGCCTTCTCTTCTCGAGAGTATCAGGGGAGATAATTTGCATACTTAACACCATTGACAAAGATTTTTCACAGTTGCTTGGCTTATAAGTTAGGGCTTCTCTGATCACACACAGAGATGCTTGGATGGCTTGCAGGTGGGCACTCCAAGGATTCTGGGAAGATGCACTTATGGATTTATGAGCTTTTGAATGGTTATGCTTTCACACACTTCTCCATTTGGCACTAAGCAGTGCTGCAATCTGGATGCATGGATTTGGTTTCAGTTTCTTTGTTTAACGGCATATCAACCTTTGTAGTTTATTTAATGCTAAAGCCATCCTTCAAGAAGAACAGTTGTGATACTATTTAACCCATAGCTAGGAGAAGGGGGTTCATACCTTTCCCAAGGGTATTTGCCAGAAAGTGAATGTAATAGCGCGACTGGAGTTTGAACTCGCTTACTATGATTCCGGAGTCCACCGCTTTAACCATTTGGGGGTAAAGGTGGAAACATTGCATGTGCTGCTGTTGACCATTTTGTAGTTAAGTGGGAACCCATCCCTAGCTGTCTGATTCAAATTGTGCCTTACCTTTAGCACTTCAAGCTAGAGAGATGAAGAGATGATAAGTTCACATCAGGAAATAAAAAAACAGACATACCATACTTTATTACTATTTCAACCTCCCTCTGGAGTGGTCTCAAAAACAGGAAGAAGTGAAGTGCATATTTACCAACCCCTCCGCTCGGCAGGATATGACACAAGGTCAATTTTTAAGCGGAGTTTAACAGGCTTGAATTCAGAGTTTTCCTTTTCCTAGACTAGTTGCCTCACCAAGGCTGAAGAACCTAGTCTGCCTTACTATTTACCCATAGCCGGAGGGAGAATAATTGGATTCATACCTTTCCCAAGGGTATTAGTGATATGTGAAATGCAATCAGTATCGTCCAGGATTTGAACTCGTGTCGCCGTGTCCAGTTCCTATGACAATAACCATTACACCACAGGCACCTCCAGGAAGAAGTGAAGTGGTATTCTTGAGTTGATGAACAAATTGCTAAATTGTAGCTTACCTCTGATGGGGAGAGGTTTTCTTGCCCTGAAATTTTGATCTTTACTTGTCCTCTCCCAGTTACTAACTGACCCTCTTCAAAAATCCCAAACTCTGTGAGAATTCTCATGGTTTGTTTTTTTTTGTTGGTCACAGAGCTAAGCACCAAGTTTACTGGTGGTAGAAGTCAGTCACTTCATTGAATACTTAACTTGCAGATGGTCAGTTTAACAAGGGAACGCATATAGCTCCAATTTCTATGATCAGTATCATAAATCTTGCACTTGGCACATTTTATTTTGCCATGTTTGAATACAAGAACACAGCTAAAAGAGATGAACAGATACCACAGTTTAATCCCAGCCAGGATACTTGAAGAGTTGAGTTGTCTGTACAGATAATTAATAAGCTAGTCTTGGAGATTGCTTAATAATGAGTTCATTCCTCACTAAGTGTTCTATACATATGACCTTGTGTTTTCCAAAAGTGTATTAGATCATTTAGTAAACATTTGCAGCTTTTTAAAAAAGTTTGAATAATTCCAGATATGAGTGACAAAGATTTATAATGTCAAAAAAGAAGTAAAAAGTCAGTTTGAACAATTCCAACTCTGTCCACTGAAGAGAACAACTGCCCCGTTTATTCTATGCCTTAAAGACCCACTGCTCATTATCAACCAGATACTTCATAACTTAAATAAATAAGATGAACACAGAAGATTCACATATTTATCACAGAAGTTAAAAAAACGACAATGATTTGATGGCAAACATCTCACCCATCAACAAAATAATAAAAAAAAACCAAAAACACCCCCCTAAAAAACCCACAAGTATGAAGATGTTAGTGATTTATTAAAATGCATACCAACAACATGATGAAAAGTTAAACTCATTCTGTTTTTGCTAAAAAAAACTTCTTTGGCGGCAATTAAAAGATTTCTTTTCTTTAACTCTTTCCAAATTCTGAATTTCTAAATTTTTTAAAAGCTGTTTGTATACTATCAATAAAAATGATCTATAGTAAACAGCTTTGCTTATGGCAAAAAATCATGCCTGAGTGCGTGCATAATGGGCGTTTTGTTTACTGGGAGGGAGGTGGGGTCGATGTTGAGAAAAAGAGACGTCATCCCAAATACACTCTGATTCAACATTGTGTGCTAATGCTGAGAGCTGCTGCACAACAGTCATCAAATTGCAACTTTCTTGTGAGGCAAAAAGGGGCTGCTTCAGGTGAGCTAAAAGACTGTGTCGAGATTTGTTACAGAAAAAAAGAAAAAGGAAACTTAATTAGAAGAAGATATATTATAAATATTAATAATATACATTAATATTAGATATATTAAATATACATTAGATATATCATATTATTAATATTAGATATATTATAAATTTAGTAGTAGTAGACTTTATAGGAGGGCGTTTTTACTCGGGAATATCTCTAGCTCTGTCAAAATACATTGATTGCATCCTCTGCAGAAAGATAGGACCCCTCTTTCCAAAAAAGTGGTGTCCTGGGTATGACAACAGCATCTGATGGTTAGGTTCCAGTTCTAGGGATCTGGAGAGTGTTGAGTACTCCTTCATTGCCATTACTTCCAGATCCACTCTAACCCAGAGTGGTAGTATCTATTAGGGCACTATCTATGGGTTAAATAAATTGGTTTAAAAAATATTCGTATTTGATAAGCCTGTGCCCCAAAAAGAAACAACAACAACAAAAAAATGTAAATATGAACATCAAATAGATGCAATTCTCTAACCTCTCGACATAAAATAGCCTTACACAGATTGACATGCTGTTAAAATCAGTTAATTACTCATTCATAGTTTGACTTACAATTAAGTCATATTAAAATCTCTTGTTCCCACAATATCACTTGTCTTGAAGAGCATTAAACCTGCTTAGACACTTACATATTGTATATAACAGTATCTTTTTCTCAATATCAACCCCACCTCCCTCCCAGTAAACAAAACGCCCATTGTGCACAAACTCAGGCATGATTTTTTGCCATAAGCAAAGCTGTTTACTATAAATCATTTTTATTGATAGTATACTAACAGCTTTTAAAAAACCTTAGAAATTTAGAATTTGGAAAGAGTCAAAGAAAAGAAATCTTTTAATCTCTTGCTGCCAAAGAAGATTTTTTTTGCAAAAAACAAAATGAGTTTAACGTTTCAAAATTGGTGATCTGAGTTCAAATCCTATCCAAAGCTATTTGTGTTTCACTTTATTCCAGTAAAAGTATGAATCCATCTCTCTCCAGACCAACAATGGGTAGACATTTGAGCAACTAGTCTAGAAGGAAAAACTGAATTTAAACCAGCTATACTTTGCTTACAAATTGAGCTGCTGTCACATCCTGTCGATTGGAGAAAGATTTGGTAAATACATACTTAGATGCATAATACGTAGATGTTGATAGCAATGTTGAATTTATCATTCTAAAATCAAAATAAATAGGTTTAACTTATTTCAAAAGTAATCAACACAGTCATATAGAGTGTATCACAAAAGTGAGTACACCCCTCATATTCCTGCAGATATTTAAGTATATCTCTTCATGGGACAACACTGACAAAATGACACTTGACACAATGAAAAGTAGTCGGTATTCAGCTTATATAACAAAGTTAAAATATTTTTCCCTCAAAATAACTCATTGAACTATGATGTTACACAATGCTGTACTTCTTTTAAATCCCACATAGATCTTATTGATCTATGATGTAACACAATGCTGTACTTCTTTTAAATCACATATAGATCTTATTGATCTGTGATGTAACACAATGCTGTACTTCTTTTAAATCAGATATAGATCTTAATGATCTATGATGTAACACAATGCTGTACTTCTTTTAAATCACATATAGATCTTATTGATCTATGATGTAAGACAATGCTGTACTTCTTTTAAATCACATATAGATCTTAATGATCTATGATGTAACACAATGCTGTACTTCTTTTAAATCACATATAGATCTTAATGATCTATGATGTAACACAATGCTGTACTTCTTTTAAATCACATATAGATCTTAATGATCTATGATGTAACACAATGCTGTACTTCTTTTAAATCACATATAGATCTTAATGATCTATGATGTAACACAATGCTGTACTTCTTTTAAATCACATATAGATCTTAATGATCTATGATGTAAGACAATGCTGTACTTCTTTTAAATCACATATAGATCTTATTGATCTATGATGTAACACAATGCTGTACTTCTTTTAAATCACATATAGATCCTAATGATCTATGATGTAACACAATGCTGTACTTCTTTTAAATCCCACATAGATCTTATTGATCTATGATGTAACACAATGCTGTACTTCTTTTAAATCACATATATATCTTAATGATCTATGATGTAACACAATGCTGTACTTCTTTTAAATCCCACATAGATCTTATTGATCTATGATATAACACAATGCTGTACTTCTTTTAAATCACATATAGATCTTAATGATTTATGATGTAACATTAATTTGTACATTCATCTGTACTGCTTTCAAATCACACATGGAAGCAAAGCACAACAAATCACTTGCCCAGTCGGCTGGGGCTAATGAATACACTGACTGCCCTTGTGCAGAGGGGTGAGACCCCACCCAACGAGTGTCCTGATATGACACTAAACAGTCTGATGGTGATGTCCCAGTAATGCTGGGGCTTTGGGGAATATGGAGCACCTCTTCATTGCTATTGCTCCTTGATCCACTCTGGCCCAACGTGATAGCACCTGATAGGGCCCTATCTATGGGTTAAATAGAGCAGCATACTTATGCTAAACTGAAATAGAACTTTTTTTAAAAACTGTTCTTACATTTAAACTGCGTGCTTATTTAAAATTGGACTGTTTTTGACATTGAAACTGTACTTACACTAAATTGAATTGTTATATATTAGGCTTGAATAGTTTGAAATAGAAATGTTTTTGACAAATAAACTGTGTACTCATGCTAAACTGAATTGTTTTAAATAGAACTAATTATTTACATAAAAATGGATTTGGCGTTAAATAACCTACAAAGGTTGATATGCCATAAAACCCAACAAACCAAACCAAACCAAACCAAACAACAAACCACTTTACCAACTATGAGTACATTTCACTGAGCGAATTGCTTCATTTATATGATTTGCCATAATGAAGCATCTCACCAAAATATGGCAAAATGTTTAATTCTAGTATATATATATATATATATATATATATTATACCAGTGTTGGTTGTCACTAAATCACTTTGTGGGTTTGTGGTGAACCAAGTGCAATATAATATGGAGAGTGCTCAATATCTAGGATAAAGATATTATATAATAATAATGAATAAATTTTCAATAAAGTTATATATTTGATATATATATTAATCTATTATATATATATATATATATATATATATATACATTATAAATTGAATTACCATGACCAGAAAAATTTGGCAAGCTCTGCATGCAACATATGGAAACACTGGAGAGCTGTTTCAATCTTATTAGGTCTCACCAGCAGTGTATACTGTGATCTCCGCACCCTCTCAAAAATTTATAAAAATATATACATGTATGTGAATTTATCTAGTTTTATTCTTTAAAGGGCACATCAATAAAGTACCAATTAATAAACAAAAAAAGTTGACTATTTTTTTAAAGATGCCTTAAATGATGACTGATGCCCCAATCAACTGAAAATCAGTGAGTAAGTCACAATGCAAAATATAAGTAAATCAGATTCATTGATTGATTAGCTGATTTTGATGGGATATCAACCCATCTAGGATTATTTCCTACATCAAGATTAGGGAATTACAAACATTCTATGTTTATATTTGCTTTTTCGCATAGTTTCTTAAGTTAATGCTCACAGAATAAATGGTTTCAAGTATTCTTATCTAAAAGAAATAATTTGCACACATTTGTATGGTTTCAAGAATTCCTTTGTAATATTAATAATCATATAATTACAAGTAATTATTCCGATTTAATCTTGATCATTTATTTGTTCTTTGATTTGAAGTAACTAATAAAAGTAACTAAAGTTGGCAACCGCAGTCGAGGGTAACCCGAAGTCTCCCTTTTCAATAGCTACTATACCGAGGTGTAGGGAAAGGCACAACTCCATTCCCTTGATTGCTCCACTTTACCCTTGATCATACCTTCTAATACTGAGTGTTAAGCAAGGAAGCGTCAAGTACCATTTTTTGAGTCTTTGGTATGACTCAACCTGGGATTGAACCCCGGTCTCCTGGATCATTGGCAAACACTCTACACATTGTGGCTTTATGTAACAATTTGTAATGCAAATAATTTGCTCTTATATATTAAGTATCCTTATCCAATTCAAATAATTTGAACACAGTTGTATAGTTTCAAGTATTCTTACCTAATCCTAATAATTATACAATTTCAAGTAATTATTTAAGCCTAATAATAGTCATTGGTTTGTATTCAGTTCTATGGTTTCAAGTAACTAATAATAATTCTTAATAAACAATTATAGTTTCAACAACAAACTTTTAATACTTATAATTTACAGTTACATGGCAGAAAGTATTTCTATTGAATGTGAATAATTTCCAAACAGATCTGTTTGATCCATACATAGGATCTTAAAAGGGCCAGAATGAACCTGAGTGTTATGGCACTCCTCAGAGTTCCAGAACTGGAGCCTCACTATTTGAAGTAGTTTAGTGTCATATCCAGGACACTCATTTGGGGAGGTATTACTCCACTCAAGGGGATACAATAAGTGTATTTTAAGCCTGATCAACAGAGTAGTACAAACCTTATATCCCCATCAAACTTTAGTTAAATAAGGAGTTATTGCCACCAGAATAGATTCCCCAAGGCTCATTCTGCTTTGACAAGAACAAAACTGAAGAAAAAGAACAGATACTTCACTTTAATCCCTGTATTAAACCACATCTCAATGAACAGGAAGTGATTATTTCATATCCATTAATGCTGGATAAGGAGTTTGATCCTCACTAGTTTACCCAGACTTCTAATTTTGTTCAATGTCTTAGCTGTGCTTAGTTTTCATGCACCTCATGTTGTCACAGAGGTAACAAGCTAGGCTTTCACATCATTATTTGTGAATTCAAGTGCTCCATAACTTAAGCCTTGTGCCACAAGTATGTATTTACTCAGCTCCTTGGCCATTGACAGGATGTGACACAAGGCTAAATCTTAATAGCACAAATCTAGTTTGAATTCAATGACTGGGCCATTGGCATAATGATTAGAGTGTTTGCCAATGGTCCGGGAGACCAGGATTCAATCCCAGGTCGGGTCATACCAAAGACTCAAAAAACGGTATTTGATGCCACCTTGCTTAACACTCAGCATTATAAGGTACGCATGAAGGGTAAAGTGGAGCAATCCAGGGAAAGGAGTAGCGCCCTTCCCTACATCTCAGTGTAGTAGCTATTACAAGGGGAGCCTTCAGGTCGCCCTCGACTATGGTCGCCAACTTTACTTTTACTATATGCCAAATAAATCCTCACAGAGTTTAATTTAGCAAGATAGTTCAAAGAATCGCTACTACTAAAGTGACTTAATCCTCACTAAGTGCTATTTATTCATGGCCTTATGCTACACAAAATTAAATTTGGTTGACATCAGTTTTGACGAATAAGTTACCCAAACCCTCTGCTATGAACAGGATGTGATACAAGATCAATTTTTAAATGGAGTACAGCATTAACATGACATGAAAAGCAAAAAACCTCATCAAGGATTTGAACTCAGATCACCAATTCCATTTCCTACACTGATTACAATTTGGCCAGTTTGCTGGGGGTGTGGAATACACCAACTACTTCTCTGCAGAGGAGTAAGCCCAACCCCCCGCCAACGAGTGTCCTGTATATGACGGTAAACACTCTGATGGTCAGATTCCAGTAATGCTGGAGCTTTGGGGAATGCAGAGTACCCCTTCATTGTCATCACTACCAGGTCCACTCTGACCTGGAGTGGTAGCACCTGATAGGGTCTTATCTATAGGTCAAATAAAACTAAACTGTGTACTGAACTGCTTGAAATAGAACTGTTTTGGCATTTAAATGGTGTTCTTATTATGCTAAACTGAATGGTTTGAAACAGAACTATTTTGACATTTAACTGTGTGTAAAGAAAAAATTTATTCATACTAAACTGAATTGTTTGAAATAGAACTGTTTGAATAAGCTGAATAGCTTGAAATAGAAATATTTTTGACAATTAAACTGTGTACTTAGGCTAAACTAAAATGCTTGAAATAGAACTGTTTATTTGTATAAAAATGGATTTGGCATTAAATAACCTACCAAGGTTGATATGCCATAAAACTCAACAAACCAACCAACCAACCAACCTATTACAATTACACCAAATCTGCCTCCTTAGCCAAGATTAGTAAATAGCTATTTCCTGTTTTCAATTTAGCCTGCTTTCAAGAATGGCCTGTAAAGCATTTTGTTACTTTTGTGCAATATTACAGGGGTGTCATGTTGCCACTTCATCCTTAACAGAACTTGAAAGCTGCAAATTGTTTTTTCTTCATAAATGATAAAAAAAAAAACTGTTGAACATGCATTTAAGTTTTATATTTTCATTTCTATTTCAGTGTGTTTTCATTTTCCAGGACAGCTTTGAATAATGGGTTATGTCTCCAAAGTGTCACTTTTGACTAGAAAAGAAATTCTTTACCAAAATCATATTACTATGTCCCTGCCCAAGGGTGGGGGGGGTCTAAATGCTAAGTCTCCACAAAACCAACTGCTTTCTTTTGAAAACCAACTGACTAAAATTCAAAGTTACTTGGCCCGATCTCCTGTTTTTTTCAATGAGATAAATGTAATGTGGTGCCCCAACCACTGCCACTAATGACCTCAGTACCCAGCTATGGCAAATGTGACTGACAGGAAAAGAGGTGAAAAGGTCAGAAGGTCAATCAATACAGGGAAATGCATTCATTTTTGCTGAGTGCTTAGTGATAGTCAGGCAAGATTTGTTGATTTGAAAAGTGAGAGTTTGTATGAAGAAAGCTGAAAATGGAGTCAACTGATTGTTGGGTGGGGGATGTCAATAACTTATAAAGGGAAAACAATTCTCTCCTCTGTTGACTAAGAAAACCACTCCATTTATTCCTTATTAATGGTTTGAAATAAAATGTGGGTGGATTTTTGGAAGAACCTGATTCTAAGTTTTTTTTTTCTCACCAACATCAAGTAATAACATCTTTGTCTGCTCAAACTCTATTTGACAACCTTTTGACCCCAACAATAAAACATATAGATAAACCAACTATCTCTCAATAAAATCCCAAGCTAATTTATTTCACATGCTGAAAGGATGACTAATTATCAATCACAGTCTCCCTGGCTTTTTTGCAGGTGTTGACCCCAGAGGTCATATGTCTATTGTAAACTTCTAGACACATTATTGATCAAATTCTTGATGAGGCTGTTTGGATTTCATTTCTTACTTATGCTTTTCTCCTCCCACTTATGGGTAAATAGTTGGGCCGGCTGGCCTCTTTAGCCTTGGTTAGGCAAACAGTCTAGGAGAAGGAACATTCTGAATTCAAACAAGCTTTACTCCACTTAAAATTTGACCTTGTGTAACATTCTGTATTTGGAGGGTAGGTAGGTAAATATGTACACTTTAAAAATCAACATTTGAAATCCTGTAATTGGGCTTGAACTCTGACCTCAAGAATCAGATGCAAAGATACAACTATTTTAACGAGAGAGCAAGGATAATACTCTTTTTAAGCCAAAATTTAATTCAAAATGAAATCGTCACATGAACAGTATATATGCTCAGTGTGGCACAAGGTCATTTGACAGTCATTTAACACCAAAATTTGACTTGCCTTGTCGGCTGGGGCTGTAGAATACACTGACTGCACCTCTGAAGAGGGGTAAGACCCCCGCCAATGAGTGTCTTATATAAGACACAAAACAATCTGATGGAGAGATTCCAGTAATGGTGGAGCTTTGGGAAATGTGGCGCACTCCTTCATTACTATCACTCCCAGGTCCACTCTGGCCTGTAGTGGTAGCACCTGATAGGGTCCTATCTATGAGTCAAATAGAAGTAAAATGTGCAATCATGCTAAACTGAACTACTTGAAATAAAACTGTTTTGATATTTAACCACATACTTATGCTAAACTGAATCATTTGGATTAGAACTTTTGACTGAACTAAATAGCTTGAAATAGAAATTTTTTTGACAATTAAATTGTGTACTTACATTTAAACTGCATACTTATGCTAAACTGAATTGTTTGAAATGGAACTGTTTTTGACATTGAAACAGTACATAGGCTAAACTGAATTGTTTAATATAGAACTGTTTTGACATTTAACTGTGTGTGGATACAAACTATACTTATACTAAACTGAATTGTTTGAATTAGAACTATTTGACTAAACTGAATAGCTTGAAATAGAAATGTTTTTGACGATTAAACTGTGTACTCATGCTAAACTGAATTGTTTGAAATAGAACTGATCATTTGTATAAAAATGGATTTGACATCAAATAACCTACAAAGGTTGATATGCCATAAAACCCAAACAATCAATCAATCAATCAAAATCTGATTCATTTGTAAATGTTTGATTGTATAAGTTTTAACAAGTTGGTACTGCATGGAAAACACCTCATTTATTAAAACGCATTAGGTTATCCCGAAGAGAGTAACCTAACACAGAATATTTGGTAGGAAACTGAACAAGTCAGTTATTATAATAAAGACATTTAGTTGTACACAATATAAGTTGGGAATAAGTTCCCTACCAATGTGGCCCAGTCGCCTGGGGTTGCAGAATACACCGATTGAATCTCTGCAGAGGGGTAAGACTCCCTGTATGAGTGTCCTAGATATAACACTAAGCAATCTGATGGTGAGGCTTCAATAATGCTGGAGCTTTGGGGAATGTGGAGTACCCCTTTATTGCCATAACTCCCAAGTCTACTTGTAGCCTAGGGTGGTAGCACCTGAAAGAGTATGGGTTAAAAAAAAATAAACCGTGTACTTATGCTAAACTGAACTACTTGAAATAGAACTGTTTATGTATAAAAATGGATTTGGCATTAAATAACCAACAAAGATTGATATGCCATAAAACCAAACCAAATCAAACCTTACTTAGGCTATACAAGAGTCACATGTGTTCAAGGAACAAACAGAAAAGTCCATACAGTAAAGAGGTTGAAACCACTTACTCTTTTTAGGTCTGGGATATAAAAGATGGGAGACCCATGTGCTCACCAGGAGGAACAAATCATCACGTCTGGTCAACTCAGGTCCTGTTTGTGAAAGAGGTAGATTTTCGAGGTCACCTTGTCACATAACCAAAAAACAATCCGTGTTGTGGGAGAATTCCTCAAACACAGTGACTAGAGAGATCCTTCCATTTTGTCTCCTAAAAATAGCAACCATGAGTATGTTTTCAATATTCCAGAACATTATTCTAATTGAGCCTATGACCAGCATGGTCCTGCAGGGCACAAGTCTTGGGTCGTGCCTGACCTTCCCTTTCTCTAAAACCTCCACTATAAAAAAGTCCTTGTGTCAAATCCAGTCTGGTTGGAGGCAGAGAAAAATGCTTACATTATTCTATGATAATACATTTTTATTTGTCTATAATCCTTTGAAAGAGCTTGGGAAAAGTCCTGTTCAGTACTACAATATGGTTGCACTGTTTGAACTTTAATGAAACATCTGAATAAAAGCTAGATAGGAACTACACAAGGATGGTATGTGCTGTTTTGTACAAATCCTTGAAGCAGCACCTCACAAAACAGAAGCTGAATGGCCAATTAACTTTAGTTTATCTTCTCCTAAACTGGTTGCTGTTTTAAAGTTAAAGAGGCCAGTCGATCCAATTATTTACTCATAATTGTGGGGAGTCGAGATGAATTTATTGCTTTTCTTAAGGGAATTAGAATGAAATAAAACACAAGTACATTCAGTGTTTGAACTTGGGCCACCGAGTCTATTGTTTATAATGTTACATTTTTCATGGAGGTGCCCGTGGTGTAATGGTTATCGTCATAGGAAATGAACACGGTGACACAAGTTCAAATCCTGGACGAGACTGATTGCATTTCACATTGCACTAATACCCTTGGAAAATGTATGAATCCAATTATTCTCCTTCCAACTATGGGCAAATAGTAGGACAGACTAGGTTCTTTAGCCTTGGTGAGGCAACTAGTCTAGGAGAAGGAAAACTCTGAATTCAAACCTGTTAAACTCCACTTAAAAATTGACCTTGTGTCATATCCTGCCCGAGCGGAGGGGTTGGTAAATAGGATAACGTTACATTTTGCATACTTCTCTCTTACTGAGTTCTCTCTTCTTGCTTATCTCTCTTTGTCCATTTTCTCTTCTTTCTCTCAACTACTAGTTCTCTCATCTTGTTCTCTCTTTCTTTATCCCCAAACTCTTTCTCTCTCACTTTGTTCTCTCTTAGTATGGCATAAGGATACAAGTGTGAAACCTACAATGACTTTTGTGTAAACTATTACTCTTTAGTAAAACAAACTGTATATGTAATTCATTTGATTAATTGATTTCTTAAATTTAGTCTGGCACAAGGCAGAAATTATGGAATATCCAGTTAGCCCCAAACTAACAACAGAAGTAATGGTTAGGGAGGATATTTTGCTGACCATTGCTTCATGGTAAGATCCTGAAATTTTTTATTATTAACTGGCACAAAGTTACAATTGTGAGTCACCCGGTGAGAATTAAACCCACTGTAGCAGTAATAATAGTTTTGAATGGTATCTTACTCACATTGTGAGATGCTGTACATTCTTTATCAATATTTAGTAAGCTTAGCTATGTCTGGCATAAGGACAATGTTGTAGAGCACATGGAGGGAAATAAAATTCCTGAAGTGGAAATATCTGTGAAAATAGCTTCCTTATGGCACACAATCTTTCTATTTTTTTTACTCTTTTTCATTTCAATATCTTATTTATCTAATTTTTTTTTTCATTTCAGTATATTATTTGTCTAATTATTTTTTTCATTTCAATATCTTATTTATCTAATTTTTTTTTTCATTCCACTATCTTATTTATCTAATGTTTTTTTTCATTTCAATATCTTATTTATCTAATTTTTTTTTTCAATATCTTATTTATCTATTTTTTTTTCATTTCAATATCTTATTTATCTAATTTTTTTTTTCATTTCAGTATATTATTTGTCTAATTTTTTTTTTATTTCAATATCTTATTTATCTAACTTTTTTTTTATTTCAGTATATTATTTGTCTAATTTTATTTTTCATTTCAATATCTTATTTATCTAATTTTTTTTTTCAATATCTTATTTATCTAATTTTTTTTCAATTTAATATCTTATTTATCTAATTTCTTTTTTCAATATCTTATTTATCTAATTTTTTTTTCATTTCAATATCTTATTTATCTAATTTCTTTTTTCAATATCTTATTTATCTAATTTTTTTTCAATTTAATATCTTATTTATCTAATTTTTTTTTTCAATATCTTATTTATCTAATTTTTTTTTCATTTCAATATCTTATTTATCTAATTTCTTTTTTCAATATCTTATTTATCTAATTTTTTTTTCATTTCAATATCTTATTTATCTAATTTTTTTTTTCATTTCAATATCTTATTTATCTAATTTTTTTTTTCATTTCAATATCTTATTTATCTAATTTTTTTTTCATTTCAATATCTTATTTATCTAATTTTTTTTTCATTTCAATATCTTATTTATCTAATTTTTTTTTTCAATATCTTATTTATCTAATTTTTTTTTTTCAATATCTTATTTATCTAATTTTATTTTTCATTTCAATATCTTATTTATCTAATTTTTTTTTTCATTTCAATATATTATTCATTTAATTTTTTTTTTACATACAAATTCCTTTATTTTTCAATTCTATTAATGTTTTCTTTTTAGTTATCATCTAAAATAATTTCCTTTTTTTTAATATATTTTCCTTTTTTTTCCCTCATTTCATTCTGCTTTTCATTTCTTTATCATGGACCACTCATTTGACTTCGAGGTATCTTGCTTACATTCCTTATTATAACACAAAAAACAAAAAATAAAAGAAAGTATACTCATACCCCCTCCCAAACAACTAAAATCCAAGCCCTATCCTCTTCAAGATAAAAAGCTTATCTGTTCCCCAGTCATGCATCTACTTTGACCCATCAAGAACACTTTTCCTACTTCTTTTTAAGCTGAAACTCTCTTTCTTTCTTCTAATAAGAAAGGGAGAACCTTTGAGTACAAAATACAGATTTTTTTTTTATCAAGACTCTCCCTTTAAACAGACAGTCTTGTTAACTTGCCAGAACCATCTGCCTTGCTTGCCAATTTTTCAAGCACATGTAATCAAGTCATTTGTTCTGTTAGAATCAGGATGATAGTTTATGTTGTGAATTTATAAACTAGTTGTAAACAATGTGGAAAGTAGTTTTATATTCAGGCAAGAAAATAGAAAACAGTTTTTAGTCTTTTAGGGTTTTTAATAAAATTTTCCACCATTTTAATATGTATGCTTTTCAAGAAAGCAGTAATTGAAGGAGGTGATGTAAATTGTCGGATGTCTTTTTTCTTAAAAAAATAATGTGTACTGTATTATGGCTGAGATAGTTGTGTATAGTGGTGGACCTAAAGTTATGGGAGTCTGAGAGATTCAACAGTTATAAGGGTGTTGACGTTTGAACAGTTAAAAAGGGTCAAAAGTTTGAGTTTTTATGGGGGCTCATTTGTAATTAATACATATTTCAATCATTAGTAAAAAAGTAAAGTTGGCGATCGTAATTGAGGGCGACCAGAGGGCTCTCTTTTCAATAGCTACTAAACAGAGGTGTAGGGGAAGGTTCTACTCCTTTCCCTAGATTGCTCTACTCGACCATTGATACGTATGTACCTTATATTGCTGAGTGTTAAGCAAGAAGGTATCTATTACTATTTTTCAAGTCTTTGGTATGACGTGAACATAAGATTGAACCCAGGTCTCCCGGACCATAGGCAAACACACTACCCAATAGGTCAATGAGCTGATTATATATAGGTAAAATTGTTATGTATTATGATATGTTTAGTATAGTGTTTACCAATTGCCCGGGAGACCTGGGTTCAATTCCAGTTCAAGGCATACCAAAGACTCAAAAAATGGTACTTGATACCTCTTTGCTTAACACTCAGTATTATAAGGTATGGATCAAGGGTAAAGTAGAGCAATTCAGAGAAAGGTGTAGCGCTCTCCCCTACACCTCGGTGTAGTAGCTATCAAAAAGGGACCCTTTGGGTCATCCTTGACTATGGTTGCCAACTTTAATTTACTCAGTATATTCCAAAGTTTTATAAGATTATTTGCATAAATAGAAATGTTTTTTTATAATGACAATATGCCACAAAATGTTTTCATCTTTAATCTTTTTTTAAATTTTAGGTTAACTAAAGATAAGAAACTTTTATAAAACTTTGAATTTCAATTAAAAATGTGTTTTGAATTATTATTATTTTATATTGAATAAATTTCAGATGAAACATTATTAGTTTGAACATTTCTTCATTTATGGTAGCCTGAAACTTTAATAACCTTTTAAATTTTTATACTAAATTTTGTTTTGTATTGAATTACACAATCTTATTAATATCATTGATTATCTAAAGAAACTCTGATATGGTAAATTCCAACTTTTAAAGCAGTGTGAACTAAATTCACTTCTGAAGACTTTCTCTAAAATTTTGATATGTTTTGTTGAAAACTTCCCAATTGGTAAGGTTTATAATAAGCTGACTTATACTGATTTACCAAGAACTGTTGACCTTGTGTCTACACTATTTAAACTTGTATCTACATATACTATATCACTGATATTAAACACTCTTTCTTTATATATATATATAGCAAATCACATTAGTATATGATGTATATATATATATATGTGTGTGTGTGTGTGTGTGTGTGAAAACCAGGTCCCTGTTTGTTGAACATATGATCATTTAAAACTACAATATATATATATATATATATATATATATATATATATATATATATATATGTGTGTGTGTGTGTGTGTGTGTGTGTGTGTGTGTGTGTGTATTTGGGTAGCATTTCTTCATTAAGATATATTTGATTGAAAATTAACTGGTTCCATAAAAAACTTCATTCTTACAAAGTTGTAATGTATTTGCAAAGCTTGTATTGCTTCTGGAATATACACACCCTCTGATGATGGCCAAAGAAGGGGCCAAAAGTACTTGGGAACCAATTAATTATGGAAAGTTTATTCACCAATTTTGCCTGGAAATTATAATATCTATAAGGCAAATTGAAAGGATTAATACAAAAATAAGTTGACAAAAAATGTCTATATTATTCAATCAAATATATATACTGGCCCATTGGCTTAGTGGTAGAGTGTTCGCTAATGGCCCGGAAGACTGGTGTTCGATCTCAGCTTGAGTCAAACCAAAGACTCAGAAAGTGATACTTGATATCTCCTTGCTTAACATTCAGCATTACAAGGTATGTTTCAAGAGTAAAGTGGAGCAATCCAGGAAAAGGAGTAGTGTTCTCCCTTACACCTTGGTGTAGTAGCAATTGAAAAGGGAGCTTTTGAGTCGTCCTTGACTATGGTTGCCAACTTTACTTACTTATATATATATATATATATATATATATATATGTATATAGGTAAGGTTTGGAATAAAATTGCTGGGGCTTAGAAACATGTTGAACATCAAAAAAAGGGTATCCTGGGTATGATACTAAACTATCTGATGGTGAGGCTCCTGTTCTGTCAGTCATTGCCATTGCACACTGGTTTACTCTAGCCAGGAGTGGTAGCATTTGTGCCTGTTAGGGTCTTAATAATTTATATTCTAATTGTTTGTATTAGATAGGAATATATAACTGTGTGCAAAAAAAACATAAGAAACTACCCAAAGAATGTGAATAGAAATAGACAATGTATGCAATTCTCTAACCTCTAGGCATAAAATAAACCCCATATGTGTTGACATGTCAATAAAATGAATCAATTATTTGGTTTAAAAGCTTTTATTTAACTCCTTCAATAAGTTTTCCTTCTCTTTAACTCAGAAGGCCAAAGAGCCTAGCCATTAGGCTGGTGGGAATAGAAAATACTTGGGTGAGTTGAAAGTTTTGCTATATTTTGGTACATGTAAATTTTTAGGGACACCAAAGTAGTTAAAACCATAAAAGGTACCTGATGTGGTTGGTAGTATGATGGTAGTTGGTGTGATGATATGTTGTGCAATGCTCCATTTTGTCTGCGATTTGAAAGTTATACAGATGAATATGCAATATAGTCTAGTACAAAAACTTATGATTTACAAGTTCATTCTGAGCCATAATGCCATTGAAGCAACAAAAAATATTTCTTGAGCAAAAGGTGAAGGCAAAGTTGATTACAGTACGATAACCAAATGGTTCAAAAAGTTTTGCTTGAGTCACAAGAAACTTGATGATCAGGCAAGGTCAGGGAGACCTAAAACTGTAAACCCTGAAACATAGATGTAAATCCAGTGAGTATTACTCGGAGAGTATCAGGAGAGTTTACCATCTCATAGTCCAATGTGGTTTGTCACCTTCATGACTTTGGCAAAAAACCAAAGCTGCCATATTGTGCCTCCCATTACCAAAATATTGCAAACTTTTGTCATCCAAGTACCAAAAGTGATATACCAAATTTGTTGTTCTCTATCCAAACATGAGATAGGCGGTGGAGTATGAGGTGCCCTGTGGGGATACTTGTATCTGTGGGATGTTTCATTTGGAGTCAAAGAGCAGTCTCCATCTCTCAACATGAGTAATTCGGTAAGTGTCGCAGAAATTGTTCAACATATCACCCAGCAGTTCATGCGTGCGAAGCAAGGGAGTGAGGTGTGGGTAATGGTGAGAGACAACATGCGTT
Organism: Sepioteuthis lessoniana; assembly: GCA_963585895.1. Classification (NCBI taxonomy): domain Eukaryota; kingdom Metazoa; phylum Mollusca; class Cephalopoda; order Myopsida; family Loliginidae; genus Sepioteuthis; species Sepioteuthis lessoniana. The sequence continues at coordinate 7,576,617 of OY757928.1, forward strand.
AAGTCAACACTAAATCCTTGAACTGGGGTTGGCAGACAAAACACTACCAACATTGATTGCCCGATTTCTGTAAAACCTGCTGGGAAGTTTACATAAATACCTCCATCTTTGACGAGTCTATTAATAAAGAAAAAGTTGTTAGGTGGGTGCCAGGTAGGCGTGGTGCGTAGTCAATCTATTTGCATAAAGAGAAGAGGATAAAAAAATGACCCAGATTTTTTTATTATTTTGATTTCATTACCTTTTTTCAAAAGGAAAAGTGTCGTGTATCACATGACTTGTATCACATGACATGATAGATTAAGCAAATAATTATATATTATGTAATATTCATTCAAACATTTAGCCAAATAAAATTGATACAAATTCAAAGAATGTCGTACAGTATCACCCATAAATAATTACAATCCAGATAATTTTTAATGAAGCGGAAGCTTCTTTTAAACTAAAGATTCTCAATTTTTATTATTTCTAGTGGAGCATTGTACAACTAAAATGGATATTATTTGGTATGATTTAAAACAAAACTCTCCATAATTTAAACTCAGTAATATATATATATATATATATGTATATATATATAAAAGAAGGTATTCAGAGGATGATTTTATCAATGGTTGAATTATTCGCCAATGTTAAATGTCTCAGGGCAATGATGTTATTTGATGTTGTATATTCTGAATCCATATTCAATTTTAAAAGGAAAAGAAAAACACATTCTATTACTGTTTGTAGTGTTCTGTTTCAAAACTATGTGACAATTAGTGTTCAAAGATTTTTTCAAAATATATCATATTTGCTAAAAAAGAAATAAGAATACATATTTTTCCCCATAGATACTTTTTCATTTTTTTTTTCCCGTATTCCTGTTCTTTTTTTCTTTTTTCCATCTTTAATTAGAAGAGTTATTGAAAAAAATTAAAAGTAAATAGAAATAAAAAGAAATAATTGAAGAAAAATAATTAAGATAAGGGATCTTTTTAGTGCTAATTTGGTTATATAGGGAGATAAGTTGAAAAAGCCACGTCTTTGATAGAATTGTAGTTAGGAATGATGCTAAATTTAACAATCTTTCAGTGTGTGCTGTTTTGATGTATATTAACAAACATTTTTGGATTTTAAAAGCTAAACTTGTGATTAGTTTCTAAATAAATTGTTTGACTAATGTGTTCTTTTCATTAGCATATCTTATATATATATATATATATATATATATATATATATATAAACTTGGGACCAAAAGTTTGGGACTAGCCTTAATTGTTTCTCTTAGTTCATAAAAAAGGCTAATTTAGCTATTGATTGTAAAATGCTGTGTACACATTTTCGTACTACTTGGGAATCACTTCCACTTTTACAATTTGTTAAAAAGGATATTAAAGATTTACGCTGCAGTAATAAATGCTTCTGGTGAATTCTTTGATGAAAAGAAAATATTAATTGGCTTTAATTAAAATTATAATTATCTTATATCCATTTTGATTTAAACTATGGCATAATTGCATGCAAACAAAGAAATAATAAATCTAATTCTTTAAAAACATGAAACTAAGTTTAGTGATAAAAACAATGTAGTTCTAAACTTTTGGTCAGCAGCAGCTGCACGCCCACCTACCACCCTTCAAATAGCCAAGCAAAGGCAGGATAACCAGCTCGAACCTACATACAGCAGCTCTGTGCTGATATGGGATGTAGCCCTGAGGACCTGTCTCAAGCAATGTACGATAGGGAGGGGTGGCAACCGAGGGTCAGGGATATCCATACTGATAGGGCAACATTATGATGATGATGATATATATATAAAATTTCTAACTTAAGATATAATGTATTCCCTGGTATAATGGTAAAAACTTCATCAAAAATTGTTTACCATCTGAAGAAACAATCTAGAAAAGAATTGTTGAAATAAATTTACTATGGATTATAATTGTAAAGTTTTATTTGATATTAATGATATATGTATATATATATATAAGTTTGGATAGTGTAGATATAGAGTCAATGGTACTTGGTAACTGCCAGTTTCTGTATATATAAATAAAGCAAAGTATGTAATTGATATATATATATATATATATATACAAACCGCTACGAGACAATGTGTGCCGACTGCGTGGAAAATGGTTGGATATGCCATTTGATTCCTATTGAGATTAGTTGTCGTGGTTTTATTTGACACTCGGTCATTTCGTTTCTTTTAAAAATAGGAATCACTGGCCGCAGTTTGAAAGTTGCCTCAAATTGTCTTTAGACCGCGGCGCAATGTGCATCAAGTTGAATTTCGTCGAAAGCGAGAAGTTTTCAGCATGAAGGAAATACATGCGGAACCACCTTTCCCGCGTGATTACATAAGAAACGGTTACTGTAAACGCGTAATAACATCAACCGCCGAAAGTAAACACCTTTTTTTTTTGTTTTTTTTTTAAATAACAAACTGCACACTAAGAATGAAGATTAACGTCCAATGTAGTCTCTGCTCTTAATTGATCTGGCGTATATATATATATATATAATTCTCTTAATAACTGTCCGGTAGCGCCAGGAGTGACAGTACCGTCTTGAGCTACCAAAACTATGTTATCACCCCTGGTTGGCGGCTGATGAGGACATGGTATCGCACGTGCTTTCACATGTTGTATGATGAAAAAAAAAAAATTTTAAATGTAAAAATTGCATTCAGATTATTCATTCCTAATAGTTCTCAATACCCGGGATAAAGCCACTCTAAATTTGTATGCAAACTGATGATTAAAATTGCATTTAAAAAAATTTCAACTGCGCTTGTAAAATATGTTTGGAATCAGGGGAGTTTCTGGCCCTTTAGCATAATTTTCAATTTCAATTGGAAGTTGAATGTCGACCAATGAGGATTAATATAAAACAATCAGTTTCACAATAGGAAAACTGATGATTTTCAAAGTTTTTTTAAAAACTTTTTTAATAGCAATTTTAATAAATGTTATGTATATATATATATATATATATATATATGAATATCTACCGAGTCAGAAAAAATCTACAGAGGTTTCACCTAAACGGATCATCAGGATAATCCTGACCAAAGAAGGGTTGGACCAAATGACATTTTATAGATTAAAAGGCTGCCAGAAAGAAAAGAATTAGCGTAAAAAAAGATATCATTAAAAGAATATATATATATATATATATATATATAAATTGATAATTGTCTTTATATAAATCATTATCTCTACTATTATTATAACATTTCTTAACTGACTGAAGACGGAATCTTCACTTGAATTAAATGTTAAGAATTATGAAAAACCAAGTGTTAATTTATTTGACTAAAATCTATGTAAATAACTGACTTCAACAGCATATTTGTGCACACCCACACAGACGCATATATATATGTGAGTGTGTTTGAGAGTGAAGCTTTAAATTTTGAACAGAGCAAGTTATATAATAAATCGATGGTGTCTAGACCTCTAGATAGCTGTCTCGAGATTTAGACAAAGTCTCAATGAGTCAGAGTTAATTTTCTATACATATGGATTAGCACTGTTGATAGATTTTGGTCAGAAGTCAAAACACAGGGCTGTGCTGGACCCAGACATAGCTCGTTTTTTATTTTTTCTGGTTTTTCAAACAGAAAATTAATCTTATTAGTCAGACCGCCAACACCATATATATATACATATAAATGGATGAGAATATATATATATATATATATATATATATTTGAGTGAGATATGAAGTTGAAATCAATCAGACAGATATGTTGGAAAAATTTTCTCATCCATTTATATGTATTTTACTTCCGTTTCTTCTTTTTACAATATATATATATATATATATATATATATATATATATATATATATATATATATGTCGGTATGTATGTATGTATATATGTGTGTGTATATATATATATATATATAATTTAAAGAATTAAAAGTATCACAATGTTAAATATTACTCATCGAAATTTATCTGATGATCATACGTATCCACTATATTGAACATTGTGGACCTTTAATATTTTAATTTTTCAATCAATTCTGCTTACTGTCTTATGTTTTGACCTTCGACCCGGCCCCAAAAAATGCTATTCCAAGGTGATGCACTGGAAGGAAGTGACACATTTCAATGGCCAGTAATCAAAAGAGATCGCGTGGGCGGATTAAGGCTTATAATATGGGACAAGGTGAAGGTCCCACTGTGCCAATACAGACTGATGCACCGGAAGAGAGTGACCTCTGAACTGCATGACAGTTATTTCCGCTTGATGACGATTAAACATTCGATTTCAAAGATCCAGTGGGCGATCATGTGGGCGTTGAATTATTATTTAACTCAGTTGAGTTCGAGTCCAAGAAGCAGTTGCCAGGAGGGTTCCAGACAGCTAGAGACCAGATGTGGTAGGGAAAACCACACCCGACCGAGGGGGCTCTCGGGAACCCCGATGGAGTGGACCCCAGCATCAAGAGAACAAGAAAGATACAACGTGACGGTCATAACAGTGGGGTCAAGATATTACAGTTTATGTTCGGTCTCCAGCTCCCTCTCACATGCAACCCTTGAACAACCATTTCGAACACTTGCAATAAAGTGAGATGTAAAATATTGTTAAAGAAGTCTTTCTACGTCTTTCTGCGTGCGTCTGTCTTTGTTATTGTGTCGTTGTGATGCTGTAGATGATTATACAACAACTGTGGGTAGATTCTTCAGCATTATAAGGTACGTATCTTGGGTAAAGTGGAGCAATCCAGAGAAATGAGTAGTGCCCTCCCCTGCACCTCGTTGTAGTAGCTAATGAAAAAGGAGCTTTCGGGTCGCCCTCGACTACGGTCACCAACTTTACTTACTTTATATCTATCTACATCTCTTATGAGTTCATCTCTGCTTCTCCAGCAGTGTCCTGCATGTCTGTAAATAGAATGCTTCAAAGGATGCTGGCGACTGTAATCGAGGGCGACCAGAAGGCTCCCTTTTCAGTAGCTACTACACTGAGGTGTAGGGGAGGGCGCTACTCTTTTCCCTGGATTGCTCGACCTTACCCTTGATACGTACCTTATATTGCTGAGTGTTAATCAAGGAAGTATTAAGTACCATTTTAAAAGTCTTTGGTATGACGTAACTTGGGATTGAACCCAGGTCTCTCTGACCATTGGCGAACACTCTACCTGAACTCATAAGAGATGTACTCTTATGGATCCCCACACATGGCCGCGCAAAAGCAGGACGACCAGCTCGAACGTACATTCAGCAGCTATGTGAGGATACAGGATGTTGTCCTGAAGACCTACCTAGGGCGATGAACGATAGGGAGGAGTGGCGAGAGAGGGTCAGGGATATCCGTGCTACCAGCACGATATGATGATGATGATGATATCTATCTAGAAGAAAACTTTTTTTTTGGTTTGTTTTCCCAACGCCTCAGATGAAATATGTACACAAAGCGAAGGATTTCCTCGCCGAGGTAGACCAGGGACATACGAGCAGAGGGCTGCCACTAGATTTCACGCACTGTAGGCTCTGACCTTGTGTCAGTCTACTCCGAGTGTAGAGGTGGAGAAAGTCATATTACATGTTGTTCGGACATGATGTAGTCTTATCCTTCTCCTAGACTAGTTGCCTCACTAAGGCTGAAGAACGCAGTCTATCCTACTACTTACCCATAGCTGGAGGGAGAATAATTAGATTCATACTTTTCCCAAGGGTATTAGTGCGTTTTTATGACCTTTGGCGACAACGTGTCATGTTCCGGTAGTCGACAAAACAAAGTAGCATGCTCCTTCGCTAGACGTCTTCTGCTGTCCGTCAACCCTACCTTTTGGTAGTGGAATGCTCGAGTTAATCAAATTCTTCGTTATTTATACTTTTTAGGGTTACAAAAGTGAATCAAAAATAGGATTTTGTTAGGTTTTATTGCGGATCCTAAAATTCAAGCGCGCAGAAATTACTTGACCCATCAGATTCGTATAATAACTTATTTATTTTGGAGCCTAAATATTTTTGTGTTAGTTTCTGCGCCGAATTTTCTAGAATGTTTTTATTCTGTGTTTTTAGCTGATTGAGTGAAAAATATAAACGTGTAACTTCAATGTCAATGCGATTTTGATCCGAAATTTCTTGAATGTTGTTATTTTGCGTTTTTGGAGTTGATTATTTTAAGGCAATAAAAAGTGTATTCTATAAACATTTCAGAAATCACTAAGATCACGTTTGCGGGTTATTATGATCTGTTATATGGCCATGTTTTAATCTTGGGTGGTTTAAAGTAATCTTAGATTTTAGCTTTTGCCGGTAAAGATTATTGCAATAGTCAAACCGAACTCTGAACAAAGCTCAAATAGCTTCAGACCATTTAAATTTACTTTACCAATCTCTAACGACCAAACATATTTCATATCTCAAAATCCCTGCTGACGCGTATATTAAAATCACCAGATCAACTTATGATCTTTTGGCGTTGAGAAAATTGCAGTAGGAAAAGCTTCATAAAAAGTCATTGCAGTCTTCTCATCAGCCAGGAAGGTTAGCATATAACCAGAGAATAAAATTGTATAACAACAATACAGTTGGGTACACAGTTTCCTTATGTACTCATAAACAGTTGAAGGAAACCTCGCAGATTTTACCTGTGCTGTTTTAACGGTAAACCCAACACCCCTCATGCAGTTTTCGCTTTGGCTTTCCAACCTAAAAGAGTTTATGTTGCGGAGCTGATAAGCACGTCGACCCTGCAGATTGTTTTAGTTAAGCGTGAGAATAATGACAGCGAAAAGAACAATGAAGAAAACAAAGGCGAGGTAACAATATAACAAAGATCACAATTCATTTGTCGTGTTTACAAAGGACGTATGTAAGTTCGTGATAGATGTTGGTGTCGTCAGCTAGATGGTTGGAGTCGGTAGCTGGTATGGTTGAAATCGTTGAGAGGCAGCTAGATGTTCGAAGCGAGTAGCTGGCTTTGGTTGAAGTCGTAGAGAAGCAGTTAGATGTTCGATGCGAGTAGCTGATGTTGGTCGGAGACGCAGAGAAGCAGCTGATGTTGGTCGAGGTTAGCGGGTAGCTGATGTGGGTCTAGGTTGGTAGGTCGATGTCCCGGTTTGAAGTACATGGGATTAACCGGGGGGTGTCGATGAGGTTGCTTGTCGAAGTCATAGTTGGTAATACGAAAATTATCGTGCCTTTGCTATGCTAAGGAACTCGAACGGACAGGGGAACTGACAGCTAAGGCAAACCGGTGCCTTAGCGCTGCGCACTCGTGCGAACGGACGAGGGAACCGACGGCTAAGGTCGCTGTACCTTATCGCTGCGCAGTCGTGCAAACGGACAAGGGGACCGACAGCTAAAGCTAACCTAGCCGTGCAAACGTATCCAGAAAACGGACCGGGAAACCACAGCTAAGATTTGCGGCATCTTAGCGCTGCACAGATAGGGGACCAATAGCTAAAGCTAACCCGTGCTTTAGCGCTGCGCTGCCAAGTGGACGAACGGACAACGGAACCGAGCGAATGGTTAAGACCGGATGGTCTTAGAGTCCTCCTCGTGTTTGCCTCCTGGCCGTCTATTTCGACGAGTCCGTAAGGACTGTCAGAGATACCCCAATCCGCAGAAGGTGACCTCTACTGGCTCTTAACAGGACCATTTGGCATATACAGGTGATGTAAGGCGAATGCGACCACGAGATGTAGGATTCAGCCTTGAGAGAGCTTTGTTACAAAAAACACGCCGCCTGACCGTCGAAAAGGCTTATTGATATCCAGCAGGAGCAGTGACAGAATAACAAGGCAGCCTAAACGAAAAGTTCAATTCTAAAAAATAGGAGTGGAAATACAGTTCTTCTTTAGCCAGGGATAGGCTTCGGAAGATAATCCACTTTTTTTATAGAGTTGCTTTTGATAGAGGAGCCCTATTAATGATATAGATGTCATTTATTCACTTTTTTTTCTTTTAGTTGTAACGGCAGGTCAGGGTTATATAAGGTTTCACATCCGGTCGTAGCCGAATGTAATGTTTAAGGTTTGAGTGATCCGGTTTGTTTACGTTTTTAGGTGGGTCACGACATTTATAACCTGATGATAGTTCAGTCAGCTGATCCTCCTCTGACAGTCAATTTTCCGAGAGAACAGCAATATCAATCTGTAATATCTGAAGTTCTTTTGTCTCAAGTGCCGATATTTCATCTGGACGGTTTGGAGAACCATTACCTTGAAGAATTTTAACATTTCACCCACAAAAATTTAGTTAAACCCCGTCATTTGAAGATGGTTTTATATCTTTTTTCTTCCAGCCAAATATGAAATATCATTTGCCACAATTAACTAACCAGTGTTGAAGTTACAGGCAATGTTTAGTGTACCTTTTCTAGCACTTTCCCAGTAGTCTGAGTGAACAGTTAATGTCCTGTGATCAAAGACACTGTGTTTCGGGTTGCTTCTGTGGTGTTATAGCATAGTTCAAACTCATAAAGAATAAGTTCCCTAATTAGATTACGTTGTCTGTTCATCAGTGCAACTTTCAAATTACACAAGGAGTGAAGCAATGTACAACTAGCACGTACCAAAATATTGTAAAACTTTTGATTCATCTTCGTATATATATATATATATATACACACACACACACACACATATATATATATATATATATATATAATGAATATATATTGGATATATATATATCTAATCCATGGAAAATAGTGTGCAACCCTTGGCTTCATGAAGTTTTTTGCAAAACAAAACTGCCTGATGATTGTTCTTTTGCAAAAGATTTCAAGAAACACAGGGTTGCAGACTATTTTCCATGGATTAATATATATATATATATATATATATATATATATATATATATTTATTATTATTATTATTATTATTATTATTATTATTATTATTATTATTATTATTATATAATAGCCCTATCCTAGATATTGATCACTCTCCATATTATATTGCACTTGGTTTGACTCATACACACAAAGTGATTTAGTGACAACCAACACTCTTATAAAATAATATTTATATATATACACACACACACACACACACACACACACACATATATATATATATATATATATATATATATATGTGTGTGTGTTTGTGTCTGTATCCTCTTGTTGAAAAGAACATTAATTTTAAAGAAAAATATTTATTTATCATTATCATAACCTTCTGCGTCCATGCACAAGTTTCCTTGAATCACATGTATTGAATATTAAAATATTAACGTTTTAGAATTTAAGAGAGACCTCCACTTTCAAATTAATAAACTGGTCCATTCCCAACCAAATTTGGATATTTTGTTATTACTATGTCGAATCTTCCTTTTTCAGTGAAGGATTTCTTGCTTTTAAGAAATCTCCTTAGAGGAACTCATCTGGTTCGAGGGTCGATGCCAGGCAAGGGAGTATTTACTAAACACTGAATGTAGTTATAAAGACAATAAAATAAACAAAATCTGTTTAATGACATTACACATGCTGATTACTTGATGATAGAATTATGCACAGGTGGTCAGTAAATAGAGTCTGTGAATCGATTCTGACAGGTTTTATTGTCAGACAGAAAACATTTTAAACTTTATTAATATTTCCCAATTTATACGACATTTTTTTTAATATGGAGGGGAAGATAAATCTGAAGTCTCCTTCAAATGCTATTTTAATATATTGATTCACTTTATAGGGCTTAAAAACTAGCAGAGTTAATCCAGTGGGATTTAAGATGTCTTCAGGCATTTTAATTTGTGGAAGAATTTAGAGAATTTTACACGTGTCAGATTAAAAATAAGGAATGTAAAAAAAGTAATAATGAATGATAAAATTAAAAAAGAAAAGAAAATGCAGTGATGATATTAATACACCAGAAAGGACGTGAAGAACAATGAGAAATTAAAGGAGATTGTAAAAAGAAGGAAAAGAGGAAATCAAGAGAAAAATAAAAATAAAAGAGAAGAAGAATGAAATCGTTGGAAGAAAAAAAGAGGACGAGATTAGAAGAAGAAGAAGAAGAAGAAGAAGAAGAAGAAGAAGAAGAAGAAGAAGAAGAAGAAGAAGAAGAATGTAAAAAAAGGAAAGAGATGGAAGAAGAAAAAGAAGATGCATGACAAAAAAAGATGGAGATTGTTGAAGGAAGAGGAAGAAACCGTTCAAGAAAGAGAAAAAGAAAAATGGAAAGGAAGAACAGTTGCAGAAAAAAAGGTCCTTAAGGGAAACGAGGGAAATTATTGATGGAAGTAGAGAAGAATGAGATCGAAGGAAATTAAAGACAAAATGAAAAATAAAAAAAAATTGAAGAAGAAAAATAGGAAATAAATTGTGTAGGAAGACAAAGAGAAGTTGTGATGAACATTGAAAAAGAATGGAAGATAAGAGTCATAATTTTAAAAAAAATCAATAAAGACTAAATGACCCAGGAATTTGATATATCACCATTGTAACGGTGGTCCATGATGATATTTATACTTCAATTTAGGAAGGAGTTAAGGATTCTAATTAGTATTTGATAAGTTCACAGCAGTCTATGATGATATTGATGCTTCTATTTAGAAAAAAATGAAGGATTCTTATAAGTATTTCATAGCTATCGTTAGTATATCAAGAATTTAGAAGACTAAAACTGATGTTCAGTATAGATGCAGAATCAAACAAAATTATTATTCAGTTGCAAATTAAACAGGAAATTGCTTGGTTTGGTTTGGGTACTTTACTTAATGGCATATCAACCTTCGTTGGTTATTTAATTCCAACATTGGTCTAGTGGGTAGAGTGTTCGTCAATGGTCAAGGAGACCTGGGTTCAATCCCTGGTCGTGTCATACCAGTGTAGTAGCTATTGAAAAGGGAGCCTACTGGTCGCCCTCGACTACGGTCTCCTGGTTGGAGCACTATCTAATCTAGGGTAAGTCCCCGTGGTGTAAAGGTTAAAGCGCTGGGCTACAGCCTCGGAGTCAGCGAGTTCGAACACCAGTTTTGGTATAACGTTCTCTTTTAAACTAATGCCCCTTGGGAAATGTATGAACTCCCGAATTTATCCAACTATAGGTTAAATGATATCCCTGCAGTTCTTCTACATGGATGATTTTGATATTAAATAGCCCAGGAAGGTTTATATTCCATTAAACAAAGAAACCAAACCAAAGTAATTAAACCTATAGCTGGCGAGGGAATAGGAGGGTTCATTCATTTGCCAGAATTATTTGTGCGAAAGTGAACGTAATGGCTGGAGTTCGAACTCGCTTACTACACTGTTGCAGTCTAGCATGTTAACCACTTCACCACAGGAATCTTCCCTTTCAGTGTATTACTCTTAAAAAATCTTACTGAGTTATGACTGTGTGTGGGTGAGTATATACGTGGTGCTTTCAATAGGTTTCCAGACTTTTTTTGTACAGGCATTTAAAATTGTCGTAGACTCTTGAAAATTCAGCATGTTATTGCTTTACATCTGAGATGACTGACCAATTTTTATGATTTCAGGTTCAAATCAATAGCTACAGCAGCAATTGGAATACACCCTACTAAAACCTGATTGTCACGGCTGGTGAATTTTAAAAATGCAATCCGGACGTGAAGACACTTTAGAAGAACAATATGCAATAAAATTCTGTTTTAAACTTGGAAAAATGCCACAGAAACGTATGGTATACTTCAGGCTGCTTTGGGAGCATCTTGTATGAATCGAGCATCAGTTTTTGAGTGGTATAAGAGATTCAAGGAAGGCAGGGAGTCTGTGAGGGATGATGAGAGGTGTGAGAGGAGTAAGGGAGTCAATACACCGGAGTTGATTGGCCAAAGGGTTAGGGTTAGGGTTACTAGGTTGAGGTTTTAAGGGAGTTCAGAAAGAGATTCCGTCAGAAGAGGCCAACCCTCTTCAAATCAGCCCAGTGGCATTTCCACCAGGACAATGCACCAGTCCACAACTCCATCCTTGTCACTGACCATTTGACCAAGATGGGCATCAAGACAGTTCCTCACCGTCCCTATAGTCGAGACCTTGCTCGCTGTGACTTTTGCTTATTCCCTTAGCTCAGAGGCTGTCATTATGAGACAATTGAGGAGATGAAAGAGGCTGTGACGAAGGTCATTGACACGCTCACACAAGTGGACTTCTATGGGGCCCTTCCAGAAGTTGTTGGAACGGTACAACAAGTGCATTGCTGCCGGAGGAGATTACTTTGAAGGGGCCTAGAGTTTCATGCGTGTACTATCAATAAAAGTGCCCATACGTAAAAAGTCTGGAAACTTATTTAATGATCCTCGTATATATATATATATATATATATATATATATATGTGTGTGTGTGTGTGTGTGTGTGTGTGTGTGTGTGTGTGTGTGTGTATTACCTCTTGAGTGATAATCGATAACAGTTTAGTTCCAGTGGTTCTTCCCCCGAGAAACGGCTTGTCTCCTTGTCTAAAAGAGGTAATGACTGGGTTTAATGCTTAGTATCTGAGGAACCCCTGAAGGTGAATTCTGACAGAACTGAGCGATTTTTGCCCTCTGCCTGTGAGAAATGAAATTCCTCCGGAGTATCTCAACAGTAAATCAACCTCGTGGCATCTATACACACACCCACACACACACACATATATATATGTATATATGAAATTATAAGCCAGCAAAAACGACACCAAATTTTCATTCCCTCTCTCATTCTTTCTCTATCCTCTCTCTTTATCTCTCTCTCTCTCTCTGTCTGTCTTTCTGTCTGTCTGTCTGTCTCTCTCTCTATATATATATATATATATCAAGAGAAGTTTATTAATTGATGGATGTTTATGTCATGGTACCGAATTGAATTTGGAACCTTTTCAGTAATTCTTTTCCTACTTTTAAAATAGTTGCAAAATTTTCCTAAAGAATTGTTTTGAAAATTTTGAAAATAAGTATTTGTTGGGAAATTGCAAACTTAATACCTCATAAAAATAAGACATTCCTTTTTAGGTGCTAGAATTCATCTTCAGGTATTCCAAGGATGGATACTTTAACAAAAACATGAGGACGACTTTTTATAACACGCTCAGTGTTCTTTTTATTTAAAGGAGAGTGTAAGAAAAAACTAGGGGCAGATAACCTGACCCCTTATTTAATGTGGGATTTAATGTGGCAGATAACTCTGTCCAGACAATTACAATTATCAGTAGTTCTATTAAGTAGTTACTAGAGTGATAATTTTAAGAGTGTTTTGAAAACACGTTGCTAACGAATGAAGATTTTGCAGAGTAAGCAAGATAATTACGAAGCTATGAAATTGTTAAACATAATTACTTAATTTATCTTCTCCAAATATCAAATTGATTGTTAGATATAAAAATAGAAACAGACACTGATCTCAAATAACACTTTAAACATTTATTAAAAATTTATTTTAGCTTTTAATTGAAAATTGGTCGACTTTATTTTTATTCCTCACCCCCGATATTATAGACACGTTTACTGATAAGTGACCTAACTGTATTTATCGAAGGAGTCCTCGTGGCGTAGAGCCTAACGTAGTGGACTGCTACATCGTAGTAAACAAGTGTGAACCCCATTCTCGCAATTGCAATCGTTTCGGACCAATTTCCTTGGGAAAAGTATGCACCACTTTATCAACATCGATTATGGGTTAATTGTTCTTCTGAAAGGATGGTTTTGAAATTAAAAATTAATATGCCCTTAAACCCTAAAACCAAACTAAACTATCTATTATCATGATGGCGTTCTGTCCCGATGAAAATATACTTCATTTTTTTATATAGTCATTGTAAATTATTTTTCCAGCTTCATTCGTTCCTTTGGTGACTTTGGGAACGTATAGGACTTAACACTAAACTCTATATCAAAACCTCAACATTAAACGTGTGGGAAAACATTAAACTTGTGGGGAAGCATAAATATTAAACCCTTATTTTAAATATCAAAAATTAACGTTAAATAGTCGGGTACCAAAAACACTTTCAGTCACCCCTACAAATGGTGATCCCGACGTGATTTGAACACGCAACCAAATATAAAAAATAAATTAAATATACCCATAGCCCATGGAACTCTTTCTACATTACCTCCTACAAATTTGAAACCTTACTTCTTGAGAGAAAACGCAACCACAAATGTTAACCCAACTACGTGAAATGAGCATACAAAATTTCCTAAACATTCGAAACATTTAAGAATATATTTCACTCATTTCAAAGACAACATGAAAATTCTATTACGGCGCGAGGACTTGAGAAATAAGAGCGGCGAACACATGCAAATTCTTTAAATATCTTATTCAAAATTTTCATATACAACAATTACATGCAAAAATTTAAACAAAATTTCCCAAGCTAAAATTTCCTACACAGAAACAGGACGGCAGAATTTTAACATGCTGCTGATTTTGACACGAGGCATATTTCTTCATTTTCCCCACTACCAAAAATCAGGCAACCTTTCAACTCTTTGACTTGCCCACCTAATCTCACTGGCCACCAAGACACTTTCTTCTGCTGCTACCAGACAGGTCAGTAGACGACACACAGTTCTTTTACTACTACCAAACTTGTCAGTGGAACGCCATACACAACGACATACACAAGGAAGAACAGGACTACGTGATATTCTCCACCAGCCAAAAAAATTCCCGACATTTTCTGAACAAATACCAACAAAATACAAGCCAATTCACGCACTATCTTCATAATTCGACGAAATATCCGTGAGTGCAAGAGTGACGAAGCCAAAAAGCACCCACTAAAGACCGGATACAATGTTAGCAAACAAATCACAAAAACTACTAACACATCTGAAAGTTTGATTTTACGAAAACGAAGACAAGCAAATCTTCAAAAAAATCGACACTAATACTCAGACGTCCAACAACTAAAAACTCTGTAGGAAACTTGTTCCAAGCGGACGCAACATTCTATTACACAACATTCAACTTCGAAAATTTTCAACACAACAAGAATTATGATAGCTATATAACTGTGCACACCAACAAGAAAATTCAAGGCGTGGTCAATACGTGCCCACGAGCCACGCTAAACACCGAATTTATGGAAAAACACAAAAAACTTAGCTAGACTAAATTCAACAATGAATAATCGTTTCAACCAAAAACGAAATTTAACATAAATTCACCTGTCACTTCATTCAATTGCACACAACACAACCTTCATGGAATGCTCAAACAAAAGACAGTTTCAACAACTTCAATTATCAACACATCCTAAAATGAGCCTAACACAAGATACGTAAGACATTATTACGGCGAATTGAGTTAAACACTGCGTACTTGCTGTTCTACACATAAAACAGCACCAAAATTTCACCCTGTGCCCACAAGGAATGCCAAAAAAAGTGCGAACTAACTCCCACGCTGAAAAATACACTTGCATTCATCACCACCACAAAGTCAACAGTCACGCGCCGTTTTACAACTTTTATTTGTTTTATATTTTCACTCATTTATTTCATTGGCTTCCTTCATTTAATACTTTATCCATATGCCAATATTATATGCCTATTCCACTATTTTTTAAACACTAAACTCTATATCAAAACCTCAACATTAAACGTGTGGGAAAACATTAAACTTGTGGGGAAGCATAAATATTAAACGCTTATTTTAAATATCAAAAATTAACGTTAAATAGTCGGGTACCAAAAACACTTTCAGTCACCCCTACAAACGTATATCTGAAACATATTCTTCGCATGTCGGACATAGAATTTCATTATCAGATTGAAATAAAAAACCATGTGATTGAAGCACCATCCCACAAAACAGCAGCTACACGGCCACCTACCTTCCATCTCTAAAACTATCCCAAAAAGATGGTCAAGACATGCGGAACACTTCTGGAGAAGTAAGGGCAAACTCATAAGCAACGTTCGCCTATGGACCCCTTTACACGGATGTGCAAGTGTTGGACGACCTACAAGATCTTATCTCCAATAGCTCTGTACGGACACAGGATGTAGTCTACAAGACCTGCTGGAAGCGATGTATGATAGAGAGTTAGGGAAACCCTTGCTAGCAGCACGATATGAAGATGATGATGCCTTTCACACTTTTTGTAGGCATCGTTGCAGTTGAAGTTTGAATGCTTTGTCTGCACACGATGTTTACTGTCAGGAATTGATTTTTGTTTACACAATCTGAGGATTGTGTTCATGTGGTCTTTTTATTTCTACTTTTGTCCTCTTAGAGGTGCACTTAACATAACGAACATCCAGTGGGTGGAGTTTAGAATGCTCTGACTATATCTCCTGCAAAGGTATAAAATAACCCTAGATAAGTTAACCTGCCGTTAAAATCAATCAATCGACTAATCAGTCAATTAGCATAACGGTTATCGCTATATGAAATGAAACCAGCTTGTTGATTTCAAATGCTTGTGTCTTATTTCAAGCTCATTTGAATAACTTCATTTTAAGAATGAACAGCCCAGTCAGTTGGGGCTGTAGAATACACTGACTTCATCTCTGCAGAGGGGTAAGACTTCCCCAATGAGTGTCCTGGATATGGCACTAAACAATCTCATGGCGAGGCTTTAGTAATGCTGGACTTTGGGGGGGAAAAAAAAAAAAGACATTCCTTTTTAGGTGCTAGAATTCATCTTCAGGTATTCCAAGGATGGATACTTTAACAAAAACATGAGGACGACTTTTTATAACACGCTCAGTGTTCTTTTTATTTAAAGGAGAGTGTAAGAAAAAACTAGGGGCAGATAACCTGACCCCTTATTTAATGTGGGATTTAATGTGGCAGATAACTCTGTCCAGACAATTACAATTATCAGTAGTTCTATTAAGTAGTTACTAGAGTGATAATTTTAAGAGTGTTTTGAAAACACGTTGCTAACGAATGAAGATTTTAGTAATGCTGGACTTTGGGAAATGCGGAGTACCCCTTCATTGCTATCGTTCCCAGGTCCCCTCTGGCCCGGAATAGGAGCACCTGATAGGGTCCTATCAATGGGTCAAATAGTTTGACATGTAAACTGTCTACTTATGCTAAACGGATTTGTTTTTACATTTAACTGTGTGTAAACAAAAAAACTGTACTTATGCTAAACTGAATGGTTTGAAATAGAACTGTTTGATCATTTAACTGTGTATAAACAAATGATTGATGTTTAATTGAATTGTTGCTGATACATAGCAATACTTGGAACTATTTAACTTTGTTGATATGCTTAACTGAATCGTTTGAAATAGAACTGTTTGGTCATTTAACTTTTTGTAAACAAAAACTGTGTACTTATTCTGAAATGAATTGTTTGAAATAGAACTGTTTTGACATTTAACTGTGTGTAAACCAAAATTTGTATTTAAACAAATTACTAAAAGTGTATAAACAAAATACTCTGTACTTATTCAAAGAATTGTTCGAAATTAAGTGAAACCATTTAACTGTGTGCAAAATAATGAATTCAAGGTTGTTTAAAATTGTTATCTACAAAATGTGTTTTGAAATCATATATCAAATATATGTATAAAAAGGATTTGGCATTAAATGATTTACAATGATCGATATGCCATAAAACCCAACAAAATTAAACTAAGTCGTAAGAATGAAGTTTTCTGAAACTGTCATTGCATTTTGTGCTCATTCACATTTTCTTCTCTGCCAAATATAATTTTATCCCTTCGTCATCTGTGAAACCAAAGCACCATCAAAGATATGGTATCGCTGGGACTGTATTCTTCACCTGTTCTTTACTAACTCTAAGCTATTTCAACTGTAGTTATAACTGGACGGTGTAGCGGGTGGGGTCGCCTTGCCAAAATACGAGGCTTATTCTTAGGGGTAGTATCCTTGTCTCGCTGTGTCGTGAAATTTTTTAGCAACCGGAATCAATTCGCAATCCGCCATTTTGTGATTTAATATCTTGATAGCGGATCAACCATTGACCGTTTTAGCAATTAGACAGGCGCGTCCACCCAATTACGTAAGAGAAAAAATGAAAAGAAAATCTGCGACCAAAAACAAACTCAACTTTACAGTAATAATAGTTTAGTGTATATTATAGGAAATGTCATTCATCAACTTTTTACATAATACAATTCTTTCAAAGACCGACGAATATTAGCTTATTTCTATATTCCACTCCAGCAGTAAGATATACAACCAGTAGCTCAGAGTCGGGGGAAAAACCACCTTACGTCTGCCTTGTCAAATCCAGTCTCATCTCTCTCTCTCTCTCTCTCTCTCTCTCTCTCTCTCTCTCTCTCTCTCTCTTTATCAATCTCTTTTTAGTTTAATTTATGTTTCTTCATAGCTAGGTCAGGGGTGTGTAAGGCTTATTTCGAAAGTCCGTAGTAAATTGTGTGCGTAGTAAAAATTTCATAGCGAATTCCCGAGCTAAATTTAGGTTCAGAAATCGTTTGAAATGTCATCATTTTTTCCATCAACCGAATTTTAAAACCTTTTGAAAAAAAATAACAATTTTCGTCTGGCAGCAAATAATTCCGATATTTGACAAGCCTCTTTTGATCAAGATACTTCAAACGCCGATTCCATAGCAGAAATTTTCATGATAAAATAAACAATACATTTCTTTCAATACAGCCATTTCAAAAGCTTTTATATACTTGCTGTGTATTTTCTATAGTCTTCTAAAATCCATATTAATTTCGTCCCTTTTTCTGGGTATTAAACACTCTCTGTCAGACTCGGAAATTTACTATGCTACATAGTGTCCAAATTAAACTAATACAAGAATTTGTATGTACCCAACCACTCCACTATGGACAAGATTTGACACAAGGTATATTTCCAAGCAGAGTAAAATTGGTTTGAATTCAGACATTTCCTTCTCCAAGACTGGTTGCCTTACCAAGACTGAGGAACTTAATTCTGTCTCACTATTCACCTTTTGGGTGTAGAAGGTGTTTGAGTAATGTGTTATTGGGAAATTATGTCGTTGGTCACTGATTCCTTCGTTCTTATCCCTATTCGTCTGTAATCTTCTTTTTGTTTGTTGAATCTGGAAAGGACGAAAAAGAAAAAAAGATACTTTTAAACTGAATTTTTATTTTCGGGGTTTACGACTATTTTGTTGTGGAGAATATTTTCTGGGCCCTATGGAAATAGCCGGGGTTCCCAAATGAGGCGTTAGAGTAAAATCAGGAATTATTTTGGTAAATTGTGAAACGTCTGTATGTGGGATAGGTGTTCGAGGGTTTGTCATGTGTGTCCGTGGTCAGTCAGTGTGTTTAACTGACGCTGCTACGAGGAGACACTTCGTGATACTTGGCTAGAAGTCCAGCAGACACATATGCTTCAACTGGCTGTCGAGAGAAAAAAAAAAGACACGTCCGCTCAGTCGAGGTATGTCAAGGGAACATGCGCAAATTGAGATTTCTTTCAGAGGCCTCCTTAGAAATGATTATTTTTGTATTTATTTATTTCACTTCGTGTTGATTCTATTTTTAGTTTCAATTCTTTATGTTATTGTACTTTTTATTTCTTTTTCAATAGGCCCTCACCTATTGCTGATGGTGGGAAGAAGAAATGTTTTCATGCCTTTCTCGAGGGCATTAGCGTGAATTGAATCGTAAACAGTTTCATCCAGGTTGTGAACTCGGGTCACCGATTCCATTTCTAGGACGATAAACGTTACGATAAACAAGACTCATTCAAGGTAGTACTGTTCTCCCCAAAGACAGCACATTTTTAGATTGAAAGTTTGATGAAAAGTGACACTGGTTGAAAAGTTATGTTAAAAACAGGAAAAATGAACATATTTTAACGTTTGATTTAAAATTTTACGGTGAAAAGTTGTTGAAAAGTTGAACTGTTGGAAAAGGAAGATATCTAAAAAGTTTCTTCTAAAATATTTTTCTTATATTTTTTCACAATCTTATCGATCTGATTTACGGTAAACTAGGATTCAGGTTTTTAGTCTTTTTCATTTAAATCACAGATGATATTCAGCTAAGATTTTATTTTGATGAACAATCTAGGATAGTATGACAGACAGTAAACGAAGCGAGTAGGAGAAAGAGTACTGCGAGAGCTAAACTGAAAGCTGCCAGCCAAGAAGAACGAATACACCCGTGGAAGCAACATTTCGAGAATTTACTTGGAAAACCACCGAAAGTTACGGATGAACTTATCAGGAAAATTATTTGTAATCAACTAGATATCAAACTAGGACAGTTTACGCAAGAAGAACTTGACTTAGTACTAAGAAAAATTAAAAACAAGAAAGCTGCAGGGCTTGATGAAATACCCCAAAAGTATGGAAGACAAGGACATCCGACAACATACTGCACCGATACTGCAACGCCGTGTATAACCAGAACTCAATAGACTAAGGGATGCATCCTCCTTTTCCTCAAAAAGGTGACCTCAGAATAGCCAAGAACAGCCGAACCTTAACCTTTACATCTAAAGCGCCCAAGATCTACGATGCTCTGCTACAAAACTGCATAAAACCTAAAGTAGAGAAATAATTAGGAAGAACCAAAATGGCTTTCGGAGAAATCGATTCACATCATCTCAAATGTTGACTATCCGTCGAATTCTAGAAGGTGTTCGGGCGAAAAACCTCGAAGCTACACCATTATTTGTAAACTTCTCCAAGGCATTTGACTCCATATCCAGGGGGAAGATGGAGAAAATATTTCTCGCCAACGGTTTCCCCAAAGAAACCGTCGCAGCTATAATGATGCGATACAAAAATGACGAAAGTAAAAGTTCGTTCACCGAATGGAGACACAGACTACTTCGACATTGTAACAAGTGTGCAACAAGGAGATACATTAGCCCCATACCTGTTTATTATCTGCCTAGACTACGTGCTTCGAACACCAATAGATTCAAAGAAAGAAAACGGCTTCACGCTGGCAGAGGAATGAAGCAGAAAATACCCCGCACAAACAATTACGGACATGGACTACGCCGATGATATAGAGCTTCTGGCAAATACACCCGACCAAGCCGAATCTCTGTTACATAGTTTGGAACAGGCTGCAGGTGGCATAGGCTTCCATCTTAAATCAGACAAAACGTAATACATGTGATTTAATTAAAGAAGCGACATTTCCACACTAAATGGTAGTTCTCTGAAACTTGTGGACAAGTTTCCCTACCTCAGAAGCAGCGTCTCATCAACAAAAGATGACATCAACACGTGACTAGCAAAGGCATGGACAACTATCGATAGATCATATGGAAGTCAGACCTGACCGATAAAGTAAAACGCAGTTTTTTCCAAGCAGTGGTCATATCAATACTGCTATATGGATGCACCATATGGACGCAGACTAAACGTATGGATTAAAAGCTTGACAGCAATTACACAAGAATGCTGCGAGCTGTATTGAACAAGTCCTGGGGGCAACATCCAACAAAACAGCAGCTGTACGGCCACCTACCACCCATCACGAAAACCATCTAAATTAGACTAACCAGACATGCGGGACACTGCTGGAGAAGTAAGGACGAACTCATAAGCGATATACTCCTGTGGACCCCCTCACATGGACGAGGAAAGGTTGGACAACCAGGTAGAACCTATTTACAACACCTCTGTGCCGATACAGGATGTAGCCTGGAAGATCTGCCGGGAGCGATGGATATAGACAGGTGGCGAGAGAGAGGGTCAGGGAAATCCGTGCTAGCACCGCGACATGAAGATGATGATGATTTTTCACAATATTCTTCAATTGCTTCTTCTTGACACTATCTATAAGTCTTATTTCAAGTTCTTTCATAGTAAGAATGGAATGTCGGAAATTGCGATTGTATTTTAACCTCATTAGCACTTGTTTATTTAAATGCCAAATTTCTCTCTGCTTCAGCTATTCTGAAAGTCAAAAAGTTTCTTCCAGAGACAACATATTTTCGTGGATAAAAAATGTTAATGATTCACAGACCATCACCAAATATTAGGTACAGCAAAAGAAATGCAAGATTTACTAGCAACTAAAAATAAAATAAAAGGAAATAGCAGTCAAAATTATAATAGTTGACTAAACGCATTTACAACAAGATAACTATGTATTTTTATTGTCATATTAGAATAATTCTTGACAAATGAACAAAACAAAGATGTACCCCCACTTTATAATTTTATGAGAAATTATTTTGTGATTTATGCGATAAAACTTGTTCGTTTACAGACTGCAGCCAAAGAGATTTAATTCACGTCTTATCAATTTTACAATTAATACACACACACACACACATATATATATGTAAACGAGGATCGTTCAAAAAGTTCCAAGTCTTACTCAGACTTTAAATTTGTTGCAAACTTCTAACTTATAAATAAGCCTTACTTGAACAGAAATCTGAATTAATTTTTTCAGCTTTATAAATGTTACTGTGAGTTGTCATCACAAAATATTCGGCTATGGCTCTATTTTCTTAGTGAAGCTTATAACTTTTTGAACGAGCCTCATATATATATATATATATATATATATACACACACACAAACTTGTATGAGTCTATGGGATTGAATATGAAATAAAAAAAATAAAACGAATAGATAAAATAAAATCAATTCAAAGAGTATAGCAGTTCCTAGAAGACCTCCAACAGGAAGCAAGAACAGCGCATGCCTAAAGAAAGGTGCTCCCGAGCACTGAAGAGAAATTCTCTTACTTCAGCTTTACCCTTAATACTGAACGGACCTCCGTTTCTTAGCTGCAGGAAGGAAGATCACGTGTTCGTTCAAGTCTCCGATTGAGAGGAACAGGCTGCGTTTCCTCTCGCAGCAGTTTCTATTGAAGACTTCTACTGGACATATAAAAAACTTCAACTTCATAATCCCACCGAAAATGACTCTTAATACATTTTAACACCTTGTCTGGAAAACGTGACGACTTCTATGGGTTCAGGAAAAATTTCGTCGTCCACAGAATAGTCGTTAAACCCTGAAATAAAGGTTTGAGTTAAAAGGTATCTTCGTCGCTTTCCTTCCTTCCTCGAATTCGCTTGCAGCCTTCTACAGACAAAGAAGACGCTGACTAGTTAAATGAGGTGAATAAGAACACAAAAGGGGCCAGATGCGTTAAACCCAAATTCAGATACCAACGACTACTATCAACCAATAAAACAAAAATAACCAACAAAACAAAAATTATCAACCAAATCTTCTTATTCCCCATAAATCAAAAGTTTTGCCAAATCTTGGCAGTGTACGGCTGAATTCAAAAGCTGCGGATATGCTTTTGCTGAGGTCAGGAAGATGTTAAACTACTCAAGGCTGTGTGATGCCGAACTCGATTGATACTCTCTGAGATTTACTTGTTAGATTTGTCTCAATGATTTGGAACATGTACTCGGTATCCATGTTTGTAGCTCTACTTGACCTTCCATGATTTTGAGCTTCTTACAACCTGAGCAAAATTTCTTGAATCATCTTGTTACTACAGAGCTGTTCGGTCATTTCAGGAAGCTGCAAATACACATGTTATCCAGTGGGTCGGCAAGGCCCGCAAAGTTGTTCGGTTTGGCACTGAAAGTTTGACTTTCGACTGAAGACGAATTGGGAAATATTTTCTTTTGATTTATTTTCGTATTTCACTATTTGATGAAAAGGCACCATGGGAGCAAATGCAAGAATTCTTGAAATACCACTAATTTTTTTTTACTAATTTTCCTCTTTTTTTCTAACAAAGAAGGGGAACTTTTCCAAGTTCTGTTTTTAGCGATCATATCTTGTGTCAAATCTCATTGAGACCTATGAACTCTCGATCGGGATTAAAAAAATGGAAAGGCCTTTAGGCTGTACGAAATCACTGTCTGACTGATAGACGTATTGGTGAGCAATCGTATGACAATAAATTAAGCCTTGGCGAATCAGAAAGAACCGCAAACTAAAGCTGTGGAGGTTTTCTTCGTCCCACCAAAAGCATATAAATACCACCCCAAATTCAACAATGCGCAGTTCTCATATTTGCAATCCCTGTGTGACTTCGACAAATAGTAGATTCTTCACTCGCCTCAATGACCAGGCACAGATAACACTGAGAATATATTCTTTTGTGAGCTAGCCACCTTACCTCACATATATACCAAAGGATAGCCCAAAACAAGTTGTCCATGAACCTACCAAAAGCTAAACGTCATTAAACGGAATTCAGCTGCTCGTCTTCTTTGTAAGCTGTCCTCTGCATTAGTACAAGGAAATAAACCAATTCATTCACATTTGTTGATTCTATATTTTATTTTCTTACCATTCTTCCACCCTACTATAAAGCAGTTTGTACGACATTCCAGGTCAGCAAGTTGCTCCTCTTCTACTCTTTCTCTTTGTCCTCCCTTGCATTACCATGAACGAATATAACAACTCTATACTAGAACATTTAACATAAAAATTCATTAAGAATGATGGAAAAAGTCTAATTTTCATTTATTTGTTTATTTGTTCACGTTGGCGCAGGTTGAAAATGTAAGTGTAGAAGAAATAAAAATTGGTATATGCCCCGTGGGAAATGGTTGGTAAACAGTCTTGAAAAAGAAACAAAAATAACCTTTTGGCTATTTTGACTACTAAATTGATCACTTGAGAACATTAGTTGAGTAAAATTCTTGTTCAAAAAACTGAGAAATATTACAATGTTAATTAGACGTACGAAACTATCTAATCATCTAAAGTAAGTTACAATTGTAATGAAACTGAGCAAATAGACTACTAATTAATAAATATTTTAAATTGGATATTATTTCCCAGACATCCTGATAATTCTAAGACGATGGAAATGAAAACAAGGAAGAAGAAGACAATTTCAGAGGTAAAAATTGATGATGTTATCAGATATAACTTGAGATGCGCTTAGCGTGACACCTAAAAAAATAATTGCATTCGTCTAACGAGCGTATTTTTTAATACGTGAAGCTTTAAGTTGTGGTAACAGTTTCTTTGAGGTTTTATCCTGCCGTATTAAGATATAATGTAAACTATATAAATTCTTATTTTTAATCTGTACAACTTGCTAAAAAAATTGAACAAAATGTAAATTTAGGTTAGATTTAGCTGCCATAAACATTGAAAAGTCTGTACACAAGAATTCTTTTCTCCAGAATTTTGTAGTCAAAAGTTCAGGGTGCATGTTTTCTATGAGTCTGTGTTATATACAAATAATTATGGTCTGTAAACATGTCTGCCATAAAGTGATGGCGTGGGTAGGGGTTCAAATGGGCTTTTGTATTGTCGACTTGAAGGTTTGTCTTCGAATTTTTTGTCCTATCTGAATACCAAAATGCACTGCCACAATTATTTGGTTGAGTGGGACACAATTTGGACACTTGTAGCCAAAGAAATGTATCATGGTTTAATAATTTCCTCTGTTAAAAAGTAAAACAAATCTCGACGAATGAGCTAGAACATATTTATTGTGTGAGTAAACTTAACAGAATGACAACAAAAATGACATGAAATACAAAAAGATATATTATAGAGAAAAGTTCTACCATACATTTGAAGAGTCTTTTGATATGAGTCAAGAGTCCTTTACAGAATAGAAGTTAGGGTGTGAAAACTTACGTCAAAGCGAGGTACCGTGTGTGGTACGACAAGAAGGCTGTTGGGGTGAGGGTCCCTTTGATGGGAAATGGATGCACTCATGCGTGCTTCTTTTTAAGGTCAGAACAAAGAGAGAGTTTGATTTTGCCGCCTCCATTTATAAACTACTTTGGTCACATCACCAAGTAGCTTGTTTGGAATGCAAGGGACGTAATCTATACAGACGTAATTCCCAGAATGATAAACAAGCTAGTCTTGTCGGCCATTCATTGTTTTAGTTTGAGTATTGATAATTGGAACTCTACCCAGCTAAGCCTTCTGTAAATCTATGCAGACTTGGTTTTTCTTTCTTATATTTACCCATTATAAGATGCTTTTCTAGTCTGGAATGGATGTCATTGCTCATCTTACAGATCATTATTTCTCTAATGTGCTCAATCCTCCTTAGGTGCTTTGAACAAGCGGCCATGCACTGGATTAAACAAAGCTTATTAAGTACGTACGACACATTATAAAATGTGAGAGGGGTGATCAGTAAGCTATTCTTATAGAGAATTACTGCTGTAGTGAGGCTGATTTTTACTTGCAGCTCTATACATATAGCCTCCTACCAAATAAAATTAAACTTAGTAAATAATTATAAAGGGTGTTTCAAGAAATTTAAAATCATTTGAGATATTCAATGTGTTTCAGAAAAATTGGTATCAGTTGAAGTAGTTTAGATCTAGATTTATTTCAATGGTATGTCAAATCGTCTGGGGTTATTTCATGTCTAGAGGTTAGGGAATTTGGTACATTATAAGTTTGTTAACATTTTTTTCTAGTTTCTGAAGATTGCATACGGTTAAATATCAAATATTTCTATCGAATCCAAATGATTTACAAACTGATCTATACGATCCATAGATGGATCCATGAGCATTTCAACATCAGATGCAGTTTCGTGTCATACCCAGGATATGATATGTACCTGCTGTTTTAGAAAAATCGATGACATTTCATTATTTGATTATTTGACCAATTTTCATTCAAATGAGTTTAAATTTTAATAGCAAGTTTGGAAACAACTCAAAAATCTGTGGCCCAGTCGGTTGGGGCTGTAGAATACACCGACTGCATCTCTGCAACGACTGTCCTGGATATGATACTAAACAATCTGATGGTGAGGCTCCAGTAATGCTGGAGCTATGGGGAATGCGGAGTACTTCTTCATTGCCATCGCTCCTAGGTTCACTCCAGCCCAGAATGGTAGTACCTGATAGGGTCCTATCAATGGTTCAAATAGTAATAAACTGTGTACTTATGCTTAACTGAATTCTTTGAAATAGAACTGTTTTGACATTTACACTGCATACTAATGATGAATTGAATTGTTTGAAATAGAACTGTTTTTTCATTTAACTGTGTTTAAATAAATTCTTGATATTTAATTGAATTGTTTGTGATACAGCTGTTATCATCATCTTCATCAAGTCATGCCGCCGGCACGGATATCCCTGACCCTCTCTCAGCACTTCTCCCTATCGTTCATCGCCTTTGGCAGGTCTTCGGTGCTACATCCCGTATCCTCACTAAGCTGCTGTATGTATGTTCGAGCTAGTCGTCCTGCTTTTGCTCAGCCATATGTGGAGGTCCATAGGGGTGCATCACTTGTGAGCTCGTCTCTACTTCTCCAGCAGTGTCCTGCATGTCTGGTTCGTCTAACTTGGATAGTTTTCGTGATGGGAGGTAGGTGGCCGTATAGTTGGTGCTTTGTGGGGTATTGCCTCTAGGACTTGTTCAATATTGCTCGCAGCATTCTTGTGTAATTGCCGTCTAGCTTTTTCTCCAGCCGTTTTGTTAGCGTACCCCCCATAGTAGTTTAGAGGAAGAAAAGCCAAAAAAGACGATACAGCTATACTTTGAGCAATTAAACCTTGTCGACTAAACTGAATAGTTTGAAATAGAACTATTTTTGACATTTGAACTGTGTACTTATGCTAAACTGAATCGTTTGAAATGGAACTGTTTATATGTATCAAAATTCATTTAGTATTAAATAACATACAATGATTGATATGCCATAAAACCGAACCAAACTAAACCAATCAAAATTCCGTTTAATCTTCGGGAAACTCTCTCTTTCTTTTTCTCATTTTTTCCATTTATTCTATTTTGACTATTTTCCTTTTTTTGTATTTTTTTCTCATATTTCTCTTTCGTTTCCTCTTTTTGTCAAGTTTTTTCTCCATTAATTCCTTCTTTCTTTTCCTTTCTTGTTTATTTTTTTCTTCATCTTTGTTTTTCTCCTCTTTATCATCTTCTCCTTCTCTTTCATCAACTCCTCTTACTCTTCCTCATTTTCAGTTCTTCTCTTCATTTTTCATTATTCGTTTTCCACCAACTTCTCCTCCTACTTTCTTTTCTCTTCTTGTTTCTTCTTTTTCCTTCTTTGTCTTCTTTGTTTTTCTCCTTCTTTTCCTTTGTTTTCATTTTTTTTCCGCACACTTTCTCTTCATCATTTCTTCTCCATCAACTCTTTCTCCTACTTCCTTTGCTCTTTTTGTTTCTTGTTTCTTCCTTCTCTTCTTTATCTTCTTCTCCGTCTCTTCCATTTCCTTTTTTTTCCTCTTCCTCCTTTTCTATCACTCGTTCTCATTTTTCATAATTTCTACTTCATCAATTCTTCTTCCCATTTTCTTTTCTCTTCTTTTTCCCCTCTCCACCTTTTCTTCTTCTTCTTCTTCTTCTTCTTCTTCTTCTTCTTCTTCTTCTTCTTCTTCTTATTATTATTATTATTATTATTATTATTTCATTTTAAGTATTATTATTATTATTATTATTATTGTCATTTTTTTTATTATTATTAAACTAAAGTTCATCAACCAAACTTTTTCTACTTTATTTCTACTTCAGGATTACTAGAGCTTTTCATTTCATGGACAATATAATCTGTTTGTCTATTTCTTTCTTTTTTTCACTTTTTGTTATTCTCCTATCAATAAAAAGAAAAAAAAGAATACGAAAAATCTTTTAATTTTATTAGATTTCTCTTTCTTATCATTGAATATGAAAAGATTTTTAAAGAAGGGCATGTTGGGTTCAAGTACTGCAACAGTCAGTTAATATTCTTCTCTTCATTTCTTCTTTTACTTTAAATGATATTTGTATAATTGTTAAGTACGTTTGTTTTTACCAAAAGGAAAATGAGATTCCCTGGATTAAAAGAGCCACACAGTGAAGGCCTTAATCCTCTCAAAAAACTGTAGAATATTTTTCAAAAACCAAAAGGAAAATTTGCAAAGAGATATCCAGAAGATCCATCTGTCTCCAAAATAATCCATTGAACAATATCAAGCTGACAAACAAAATGTGTGAGTAATGTCAGAATTATCCATAATACACTTCGATATAAATGAAGTATTTCTTTTCTTATATTTTTGTCACATGTATTTCATCCTTTTATTTTTATTTATTTTTAAACTTCCTTTATGTGTCATGGCAATTAAAAAATTCATTGTGATTTGTTGGCATTCACTTGATTGCGTTGAACATTGCCAAGCAACAGCAAGCCAGTTTCATAAAGTTTGAAAAATCAATAGAAAGGAACACTATTTAAAATGGTTGTACGAAAAGGGATAGGTAATAAAAATTGAAAAGTGTTACAACTTCAAAAATTCTCTATATATAGATTGCAGAGGGGCTGAAAGTTCTTGGCACTTTCTGATAAATTTTTATTGATTTTTTTTAATGACCAGGCCATTGGCCAAATGGTACTATTTACCAACCCCTCCGCTCGGGCAGGATATGACACAAGGTCAATTTTTAAGCGAAGTTTAACAGGTTTGAATTCAGAGTTTTCCTTCTCCTAGACTAGTTGCCTCACCAAGGCTGAAGAACCTAGTCTGTCCTACTATTTGCCCATAGCTGGAGGGAGAATAATTGGATTCATACCTTTCCCAAGGGTATTAGTGCTATGTGAAATGCAACCAGTCTCGTCCAGGTTTTGAACTCGTGTCGCCGTGTTCATTTCCTACGACGATAACGACTACACCACGGGCACCTCCATTGGCCAAATGGTACAGAGTTTGCCAACGGCCCGGAAGACAGGAATTCAATCCCAGGTAGAGTCATACCAAAGACTCAAAAAATGTTACTTGATGCCACCTAGCATTATAACACTCAGCATTTTAAAGTAAAAACCAAGGGTAAAGTGGAGTAATCTAGGAAATGGGGTAGTTTCCCCCTACACCTCAGTGTAGTAGCTATTGAAAAGGGAGCTTTCGGGTTGCTCTTGACGAAGGTCACTAACTTTACTTTTACTTTTTTAGAATATTAAAGAAAATTTGAGACATGATGAGTCAACTGTGTAGATTGAAGCTTTTATTTCACATGTAGTATAGATGACTTAATCAGTTGTTCTAAAAGTGGAAACCATAAATGTCAAATGTTTAATTTATAGGTAGTGATCTTTAAGGGCAGTTGAAAGCTTGACAGTCATTGGGGGATTTTAAAGACAAGTGATTGAAATCCTTGTAGTTAAAAGATAGAATTTAGCTAAGAATCAGACTAGAAGCACAGAAGAGAGTGAATCTTATTTCCATCAATGGTTTGAAAGCTAATTCCCGACCTTTGTTTGAAGTCAGATGTTTATGTGGAAAGTTGTCAAAGAATAATAAAGCCTGTACTCTTGTTTATTCAGAGAAGAGAACATGGAACAACACGGGGATGCAATGAAAAACAGTGGTGAGAAGAACGATGACCACTCAAGAAGAACAAGATGGCGATACAACACAAGAAATGTATATGTGGATTGGTATATATATATATATATATATATATTTAAACAGGTTTGGTTAAATAAAATGGAATCCTTGGTATTTTGAATTTTTTTTTCTTTTTTTCTTTCAAGAGTCCTAATGATTTTTTTTTTGTTACGATCTTGAAATTTTTTAATGATTTCTCCAAAGAAGCCATTTGTGGTTTACCGAGTACTGTCGGTTTACCGAGTACTGTCGGTTTACCGAGTACTTATCGGAACCATTATTAAGGTAGTATGTATGTTTATTTCTAAATTAAAACTGTTTAATATCTAAACTAAATTATTATTCTATTTTTGTTTATATCACTAAAGTGAGGCTTGTTAATATCACTAAGGTGATGCTAAGCGGGAGTGGCAGTTTATTTTTAAATATTTCTATTACGTGAAGGAGAATAAAGTTTTTCTCTCCTTTGTAAGAATTTTGGAAAAGAGATTGTTCTCTCTATTTTAAACATTTCACAATATTATCGCTAGTTTCAAAGTTAATTCTGTTTATTGTGTTTATCTTGGATTTTTATTTTTTTGATCTGAATGAAGTATTTTTGTATTATTAACTAAAATATTTCTATATGTTGCAGTCAGACAATTATGTTTTTTAAATGATGACATATGAATCTGATAAGTGAGCGTCCTTGATAATTTTGTTGTGGAGTGACCAATGTAACTTATCGGGCAGGATATGACACAAGGTCAATTTTTAAGCGAAGTTTAACAGGTTTGAATTCAGAGTTTTCCTTCTCCTAGACTAGTTGCCTCACCAAGGCTGAAGAACCTAGTCTGTCCTACTATTTGCCCATAGCTGGAGGGAGAATAATTGGATTCATACCTTTCCCAAGGTGCTATGTGAAATGCAATCAGTCCAGGATTTGAACTCGTGTCGCCGTGTCCAATTCCTGCGACGATAGATGACTTATTTTTATATATAATTATTGTATTATCTGTGAGAATTTTCCTTATATCGGAAGATGTAAGTTGGTTAGTGCTATTGGTGTGTTTTATAATATGGCACAATTTTCAGAAAGGTGATAAGTGAGACGGCGAAATAATGTTGCGGTTGTATTCAATGTAAGAATTATTTTTGTTTTTCGGGAGGCACTTTCGAAATGGACATATAAATTTATAAACTGCATATTAAATATTTCTAATAACTAAAACTAACTAACTTTATTCGTAAACCTTTCCACTGAACGTTTTAAAACAAGACGCTGAAAACGTTCCAACCGAAAACTTCAAAACAAAACGCTACAAATAATTAAAACAGTAAAAACTGTCAATTCAAAACAACATTACCCCAGATGACGTATGGTCGAAAGGGCTATGACAGAAGATATAGAATAATCCCTTTACCATCTAGATCCTGACACAAGAAAAATAACAAAGAGACTTGAAAAAATAAAATTGAAAATAGTGTTCTATTATCTTTAACAAATCTTGCTTGAATAATAAC
The DNA here is from genome assembly GCA_963585895.1 of Sepioteuthis lessoniana. NCBI lineage: Eukaryota > Metazoa > Mollusca > Cephalopoda > Myopsida > Loliginidae > Sepioteuthis > Sepioteuthis lessoniana. The sequence goes on from OY757928.1 coordinate 7,608,293, forward strand.
TTGCTGTCTAAATATACACTCTTCAATATATATATCGTCATGCACAGACAGATCTGTTTCGTTCTATCAGAATTCATCAGTGTGGCTAGACAATATCTTCTCGTAGCTGGGATCGAAACCCGGTTGACTCAAACGTCAAACCAAAGCTTCTAACCATTCAGCCACGAGGAGATATAAGCTGCGAAGTAAATTTTAAACGGTTATGAATCACAATTACTATTGTTTACATACATCCGTTCAACGGTAGCCGAAACCTCAATTCAACTACGAAGAGGCTTGCTATAGACGCTAATGGCAACACGATTACTTCTTCGCCAGAGAACTCAACCCCACGGGGGTAGGGGAGTATATATATATATATATATATAGAAGTCGTTATCTTCCAATAAAACAGGCATATTTCATATTGTATTTCTTTTTTTACTGAGAGGGCGTTTGACCACTTTTATCCATCATAAAATAATTAGTAGATAAAGCTCTCTTTTCGATAGCTCCTTTCCTTGCACCAAGGTATAAGGAAGGGGGCTACTCCTTTCCCTAGATTGCTCCACTTTAGCCTAATACATACCTTATAATGCTGAGTGTTAAAAAAAGGAGGCATCAAGTACTAATTTTTGAGTTTTTGGTATGACTCGACCTGGGACTGAACCCCAGTCTTTCGGACCATTGGCGAACTCTCTACCCACTTGGTCAATGGGCCGGTTAAGGAATAATCGATCTTATTTATCTCATTCTTTTATCAATAAATTATTCTGAGGTATTCTTAGCATAATGATTATTTTTAAAGGAAATGGAATTGGTGGTCTGTGTTTATATTCCGTATAAAGTTGTCTGTGTTTCTCTTCACCCTACTGTTCTTGAAAAAGGCATGAATCAATCTAATCTTCCACAAGCTATGTATAAATAGTAAGGAACACTCAGTTCTTTAGACTTGGTTAAGCAACAAATGTAGGAGAAGGAAAACTCTGAATTCATACCAGTTTTAACTCATTTAAAACTTGACCTTGTGCGGCATCCGACCTGTGGTGCTGGAGAGGTTGATAAATACATACATCATTCCTTTTAATTTTTACCTTTTCTTATTTCCTTACAAGGAAATGTATATATAAGGATTAAGGGAGTGCAAGAACTCCCCATAGTCTTTTTTCAACCATTCCCTGTCCATTGTAAAGAACATGAATAAGACTTAATTATATGTTTTTGGACAAACTGTGATGTTGAAACGTCTTTAATGCGTCCACATTTGGACACGAAGATTTAAATTACGTTATTAAGTCAGAAACATCAATTGTCTTAATGCTTCTCATTAAAGATATTGCAATTTTTAAAAGACATCTGCACAGGTAAAAGTGTATTTATCAATTATTAATAAATATTTAAAACGCCACTTCTCAAGAATATATATATATATATATATATAGGGGGGTAGGTATGTGTGTGTTTGAGAAGTGGTGTTTTGAATATTATATATATATATATATATATATATATATGAACACACTCAAACAGAGAGAGAGAGAGAGAGAGAGATTCTTCGACTACTTTAAACTATTGTGAATTTATAAGTGGACGCTTTTATAGATGAAGCATTGACTTTGTGGAAGTTATTTCCATACTTAATCATTATATTTTGCTGTAGGAGCTCGGAATGAGTGGGGGATATGCGAGACCACCCCGCAATATGGCCGTACAAAACGTTGACTGTTTTATTTATGTCTGCCAACTGGACACTTGTCGGGACCCGGGGGCCGGTTAGTATTATTGTGATTATATATATATATATATATATATATATATATAGGCAGCATTTCTTCATTGATACATATTTGATTAAACATTATATATATTTTTTGTTTACATATTTTTGTTAATCCTTTCAAGTTGCCGTATCGATCCTATGATATTCGGCGGAAATTGGTTGATAAACTTTCCATGATTAGTTATTTCCAAAGTACTTACTGCCCAACCTTGGGCCATCATCAATGAAGGATGTATTACAAAAATGATGTAACTTTTGTATGTACATTACACTTTGTATATATATATATTTGTAGATATATATATAGAGAGAGATCAAAGTAGTTGTCAGTTAGGATAAACCCCAAAAGTGGCCCATTCAGCTGGGGGTTCACTGACTGTATCTCTGCAAAGGGGTAAGATTCCCTCCAACGACTGTCCTGGATATGAAACAAAACAATCTGATGTTGAGGCTTCAGTTATGCAAGAGATCTTGGGAATGCTGTGTATCCCTTCTCTGCCATCGTTCCCAGGTCCATTCTGGGCCGGAGTGGTAGCACCTGATAAGGTCCAATCTATCGGTCAACTGTGTTAACTCTATGTTACTGTGTACTTAAGCTAAACTAAATTGTTTGAAATACAACTCTTTGATCATTTAACAGTGTGTAAGCAAATGAGTGATGTTTAATTGAATTGTTTGTGATACATAGCAATACTTGAAACTATTTTACTTTTTTGACATGTTAAACTGAATTGTATGAATTAGAACTGTTTGATAATTTAACTGTGTCTAAACAAATAAGTGATGTTTAGCTGAATCGTTAATTTAACATAACAATACTTGGAACCATTTAACTTTGTTGACATGTTAAACTGAATTGTTTGAAATAGACCTGCTTTATATTTAACTGTGTGTAAACGAAAAACTGTATTTAAATAAATGACTGTGTACAAACAAGAAATTGAGTACTTATGCAAAACTGAATTGTTTGAAGTAGAACTGTTCGATCATTTAACTGTGTATTCGTATTAGATTGAAATAAGTGAAACCATTTAACTGTGTGAAAAAATAAACTCAGACTCGTTTAAAGATTACAATCATATATATTCAATATATGTGTATGAAAAGAATTTCGCATTAAATATCGTACAATGGTTGATATGCCATAAAACCAAACCAAACTAAACCAAACAAAACAAAACCCCAAAAGATGATAAGTTAAACAGATATTAAAAACTACGAAATATTAGCACTTAGCAGGCTTCTAGAACTGAATATATATATATATATATATATATATATATATATATATATATATATATATGTTTCAGAGATGTAGATATAGAGTCAACGGCACTTGGTAACCAAGCCCATTGACTCTGTGTCTACACTATATCCTGGATATGAAGCAAAATAATCTGATGTTGAGGCTTCAGTTATGCTAGAGCTCTCGGGAATGCAGGGTATCCCTTCACTGCCATACTGCATATATATATATATATATATATATATATATATATATATATATCCCGACACAATCCACATCAGCATTTTTCTTAATGGTGACCAAGTACCGCTGACTCTGTCTACACTATTAAAACTTGAATATATTTATGCTCTATCATCGATATTAAGCGCTTTCTTCATAAATATAGCAAAACATATAATTATATTATTGATGTTATATATATATATATATATATACTTGGGTGAATCAAAAGTTACATAATTACATAATAACTTTTTCGAAGTTTTTAAAGGTGACGAGCCATTCTGAACAGTCAAATTTTGAGCTTGCCTGATACTCACCGAGTGCTACTAGCCGGATTTGCAACCATAGCTTGGATTACAGCGTCCTAATTGACGTTTTAGACCTACCTGTCATTGCCCGATTATCGAGATTCTTGCAAACCGAGCAAAATTTCTACAACCATCTAGTTACTGTACTGTGATGAACTGTTCTTGTTTTTTTAGTTGTCTTTTGCATTCTCTTCTAAGAAGATTCAAACCCAAAAAATGTCTGGAATATGGATTTGGCATCAGTTGGGTTTGATTCTAAAGGTCTTATCTTGGAGAGGATGATAAAAGAAAGAACAAGTTTTGTTTTGTGTCAGAAGAAAAAAAGGTTTGAAATTTGTAGGATTAAAATTATATAATCTTTTCTTTTCCAGCAAATGGCCTTCAGTTTATAAAGACTTTTGCTGTAACTGCAGTTTAATCACAGATCATAAAAGACAAGAATAAATCTAAAAGATAATTTAAAAAAAAAGGTTTTTCCATGATTAGGCATTTCTCTATATTCTCAATGCATGAAGTTTTGTTATAAAACCGACAGAATAGAAAATGGAAGACATACATAAACACACATTTATAATATAGTATATACAGATCTTCCTTTCATTCTCTCTTAATCTACAGTAGAGGCCATAAGTTAAGGAACGAAACAACAACAAATATGTAAATGATTTTCACTTGAAAAACTTTGCATGTACGTTTACGAAATTTTCCCAAAATATACTTAGAACGTATATGTATTTATTACATATAAAAATTTTCAAATTTTTTTTACAGTAAATTAATAGTGAACTAAAAAACAAAAATATTCATTTTGCTATGGTAAAAAGTTAAGGAAAGCTGTTGAGTTATAGTAATTTAGGTAATTTTTAAACAACTTGATTGCTAATTTTGATTTATTGTCAACTGTTATACATCGTTGGAACTATTTTTTAGCAAGATGGAGGCAAAAGTATGTAATTGTTTAACCCGAGAAAAAAACGCTCATTTTAGCAAATCATAAAGCAGGCAAAATGTATTCTGAAATTGCTGGCATCGTACGAAGGTCAAAAAGCGTTGTTTATCGTGTAATCAGTAGATTTAAGGCTGACAAGACACTTGAACCAAAACGGAGAACTGGCAGGCCTTCTGAGACTACTAAACAGGAAGATCGGATGATTGTTAAAATGTCTTTAAAAGACCGTTTCGATACAACAACATCTATTTCTCGTGCATTTTGTGAGCAAATAGGAAAAGCCAATCTCTAGAAAAACTGTTACTCGTAGGTTAAATACGGAAAAATTAATGGCTCGGATTCTATGTCAAAATCAAAGGTTTGTCCTGATTTCACCACAGAGCATATCCTGTGGACAGACGAACAATGGAATATGGTTCACTTTAGTGGTGAATCTTAATTCAACTTGTTTGGATCTGATATTAAAAGGTTTCTAAGACGTAAAAATGGGGAACGCTTACCTCAATGCCTTAAGAAAACTGTGAAATTTGGAGGGGGGCGTAATGGTGTGGGAATGATTTCTTCAGTGGAGGTAGGACCCATTATTCATTTTCACGGTAATATTAATGTTATTGTTTATAAAGCATTTCTTCGCCAGTATATTTTTACTCATTTATGTAAAGGGACAGTTGAAACTCCATTATTTATGCAAGACAACGCGCCTTGCCACAAAGCTAAAACTGTGATAGGTTTTCTTGGAGTGGTGGGAATATAAAGTGGCCACCATAAAGTCCAGATATGAATCCTCTAGAAAATGTATGGAAAATCATAGAAGAGAAAGCTCAGAACAGAAATCCTCAAAATATTGATGATTTATGGGGTTTTCCGAAAGAAGAATGGGAAAGTATCACTACCACCTTTTGTAAGAAATAAATTAGCTCATGTGGTTGAAGATGCAGTGAAGTAATCTAATACAAAAGAAAATTCTCTAAATATTGAATTTTTTATTTTATGTATTGATCAAACAAGGATTTATGATGCATTCCTTAATTTTTGACCAAGGCAAAATGTATATTTTTGTTTTTTCAGTTGACTATTAATTTACTGTAAAAGAAAATTTAGAAAACTTTATATGTAATAAATGCATCTATGTTCCAAGTATATTTTGTGAAAATTTCATAAACGTACATGCAAATTTTTCAAGTAAAAATCATTTAAATATTTGTTGTTCCGTTCCTTAACTTATAGTCGCTACTATATATATATATATATATATATATATGCGATGGTCATTCAATAAACAAGGTGAACTTTGCCTCACAAGGAGAATTTTGCCAATAGAAAGTTTTCTTTAAAGTTTAACTTTTCATATTCCAGAAGACTGCCAGCATGACCTTCCTTACTGACCACTGTGACTGGAACATTTTTACGGGTGAGGGTGTATTTCCCCTCGATGGACTGTTTTTATGGTTCATGTTTAACCAATTTGTAAACATTTTTTACAAAAATATTCTTCTCCGAACACATCACACATTCTTTTTGTGAATGTCACATGGTTTGCACTTCACAGCCAGCAGAAATTTCATGACAAACCTCTGTTCAAACCTGGATAACTCTACTTCATTTGCCGCCATTTTTAATGGCCCGAAAATATTTTTGCGAGATTAGAATTATTAAAACTAATTACAAATCACCTGTGTTGATGATCAAACAGTTCAAATGTTTTACTAACGATTAAGGGATTGATAAACCGAGATCGATGGGAAAGATCATCATCATCATCATCATCCACGAACGTCGGCTGAAAAGTACATAAGCTGACCAAGATATTCTCATGGAATATGACCAAATGAATTTTATTTTTCAAGATTTCCACACACTTTTTTCAATTGGTGTGGCTGAGCTGGGATCCCATTGGTAAAAAGAATCCTCAATAACATATATGATATCATCAACCGCAGATACAACATCAGATGACCTTTCTACTTTATGAACTTTTCAGTCCGCCCTCATATACACACACACACACATATATATATATATATGAATTACTCATCTGCCCATGCTATTTGAAGGAAATAGACGGCTGTCAGAGTTCTTACCCTGGACAAGGCTGTTTGTATTTCATATATCACTAATATCTATGGAGCAGATATGAATCCAACAATTCTCCTGACAGATATGGGTAAATAGTAAACATATACACACCTACATACATACATACACACACACACGCACAGATTTATGATGAATTTTCCTGTCTCTGACGCATGAGTAGTCTCACTCAAACAAGCTTAAAAATGACCTTGTGTCACATTCTGTTAGTGGAAGAGGGGTTGGGTAAATACATACACACATGTATATACACCATTACACAGACATACACACATATATACACACACACACGATGAAGTTTCCTGTCTAATATGACACATGGATTGAGTTACTGATAAAATTCCAAAAAGCAACATTTTAAATTGGAAGTCAAGTGAACATGATTTTGTGTATACAAGTTAAGGTGATTCTTCGATTTTTAAGATTCTCCCCATGCAGGACAGATTGACAGCCAGAAGCTTATGCTTTTCCTTTGCCATTGTCAACTTTTCATCATGATCTTCAACAAACTTGACTTCAAAGGATTTTAATCTTTTGAACCGCTCACTTCTCCAAGTAGCAGAAATCAGAAGCTCATCTCAACTCTCAGGATTAAAGCCAAGAGGTTTAAGATTATCCTTTAACTTATTCTTGTTGGAGAGTTTTAACAAGACCATTGAAACAGGAATAGTTACTTGAAACCATATTATTGTATACAGATAATATCTGATAGGAATTTTTGAAACCATATAACTGAGTACACATAATTTTTTTTGAATTTATAACGGTAACTTTAATCTATAATTATTTACTAAGGATTATTATTATTAGTTACCAGAAACCATATAAGCCTGTTTTACGGCTGCCGCTGGCATAATGCAAAGCTCTTCGAACGAATTGAGCACTCTGGTATCCGGTAAGGTATAAAATGTAAACAAACGAACGCTACCATTTAATACCTTATAATTCCCTTGCTGACGTGGTACACTTGTTGGCCCAGCGGTCTGATACTAAGTATAACGTAAAGTTGGCCGGGTTTTGATCTCAACTTCAAGCGTCCGACGTATTTAGCCACACTGAAGAGTTGTGATACAACGAAACAGTCTGTCTGTGGATGACAATATATATATATATATATAATGTAATCGGATGGAAACTCAAACCTGGTTAAGTTTTCATTATAAATTTATTTCGGCAAAGAATATTATTATACTCTCCGTCTCGTCAGATGCTTTTTTACATGCTTTTCTTAAAGTTGCAGGACAGCAAAAAGCATGTAAAAAGTCATCTGAAGAGACGGAGAGTATTATAATATTCTTCGCCGAAATAAATTTATAATGACAACTTAACCAGGTTTGAGTTTCCATCCGATTACACAATATACGCTCTGAACGTGAATTTTGCCATATGCCCGCCAGGGAATAAGGGATTAACAATAGCCGTACATCGAGCACTCACATAGATTTATATGATATTCCTCATATATTCTATAAAAGAATAACCCACACCCACTGTCTTCAGACGCTGTCTGGATATTATATATATATATATATATATATATATATATATATATATATATATATTCAATGATAAGTTAGACGCCCTGTCAGAGAACTGGCTTTAGTCGAACCAAGAGAAAGCAGTAGTGATCAATGTGGACGCAAGAAGAAGAAGAAAAAAAGAAAAATCAACGACGAATCTGATTCCAGGTGTTTATTTTATCTCCCAACAAACCACAATGACTCGATATTGAGTTTTATCATTGTATTATTCGTTCTTCCGAAGATAGCTTCAGCTGGGTCCAAAAGTACTTGTGAAAAATATGGTGGTATCCTAAATTCATTCTATCTTGAAGTCATACGACTCATATAAGAATTTGAACGTATCAATGACAAAATAGGTAGAAATATATATATATATATATATATATATATATATATATATATATTGTAATTACAGATAGTAATACAAATGAACTGCTTCAAAACTACATAGACAAACAAGTGTACTTGTGAGCATATGTTTCTTAATATCTTTTTAAAATCTTTGTATAACGGCATATGTTATAATGAAAACCACATATAAATTCTTTGGTTGTCTTATTCTTGGATTTGTGGGCGTGTCTTTGGACATCACGTGTCCAGTGGCCCCGTGAAAATTTAGAATCATTTCTCGTTCTCTTTTTGTTCTTTCTTTGAACGGATAACAACTCTCTTTTTATTTGTATTCATTGAACCGATTTGGTCTCATTATCAAGTGAATGACATCCTTTGCTATTGAAATGAAAACCATAAGAAGACAAGTAAGTTTTTTACTATTTTTGGTGTCCCGTTTTATAAATTGCTGCTATATGGAATAATGTGCACATTTCATATTTTGAGACGCGTTTGTGCATTGTTTTAATACTTCTTATATGGATTTATTAAATGTCCTGTATGCATTTATCTCGTCTGTCCTTCCGTTTTATTAGTGCATCATTGCATATACTAATCCTATTGTTGGTGACGTAATTTAATGTTCTTCTTAGCAGCAACCGTTACCAATAACGATTATCACTCCGATATTGCTCTTTTAGCAAACTCTGAACGTTTTTCTCATAGAATTGTGTGACAAAATTTGTCACAATGAAATACATAATTCCATATCTAATGGAAACAGATTACCAAACAAAATCCATAATATTTTGTATGAATTATCCAGTGTTCTATTAGATTCTTAATAATTCTAAAAACGTTTTGATTGTGTCAATTTAAGCAAAAGTTCCATTTCGTTTATCTTTGTGCCAAAAAATCCTACGTGGAAATTTGTCAATACAAGAGCTTTTATCAAACCATGTACACCCATTCGGTACCCGTATACGGATGACATCCCTTTCTTGCCAGATAGTACTTTTAATACCCTCGAAGTGGTCTGACCAAAGTTGTATATTAAAAAAATGCGCGGCGAAGTCAAAATCATTTTTGCTCAAGGTTCCAACATAGCGCCTATATGGTCTCCAGTACACATAAACAAAGAGTCATGAGCTCCCTAAACGACCTCAAGTCACATGGTATACAATGGCATATCTTAGATATCTAAGTCTTCATTCAACACTTTCTTTTTATCTCATATGTGCCTAATTAATTGTGCCCAGTTGGCTGGGGCTGTAAAATACACCGACTGCTTCTCTGTAGAGGGGAAAGTTCCCCCTAACGAGTGTCCTGTATATGACAATAAACAATCTGATTATGAGGTTCAAGTAATGCTGGAGCTTTGGGGAATGTGGAGTACCTCTTCATTGTCATCACTCCCCGGTCCACTCTAGCTCGGAGTGGGAGCATCTGATAGGGTTCTATCAATGGGTCAAATAGAACTAAACTGTGTACTTATGCTAAACTGAATTGTTTGAAATAAAACTGTTTTGATATTTAAGTGTGTGAACACACACAAAAAAAACTATGCTTATACTTAACTGAATTGTTTGAAATAGAATTATTTATATGTATAAAAATGGATTTGGCTTTAATATCCTATAATGGTTGATGTGCCATAAAACCAAACCAAATGAAACCTAATTAAGAACTCTTAACTTATACCAGAAGACTCTTTAACAGCACGATTTTTTCAATAATGTCTCTCATGTTATTTCATGTCATATCTGTATTCATTCTATTAATTTTGCACATACATTGTCGTGAATTCTTTTACATTGTTTAGCACGGGTAAATATGAAACCATAATACATTTCTTCAAAAACTACTTCCTTTCAATGTTTTACGAGAGTAAGTGGCGATTAATTAAAAAGAAAATCATCATCATCATCATCATGTTGTGCAGCTATCACGGATATCCCTGACCCTCTCTCTCCACATCTCCCTATCATTCATCACCTCTGGCAGGTCTTCAGGGTTACATCCCGTATCATCACATAGCTGCTGTATGTATGTTAGAGCTGGCCGTCCTGCTTTTGATTGGCCATATGCGGGGGTCCACAGGAGTATATCACTTACGATCTCGTCCTTGCTTCTCCAGCAGTGTCCGGCATGTCTGGTTCGTCTAGCTTGTATAGCTTTCGTGATAAATCAATAAATAAATTTAAAAAACGTAGCAGGTTCTCAGAAAGTCGCTGATATGAAGCGAAATCTGCGCATGCCTAAAAGAATTAGCTTCCAGGCACCAAAAGTGAAATTATCTCATTCAGCTGTTACCTCTACGATCGGAAGGACCCTTTTCTCTCAACTGCTAGCAAGGTAGCAGACGTGCTCACTATGTCCTGGGCTTTGCACCATCTGTGTCTTCTGCTAGCAGCTATCTCTGCTAAATATACCTTATCGGATACATCCACTGGACAAACGCCAAACCTACAACTCACCAAGAATGACTCTAATATATTTCAACACCATGCCTAGGAAACACAACTACTCCTACTTATTCGGAAAAAAGTTCCTGCCACAGAATAGTCGTGAACCCCAAAATAAAGTTTTAAGTATTAAAAATATCCTTCTCTTTTTCCTTCCGTCTTCAATTTTCTTGCAGCTTCCCACTGACAAAATAAGACGACATGTAAATGGGATAAGAAGAAGAAAAAGAAATCAGATACGAAACTCAAAATCATCCCAATAAAACCCAGCAATTCACCGACAACGTACACTACGAATGTTAAAAACCTTCCTGTCCACCTTAAGTAGCATGAATGTTATAGCGAATTCGGCACAACCAGTTCGTAATGAATTGTAGCTTACTATTATAAAAGAGGAGTCTTCCGGCTACTGTGATAAAAATGTTAACGCTGAAATTAATTAGGAATAAAACAAGCAAACTTTAAAACAATTACAGGAAGTTGAGTGGAAATTGACGTTGTCTTTTTATGAATTATTTTCGGTCATGAGCAATAGTTTAAAAGGAATGTAGAATGACGATTAATTTTTGCCTGTGTACAGTGCATGCAAATGTTTTATTATTTTGGAAGGCTACAGGAAGTTAATGTTTCCAAGGCTAAGAGCCATCTGACGAAAATTTGTTTGTGCGCATAGGCACGACGCACACTTTCCGGATGAACTCAGGAAATTATTTGCGTTTATTTAACCAACCAGAACGATTCCTGCTAAATTAAAAATATTTCGACGGGGAACCATTATTATCCACATCACAGGTATAAATAAAGCTAAAATCTATTTGTCGGTCCGTTTTCTGACCGGACACACTCGGCTTTACTTCGTTCAAATTGCTGATACACCCCCTCTTGCCCGTGTCCGATTAAAACTCACTTTTTAAGATACTCCAAACATCTTGGAGCCTATCGTCACAGTCAGAACTGCCGTTTCCTCTTCCACAGTGAGAACTTTTCCTTCCTCGTCCACATGAATTACTAGAACACACAAACGCATATCCCAAGAGTTTTCTACCCTCACTAGGATTGCCTCATACACATATACGCACGTAAGGAGTTTACCAATAGAAGATTTGTTCCCATACCTCAGCAGTAATACCTCTTCTATTGAATGTGATGTCAACAGACGTATTAGAAAGACGTGAACTGCTATTGATAGGTTGTCGATCATATAGAAATTTAATTTCTTTTATAAAATAAGACGAGATTTCTTTTAAGCTTTGTCAGAACTACTGCACGGATGCACCACCTGACGAAACGCTTTGAGATAAAGCTTGATAAGAACTACACAAAAATGTTACGGACTGTTTTGAACAAATCCTAGAAACAGCATCCTCCATAAAACAGCTGCTATACGGCCACTTGTCTCCTATCTCATAAACGATACGAGTAAGATGAATATGACATGCTGTTCACTGCTGGAGACGTAGACTCTCTCATAAGTGATGTTTTTTATGGACTTCTACACATCAACACACCAGTGTTGGCAGAAAAGCAAAGACTTACATATATCAACTCTGTGCAGACACAGGATGCAGTCTAGAAGACCTGCCAGGAGCGATAGATGACAGGGACAGATGGCAAGAGAGACAGTCAAGTAAATCTGTGCCACCAGCATAACATGATGTGATGATAATCAGATAGCGATTCCTTTTTGTTGATATATATATATATATATACATTTCTCTTTTACTGCATGCTTCTTCAATATTCACTTACCATTAGAAACCTTCATCTGTAATAGAATTGGCAATAGTATTCTTTTTAAATGCTTGTTGGTGTGTCATTCCTGAAATTCCTTAGTTACCATATTTACCAACCCCTCCGCTCGGGCAGGATATGACACAAGGTCAATTTCTAAGCAGAGTTTAACATGTTTGAATTCAGAGTTTTCCTTCTCCTAGACTAGTTGCCTCACCAAGGCTGAAGAACCTAGTCTGCCCTACTATTTACCCATAGCTGGGGGGAGAATTATTGGATTCATACCTTTCCCAAGGGTATTAGTGCTATGTAAAATGCAATCAGTCTCGTCCAGGATTTGAACTTGTATCACCGTTTCCATTTCCTATGATGATAACCATTACACCACGGATAAGACTTAGTTACTGTCAGGAAATTTGTGACTGATATTTTGGATTTGTATGTCCTCTAAAACTACTGAGCTGCTATGCAAGAGAATTGGAGATTTTGGTCTCTTTATACTCACTAGCTTTTGGCAATAAAAAAAGGAAAGATCTTCTTGGAAATCATGACACACATGGATCTTTTTCTATTTTTAGATTTGGTAACACATGAGAGTCAGGAACTGTTACACTAGTAACCACTATACCAGCAATCACACTTTTATTTGATTTACATCTACTTTCTTGATGTGACTTTTTATTCAATGTGTACAGTGAATTCGTGAAGTTGCTGCTTATAAAGGAAGTAGAACACACTGGACTTTTTAACCTTGATATTGAAAACAATGACATATGTGTTTTTTTTTCTATTTTAGATTTGGTGATACACATGAATTAGGGACTGTTACACATATTGGCATGATGGTTAGAGTGTTCGTCAATGGCCTGGGAGTTCATTCCCAGGTCAAGTCATACCAAAGACTCAAAAAATGGTACTTGATATCTCCTTGCTTAACACTCAGCATAATAAGGTAGGTACCAAGAGTAAAGTGGAGCAATCCAGGGAAAGGAGTATGCCTTCCTCTACACCTTGGTGTAGTAGCTGTTGCAAAGGGTTCCTTCGTGTCACCCTCGACTAAGGTTGCCAACTTTACTTACTTACTAAACACTTCTCACAATATAACCTCAGAGAGACTATTTAGTTCAAATGCATAGTTTTATATAGACTTTTATGGCACCATCTTACCATTCTTGAAGAATCAGTTTTAATTTTTACAATTAACAAATCCAAATTATAATGAATAATTGTCTGCATTTTGCAACAGCTGGATGCGATAAAGGGGGTTCATCCCTTTCACAAGGGGCATTAGTCTGAAAGTTAATGTAATAGTGCAACTGGAGTTCAAACTCACCAACTACAATGTTGCAGTTCAACATGTTTGCCACAAGAACATGGGGACTCCCTCATCATATGAGTACGATGTGTATATACATGCATGTACATCAACATGTGCTTGCATGTATATGTGTGCATATATACATATTTGTCAATGTATGTGTATACTGGATACATGTTTACACATATGTGCTGGTGTATGTGTGTATGTGCGATTGATAGACTATCTGTATTGATTTTATTGATTTCTTTTGTGTTCTCTGTTTTATTTTGAGGTGCTTAATGCATGTGTAAATTCCTTTCATAGTAAAAGAGGGAGAGAGTGATTTTGAAGATGAATGGAAAATGAAAAGATGTCAAAAAAAAAAAAGAAAAGGACATTTTTATTTTGTGATGAATCAAAATGAAAGACGGAAAGAAAAACTAAAACCTGAGAAAAGCCAGGAAACTGCCCTTAAAAAGCATAGAAGATGTCGAATAAAAAGTGAGAGGGAGAAAAATCAATAAAATTGCTTATTACAATTCAGGTAAAACTATGGTTATTTATTAATAGCGAGAAAGAAGAATTACCAACCTCAACTTGAGGAACCCAGGAGACGTCATTTTCATAGAAACTAATTCTGCCTTGTATATTAAAATTTTATTACTTTTACTTCCATGTTTGCCTTTTCCTGTATTTTTTTCATTCTCACTTATGTTTAAAATCAATAATCAATAAATGCTTTATCCTCAAAATTCCAATGTGAGACAGTGTGTCATAGACGCTTGACAAAAATACTTTGGGGACCTCCGCCCACCAAAAAAAGAAAAAATTAAGAGAGAAATACCATAAAATTCTGAAGATAAAAATTATCTTATTTTTGACTTGTAAACAAAGCACTTTAGCATCTTTTTCTGAGAATGGTCTTAAAAAAATGAAAGCCAAGAATAAATAAATATATAAATTAACAGTTATGGAATATTGTTTAAAATAGATTACTTTTACTCCCATCCCTTAGAGTAAAGATTTGTAAGTTCTTGGAACAGATTCAAACAATGAGAAAGATGTTTATTTTGTTTAATACATTATCATTTTTGCATTGGCATTTACACCACCATTACAGCAGAAACACTCTTCAGACTTCACCCTGGGTAAGTTGTATCTTTAAAAGATGCTTGTCCAATTCCTATGAAAAAGGTAGAAAGTAACTTCTAAATAGCAATTGATACACTGGTAGAAGGCTGAAGAATAAATCAGCAAAAACGTTAGAATAAAAACAACAAACATGAAGATATTGTTTTTCCATATTATGTTAAGCTGTTATGTTCTCCTTATGGAAAGGAATAAGAAAAAGTAGAAAGTAACTTCTAAACATGAATGGATACAACATACATTGGTAGAAGGCTGAAGAAGTGATCAGCTAAATTGTTGGAATAAAAACGATAAAAGCAAGATACTGGTTTTCATGTGGTTTAAAGCTATCATTGTCTTACAAAGGAAATCAATACATTTTTTAAAATATACTTTTCAGTTAAAACCTTATCAAATGAAATTATCCTACTGGGATACCATGCTGGCTCTTGCATGGCAATTGTCTGGACAATGTATATACATTATTTGTCAAAATTTTTGAAATGAAGCTTAATAATCTTTATCATTTAGAGTATTCAGACTGTTGTTTTCATCTTTATTGTTATATTCATGACGTTTTGACTGATGCATCCTTTGGCCTTTGCTGGGTGTTTCTTGTGTAGGCCCTTGAGTTTGATAAGAAACACCTGAAGAAGGCCAAAGGATGCATTGGCTGAAACGCTGTGAAGATGAAGACAATAGTCTGATTACGCTGAATGATAAAAAATGCATATACATTCCAAGTAAAATGCTACAGGTTATTTTGGACAAGAACCAATCTTATCTTAACCCAGCTATTTGGGCAGACAATGCTTTCTTGCCTTGAGGAGCAACCAGTCTAGGAGAAAGAAAACTGGATTCAAAAACAGATACCGGACTTTCTATGTAGTTCAGGGTTGATTTTCATTCAGTTCTGATAACTCTTGCAATAACGCCTCCTTTAGAAACAATGAAAAGAGGAGGTCTGTTGCATGGTTAACTACTTGTCTTCCATTTAACCTTGTCTAAGCTTTGCCCTGAGTTCCAGTTATAGGCCCGTGGTTTTGTTAGTCTAACAGATGACCATGAATGGATGGTAACACCAGTCTAGAGAAATCTTGTACCTTGCTTATTCATGGGTTGGTTTTATGCCATGTCAATCTCTGTCAGGTTATCTTATGCCATAGTCAATTTAACAATTATCATCTCCAATAATATATGATACAAAGATATATCTTTTGTAGCATAGGCACTGATGACTGCTATGTCGGTGAGGACTAATTGTTGGATGTAGGAGGAGAAACAAAAAACATACCTCACTTCACGAGTTAATACATTTGTTGCTTTATTTTCACTATTCAATTTCTGAGGAGATGGAAATGGATAATGAAGGCAATATATCAGGTTGCTTCTTCATTTTAGTTGGAACTGGCTCTTCTTGTGTATTTGAATCATTCCTTGTTCTTCAAGCGTGTGAACACTTGTCTCTTCATACCCCAGCTACTAAAAGAAGGGGAATTAAGAAACCTATTGTCTTTTATGGGAATTCACAGAACATCCAACTCCTACTTCCTCCTACTTGCATTGGTGGCATTATCTGGCCAGCCTACATCACCACTTGGATAGCAGAACAAACTTTGTGATGTTACCAATTTCTGGTTAACTGCTGTTTTCAATCTACGATGCTAGACCATATATATCTTGTGAGACAAGCCTACTGGACAAGATGGTGAACTTTACCAATTTATCTGTTAGTTTTTTTTTCTATAACTTATCTATTCACACCCCTGTACCATTCATTTACAATGATGCACTTCACAATCATCTTAAACAGGCAACACACTTCATAATAAGTTTCAATTTCAATCTTTTAAGAGCCAGCGTCTTAATGGGATTCAAAATTGTTTTAAATATAATCTCAAACAAATCTATTTAGATGAGATCCTAACAGCTGTTACCATTCTGTCAGAGTTGATCTGGAGGTAATGACGATGTGAGGGTGATGTTACAGTCCCCAGAGCTCTACAAGTAGAACCTCACTATTAGATGCAGTTTAGAGTCATACCCTGGATACACTTTTTAGTGTGGTCTAACCAATTTCTAGTGTATACACTCAGTATATTCTAGGCAATACCAGCAGGTCAGTTTACCAATGAGAAGAGGTGGATTCCTGTTGTCTTACCAATCTCCTGAGTATACACTCAGTATATTCTAGCTACTACCAACAGGTCAGTTTACCTATGAGAAGAGGTGGATTCCTGTTGTCTTACCAATCTCCTGAGTATACACTCAGTATATTCTAGCTACTACTAACAGGTCAGTTTACCTATGAGAAGAGGTGGATTCCTGTTGTCTTACCAATCTCCTAAGTATACACTCAGTATATTCTAGCTACTACCAACAGGTCAGTTTACCTATGAGAAGAGGTGGATTCCTGTTGTCTTACCAATCTCCTGAGTATACACTCAGTATATTCTAGCTACTACTAACAGGTCAGTTTACCTATGAGAAGAGGTGGATTCCTGTTGTCTTACCAATCTCCTAAGTATACACTCAGTATATTCTAGCTACTACCAACAGGTCAGTTTACCTATGAGAAGAGGTGGATTCCTGTTGTCTTACCAATCTCCTAAGTATACACTCAGTATATTCTAGCTACTACCAACAGGTCAGTTTATCTATGAGAAGAGGTGAATTCCAGTTACTATTTGAATCTGATTTGCTGATTCCATTTTGGGAAACATTAAACCAACTTCTTGTCTCCACTGATCAAATTATTGGATACAAGATAAAGTTATAAATTAACCTGATATTTGCTAAGTGAAATTGGTGTGTATCCATCTAAAAACTGATACCAACAATCGAAATCTTTAATTATTTGTTTTCAGATATGCAACAGTCAAGAATTTGATCTTTATGCCAACCAATAAATTTCTCCAATAATTGGAATCGGTCACTGTGAGATTTCATGATTTTTCTTGTGCCAGGAATTATTGGCATTTGTCCATGTCCATGGTGAACTGACTTTCATAAACTTTGCAATTATCCGATTGAGATAAAGTGGATTAAATTGGAATTTGATGAAGGAATAATTTACTTTTGATACATGCCAACTTGGACTGCCATGTTGATGATTAGATTGTAGTTATTGGTCAATTAATTAAATGACTGGAAAATTAAAAATGTTAAATAAGACTAAATTTGAATAGGATGCACGTTTTTTTCCAGTGAAAAATGAAGATAATAGCTTTTATTTCATATGAAAATGATATTAGACTGCCCACTGGAAATTCAAACTTTGATTTGATTTGAAATTTTCTCCTTTGAGGAAAATTGCATGCAACTCTAAATGTACGAAGCATTGCAAAAGTATCCAACCTCCTAGTTGAAGTCTGAGTTATCTAACCTGCAAGTTGAAAAATACTTAGTGATGTCCCTTGTCTTGTAGTAGTAACTGCTATTTTATAATAAAGTTGTTATAGTGGTCGCACATGTTCTGTTATGTTGATATGAAGTGGTAAAGAAAACACCCCTCATTTCTTGGCATTTTTAAAATTTTATTACATTGCAACCTGTAATTTAAAATGGGCCATCCTAAAATAGTCCTAATTGATAGTATAGAATTTTTAAATACTTTGGTATACCAAAAGTTTAGCAATATATTGGTTATGTGAGGCACAATTTAGAATCTCCTGATATTTTTGCTAAGGTCATTATAAGCGTTGGACCACAATAGACAGAGAGATGCTGAGCTCACCTTCGAGTGTTATCACTGGATTTTTTTTTTGAAGGTTAAGAGCACAATCCCAAAATCCATGTTATTATCCTACCTGACCTTGTCGGATCTTGTAAAATTTCTTGAACCATCTGGTTACTGAACTGTGATCACCTGCGCCTTCACTTTTCACACAACAAATTGTTTTAGTTGTTTCTGTGGTGTTATGGATCGGTTTGGGTGGGTGTGGTATTATGTTCCAGGTTGGGTGGGTCAAGAATCATAGACAAACAGAGCATAGCACTAGACATTTGGGTCTAGTTCAACCTATATGCAGGCATATGCACCACCAGACTCACATTGCACTTAGTGAATCCAAGTCCCAGTAGGGTCATTTAGTTCACATTGTACCCAGTAAGCCAATGACCAACATAGTTCAGCAGGGCACAAGCCAAGATATGTACCCAACCACCCACTTTCCCTAAGACCCCGCTATAAAAAAGACCTTGTGTTAAATCCTCTCCAGTTGGAAGCAGCAATAAATAACTTATGGTCCAGTTCAAACTTCTAAAGCCTAATTTAGACTCTGCCGCATATTTATCTGTGCAGATTTCACATCATACATAGACTAAAGCAATGCACAACATGCTAAAGTACCAACTACCATCATACTACCAACCACTGTGAATACCTCCTATGGTTTGAACTACTCCAGTCACATGATATACATATTGCAAACTAGGATGTACCAAAATATTGTAAAACTTTTGACTTACCAATTATTTTTATAATTCAAAAGAATAAACAACTAAAAAGTGGTATATGCAAATGTTTTCACTTCCCAAAATAAAATCAGGTGTTTGTTTATACCCCTCTACCATGAACAAGATGTGACACAAGGTTAACTTTTAAGCAGAGTACTGTTGATTTGAAGTCAGATTTTTCCTGCTCCTAGTGTGGTTGCCTTACTAAGGCTAGAGAACCCAGACAACCCAACTATTTAACCATAATTGGGAAGAAAAGAGATGGATCCATGCTTTTTAGTGAGAAGAGAAATGCAAACAGCCCCATCAAGGATTTGAAATTGGATCCCCCATTCCATTTCCTATGATCATAACCATTATTCAAAGTTCACCTCCAGAATCTGGTATAACCTTTTCAGACTCAAGGTAGAATGATTATTGTCATTGGTAATGGACTTGGTTACCTGAGTTCAAATCTTTGACAAGGCAGTTTGCATTTTACATAGTGCTAATACACTTGAAAAAGGCATGAATCTACCTATTTTCCCTTCAGCTACGGATAAATAGTTGGGCAGACTGGGCTCTTTATCCTTTGCATGGCAAGGAAAACTTTGAATTGAAACCAGTTGACTTTGCATCACATCCTGCTAGTGGGGAAGGGGTTAGGTAAATACAATATATGACCTTCAGAGGTCATGTAATTTAATAAAGTCTTTATATATTTACACCTCAGAATGTGATACAAGGTTAATTTTAAAGATGGTTTGAATTCAGAGATTTCTTTCTCCAATGCTGGTTGCCTAACTGAAGTATTCAGTCTGTTTTACTATTTAGTCATATCTGTAAGAAGGATAAATGTATTTTCCCAAGAGTGTTAGGATGAAGTGAAATACAAACAGCTTTTCTCCAGGATTTGAACTCATGTGGTCTGTAAATACTTACCTGTTCAGAAAACTTCTACGTCTCTCACCCGAAATGAAAAGCACTGTTTAGTGAGCAGCACAATGAAGATCAAAAAAATGTTGCAGTGCAAGTTTTGGAAGAATACACATCTAGACTGGGTTATGAAGAATGTCCAAAATTTTGGACATCTGATAAAGAACTATTAAATCCATTATTGCAATATGGAAATAATATTGCACTATAACAAATGATGAAAAAAAAATGAACTGACCCTCAATACTCACAGAATGAAGTGACCATTATTTTAAAATGCAACAATCGAACTAAGCATAATCTTAAAGGAAGTACGAAGTGCCATGGAAAAAATTGGGGTATACATACATTGAAGCACATTAAAATATATCTTCAGTAAAGATGAGTTATATAGAAGAGTGACCAGAAAAAGCTATTGCTTTTATGAAAAAGATAAAAAATGTTTATTTTTAAATGACATTAGGAACATTGAAAAAGACTAATTCATATTGTACTATGAAATCTGTCCTATCAGTATTCTCCTCTTTTTTAAATTTCCCAAAACTGGTTTGACTATTTATGGATTCTGACATTGAAAATAAGAAAGATTTTCAATCTATTTCCCTTTTTTATTTTCAGAAAGGTAGAATATTGTTGGTTTATGAAAAAACAACAAAGAAACAGTGAACAAAGTTCAAATTCTGTCTGAGACTGTTTATATTCCTTTTGCAATAATGACAAAAGTACAGGCATGAATCCAGATCTCCCTGTAGTCTACATATATACTAAATGGAGGTATGAAGTTGTGTAACAGTTACCAGTATAGAAAAAGAATCAGAAAATCAAGTTCAAATCCTGGCTGGGGCTGTTTATATTCCTTTTGCAATAATGACAAAGGTAAAGGCATGAATCCAGATCTCCCTGTAGTCTACATATATACTAAATGGAGGTATGAAGTGGTGTTACAGTTACCAGCATAGACAAAAGAATCAGAAAACGAAGTTGAAATTCTGGCTATGCCAATACATGTTCATTTTGTAATAATGGCCATTGGAAAGGCATGAATCCCGATCTCCCTGCATCCTGTAGATATACTATATGGACATGTGAGTCAGGTTCACCAAATAGAACAGAATGTCAGCAAAGCAAGTTCAAATTCTAATTATCATTATTTATGTTCATTTTGCCATAGCAACCAAAGAAAAGGCATGTATCATCTTGTTCTTCTATTCTATATATATATATATATATATATATATATAAGTAAAAAGTTGGCGATCATAGTCGAGGGCGACCAGAAGGCTCCCTTTTCAGTAGCTACTACACCAAGGTGTAGGGGAGAGCATTACTCCTTTCCCTGAATTGCTCCACTTTACTCTTAATCCTTACCTTATATTGCTGAGTGTTAAACAAGGAGGTATCAAGCACCATTTTTAAAGTCTTTGGTATGATACGACCTGGGATAGAACCCAAGTCTCCCAGACCATTGGCAAACACTCTACCCACTAGGTGAATGAGCCGGTTCGTATATATATATATATATATATATATATATATATATATATATATATATAAACCGGCTCATATATATATATATATATATATATAATAAAGGGAGGAAACAGTTGTTTACATGGAAAAGAGAATCAATAAAGTTAACAGTGATAAAATGAAGATTTTAAAAAATGTCTTTTACTAAAATCAGCTGAAAAGTCAGCCTTTTATTTTTCATGAAACTTTTTCAGAAGAAAAGATGCATTTACAGACGCACAAAGTTTGTTCATTCATTTAAAAAAAAAACAGAAAAAAAAAAGAAATTGATATAATCCTGTTATGATTACAAGAGCAAAGTTGAATTGACAGATTTACTTAAAATAAAATCTTGAGAAATAATTAATGTTGTAAAGTTTTTTTCTTGCATGTGTATTTTTCTTAAAAAAAGATTTAAACTTGTGCCTGCAAATGGATTATCTTTTAGAACAGATCTCGGGAACCAATTATATTAATGAGAAGTGATGGACTCTGTTTTATACAAGAAGTGTTGAACATTGTTCACGATTTTGCACAAAGAAATTGAAGTGTGTATGAATATTAACTGACAACAGATTAAATTAAAAGTTAAATTTTACAATGAATAATATCCCTATTGGCAGACTATCATGTATCTGTCTATCTGTCTATCCATCTGGGTATGCATACAGGATGTGCCAGGTAACTGAGAACAGTTTGTAATGAAAACAAAGATGTTCAAGTGAAAAACACAATATACCTGAACCCCACCAAGGTTTGGTTTGGTTTGTTGGGTTTTATGGCATATCAACCTTTGTAGGTTATTTAATGCCAAATCCATTTTTATGTGAATAATCTGTTCTATTTAAAACAATTCAGTTAAGCATAAGTACACAGTTTGTCAAAAACATTTCTATTTCAAACTATTCAAGCAGTTATATGTAACAATTCAGTTAGTTGTAAATACAGTTTTAATGTCAAAAAACAGTTCTATTTCAAATAATTCAGTTAAACATAATAACATAGTTTAAATGTAAGTATGGTTTAATTGTCAAAACCATTTCTATTTCAAGCTATTCAGTTTACTCAAACAATTCATTTTAGCATAAGTATGCTGTTAGTTCTATTTCACCCATAGATAGGGCCCAGAGCTCACCCCAAAATGGAGGCTTCAACTTTCAGTTAACTTCACATTGTCCTAGCTAGTGTTCACTCATGTCTTTAACTCTTCACATCCAGCTCCTAACTCTCTTTCAAACTCGAGTCGTCCACTTACTTTTGCCTGATGTTGGCTGGAGGAATATCTGTTTCAACTGGTTCCACACCTACACTGAAGATTTGGGACCTCTGTTTTTTTTCTAGTTAATTTTAATTAACATAGTTATTCACCAGTGACTGGCTGACCTAAACAAGTGCTTTGACATGTCTTTATGTCTGTGTTTTCTTCTTTATTTTATTTTTCTTCTTTCTCTCCTTCCCCAGAAATCAGCCTCTTGTTCTCTTTATAACTTGGACCTACCATATTACGTTACACTAGGCATTGTGGGGATACTGGTTGGTATACTTCTTGACAATTTGTTGTGAGTAATGAAGATACATGTTCGGGGTGACATAATAAAAATTCTTGGCCAATCATTCTTGGGTCGCTTTGGTTTTATGTGGGAGAGTAGAGTTCTGTTTGAAACATATATGTTTTCTCTAGTCGTCCCTGACCCATGTATGTCACCAAATCTAAAAATAGAAAAAGACCTACACTTGTCAACCAATCTAAAAATAGAAAAACACTCAAATGAGTTATCGTTTCTAGTCAGTAACAGCCCCAACAGTCTTAAATTACAAATGAAACAAAAGTATTGATTCCAAAATTTCACAATGATAAATAAGTTTGATGAAAGGAATTTTAGGACTGACATGCAAGTAAGCATTTATAAGAATACTTAACATTTCATACACAGTACACATACAAAGATTAATACTCACAGAACATATCTTTTGTAAGCTTAGTTGTCAAAATTTCTGACATGAAGCTTGATGATTTTTATCATTAAGGGTTTCAGACTATTGTCTTTATCTTTATTGTTATTTCCATAATGTTTCGGACGATATGTCCTCCGGCCTTCTTCAGGTGTTTGTCGAACTTGGGAACCTTCATGGAACTTCAAACTATGTCCTTTATTGAATCCATGAGGGTCACCTGTTCTGATTCCATTAGCTATAACCAGGTACAAGTGTTAAGTATTCCTGTATTGTTGCTCGCCTAAAGTCAGGATTGAACCTGCAACCTCCAGATGATTGTCTCCTTAGAAGCTTAGCAGGACACATAGTGTGATGGTTATAGGCGTTGCTTCCTAAGCTTCTAGGGAACCAACGCCTATAACCATTACCCTGTGTGTCCTGCAAAGCTTCTAATACAATAATAATACATAGATACATAGATAACATTTTTACATGAGCTTATTTGTTTGTACACAGTAAAATGGTTTCAAGTATTGCTATGTAACACTAACAATTTGCCATCAGTCATTTGTTTGCACACAGTAAAATGGTTATACATATATGATTTGAAAGGGAATAGTTTGTTGTAATATTATTTTAAAATGAGTTCGAATTAATTTGTGTGTACAAAAATATTGTTATTGGTTGCACATAGTTAAACGGTTTCAAGTATTGATATGTAACTCTATTAATTCTATTTATTGTTTGTACCAAAATGAAGTAGTTTCAAGTACGTCCATTCGAACAGTTTTATTTACACTCTATTAAATGGCTTGAAGTATTCCTATTTAATCCAAATGATTCTATTCAACATTACTCATTTATTGGCACATTGTTAAATGGTTCCTTGTATTGTCTTATTATATCAATAATTCAATTTTCACACACAGTTAAATGGTTTCAAGTATTCTTATCTAATAGGAATAATCCTGTTTAGTATTAATCATTTGTTTGCACATGCTTAAAGGGATTTAAGTATTGCTAGCTAACTTAAATAGTTTTATTTGCACATCGTTAAATGATTCAAAGTATAGCTATGTAACACTAACAATTCAATTAAACATCATTCTTTGTTTACACTCAGTTAAATGGTCAAACAATTCTCTTTGATCCATAGATGGGACCTTATCAGGTATTATAAGCAACATACTCCCATGGACCCCTTCACATGGTCGAGCAAAGGCAGGACAACCAGCTAAAACTTATATACAACAGCTCTGTGCTAATACAGATTACAGCCTTGAAGACCTCCTGGGAGCAATGGACGATAGACATCGGTGGTGAGAAAGGGTCTGGAAGATTCATTCTGGCCACATGACATGATGATGATGATGACTCCAGGTCAGTGTGGACTTGAGCTATCACAATGATAGGGTACTCCACATTTCCCAAAACTTGGACATTTGTTGAGGGGGGGTGTCTTACCTCTCAGCAGAGATGTAGTCAATGTATTATACAGCCCCAGCTGACTGAACCTGAAAAATTCTGACATCAACAATATATATATATATATATATATTTTATCAAAAAGATCTGAAGAAGTCCTGTAAATATTTTTTTGTGTTTTTGGAAATTTAAAAAATGCGTAACAGGATGGAAATAAATTTATAATCCTATGTGACCGGTTTTGTTTTTCTTAAAGAATATATATATATATATATATATATATATATATATATATATATATATATATATATATATATTAAAACCTAAACTCTGACCCTGCCAATAAACATTCAAGCAAAATAAAATTATTAGGTCACTGATAGTTTGTTGGTTAAAGGTTTATCAATTCAAGATCTGAGTGTGAATTGATAGATATATAAGAAACTGGATGGAAGTATGAATAGATTGGGATAGACCGAAACAGACATAAATACAAATATATACATACATAGATTGATAGATAGATTTGAATGAACAGAGAAAGATAGGTAGCAATAAATAGATCGACAGATGGCTATGAATAGAGAGATATCTATAGGTTGATGGCGATAAATGAACCAAGGTAGATACAGACATAGATTAATAGATAGATTGCTATGAATGAACCAAGATAGATTGATAGATTGATAGATAGATAGATTATTGAGTACATAGATAGATATGCCATATTGATATAAGTGTGTGAATAAGAACCTGTTTGAAATGTATGTGAGATATTCTATATAAGGTCAAAAGTTATTTTTCATTTGGAGACCAGATGGTGTAACCTTAAAACGTGCAGTTCATAATAATTTACAACTTCAGTTTGTTTTATTGTTTTTTTTTTCAAGTTTACCATGAGAAAATAATGTTTAGTATTTTCAGCAGACATGATTTGCTGACACAACACTTATTCTGTTTTTTTTTTTTTTTTTTTTTTTTTTTTTTTGGTTTACAGATCTTGGTTTTCTATCCTAAACGTCATTCATGCATTTTTGCATGTCACAGCAGTCAAAATTACGACAGAGGACCCATTCTGGGACAACACCCTGACATACCATATTTTTGATGCATGCCAAGAGGTGACTCAAATATTGGGAGTGGGTATGTAAAAAAAAAAAAAAAGAAAAGATTAATGAAATAAAAACATTAAAAAAGAAAAAAATTACGTGCAAAGAGAGTTGTTATTTTTAACTGTCTTTGATAAAACATTTAAAAAATGGTTTTAACATTAATTTGTATTTTGATTTGTTCACTTATAATAGTTTCAGCCTCAAATGTTTTAGAAAATGATGGATTTCAGAGAGTTTTAATTTGCCAATTCTAAATCTGGTTTGTTTTTTAAAAAGATATCTCGGTCAGGAGCTCATTCAAAAGATATTAACGTATTAATAATTAGTCAAAAGACATTTTCCACTCATATTATCCCTAAAAGTTAAAAGAAGTTTAATTGCTTTTGCATTCTTATTATCACATTAAAAAATAAGGATATGAATTTTATCAAAGTCACTCAAATCATTCTACTTCTGCCAATCGATCATTACACTAATTATATGTACCGGTATTTGTGAGTATGTGTGGGGTTTGAAGGTTTTTAGGAAGGTCAGTGGTTAAGGGCAAGGCTGTGTTGCCGTAAGATATCTGACTCCATATTTTGGTTATATTATTTTACCCCACGTTGACTGGCTGGTGCAATGCCTTGCCCAAAGAAGGTCCATAAGAAATATACAAAAAGGAAAGATAAGAACAGATAAGAGACGAAAACATTTCTTCCATACTTTCCTTTATTTACTTGGTGAATGGACGAACCAACGCTACGTCCCAAAACATAGCGTGGTGTCCAAAACACCAGATAGTAAAATCGGTGTTGTCGGTTCGACGTCACTACCCGAAAAGAGAGGTCGATTCACAGAAAACCTGAGTATTTATCTCTCTTCACCGGCTCCAAATTCGCCACTCCAAAATCCTTCTAATTTTGGCGCGACCGCTTCTCATTGGCTACTTTACATTTTATTATTTTTCTTTTTTCTGATTTTTAACCGGATGGATGCGTGGAGCCTTATGCGTGGCGACGCGTTTATACATTTTGTATCTGGCAGCCGACGAGTCAATATCCGGTTGGGAGTTTTTACTGTTAATTCCTAAATCCCCACATATGTGCATATAGATATACATATATATATATATATATAATTTAATAAGAGTGTTGGTTGTCACTAAATCACTTTGTGGGTATGTGTCGAACCAATATATAACTGCCTGACGATTATTGTTTTGCAAAAAACTCTATGAAACCCAGGATCGCAGTCTATATTCCATGGATTAAATATTAAATATATATATATCTGATGTACATTTATTTATTATATATATATATATATATAGTGAGAATTCGATTACAAATGTTCTTCCAAACCTCCAAATTTTTACAGGGCTCAATGCACAAAAATACGGAGCAATATCCCAACATGTTAGAAATTAATTAAAAAAAACCTAAGGCAAGATAATAACTGACAATTTTGAATTCCATGTTTTTGATCACTGTAGCAGCCACAGATCTATTTCCTTTCGCGAATCAATGCCCCTGTAAAGAGAATCGGTCACTCACTGACCAATCAACTGGCAGAGCGCATTGATTCCTTCTCCCTCTCAGGAACTATTTTTCTGGTCCCTTTTCAGTAGAACGGACAACGTCAGAGAGAGTCTGGAGCTAGCAGAAGAAACATATCTCTCCCACATGACTGCACTGATTCCACTTGGAACACTTCGCTCACTGCTAGCTTTAAACACGCTTCCTACGAACCAAGGACCTGCATACAGACCAGCGACGCAAAGAGACACTTTCTCACTCTCACTCCTTCACGCCTGCTACTAATAAACCTTACTTTGTTGTGTTATTAAAAGAAGTTTTGTTATTCATTTGTGTTGCCTAAAAAATATAGTGTTAGGGAAATTAACTATTCCCCTTTAACCGCTATATCACCATGTGAATTGTTATTCAACTTTTTTTTTGTAATTGTTGATATATATATATATATATATATACATATATATATATATATATATGCATATATACATACAAATATACTTACATATATATATATATATATATATATATAATACTGTCTGAAAAATGAATTTAAAGATAAATTCAAAGTTAAGGTTAAAAATAAATTTTAAAACGAATCTTAAAATACAAACACGTACAATCAGATTTTGAAATCTTCAAATTTGTTTTTTGAATAATGCTATCATATACTCTGTTCTGAAATTTAACCCTATCACAATAAAAGCTGCGGGATGATCTGAAGTTGTCTATCTATATAATTTCATGTATGATATAAAGTATACAATGAAAACAAAATAGTGATAAAATGCTCCGTGTATTAAAAGAAAATATTGCAGCTATCAAGATCAATTGCTAAGTATGCATATATATATATATATATATGTGTGTGT
This sequence comes from Sepioteuthis lessoniana, assembly GCA_963585895.1. Taxonomy (NCBI): domain Eukaryota; kingdom Metazoa; phylum Mollusca; class Cephalopoda; order Myopsida; family Loliginidae; genus Sepioteuthis; species Sepioteuthis lessoniana. The sequence continues at coordinate 7,637,091 of OY757928.1, forward strand.
GTGTGTGTACACATACACACACACACACACACACATATATATAGTTATCGATCATATGGAAGTTAGACTTGGCCGATAAAATGAAACGCAGTTTCTTCCAAGCTGCGGCCGTATCGATACTGCTATATGGATGCACTAACTGGACGCTAAAAAAAACGGCTGGAGAAAAAGCTAGATGGCAATTACACAAGAATGCTGCGAGCTATATTGAACAAGTCCTGGAAGCAACACCCAACAAAACACCAACTATACGGCCACCTTCCTCCCATCACGAAAACTATCCAACTTAGATGAACCAGACATACAGGACACTGCTGGAGAATGATGCTCATAAATGATGTACTCCTATGGACCACCACATATGGCCGAGCAAAAGCAGGATGACCAGCTCGAAAATACATACAGCAGCTCTGTGAGGATACGGGTTTTCGCCCTGAAGACCTGCCAGAGTCAATGAACGATAGGGAGAAGTGGTGAGAGTGTGTCAGAGATATCCGTGCTGGCGGCACAACATGATGATATATATATATATATATACATATATAGGATTGTGTAAACAGAATCAGTGGCATTTGGTGACTGTCTGTTATTATGAAACTGTCACTAAGCACAAGTTACTCTGTATCAACTTAATCCTAACTTAGATATATATACTCTATCACAAATATTGAGCACATTTTGTAAAAAAAGCAAGCCACATTATCTATCTATCTATCTATCTATCTATCTATCTATCTATATTCTTTAAGAAAAACAACGAAACCGGTGACCGGTTTCGTTGTTTTTCTGAAAGAATTTATTGCTCTGTATTATTGTTACATTGAGCTCTTTACCAGGAAAATTTAAATATTCATTCATGAATAATTTCTTGTCCTGATGTAATTACTCCCAACTCCGGTTTAACTGGACCAAAGAATACTATATATATATATATATATATATATATATATATACGAGAGGCAAACGATAAGTTTCCAGACTTTTTTCGTATGGGCATTTAAAACTGTCGTAGACTCTTGAAAATTCAGTATCTTATTGCTATACATCTTATGAGATTACTGACCAATTTTTATGATTTTAGGTGCAAATGAACAGCTACAGCAGCAATTGGAATACACCCTACTAAAGCCTGATTGTCACAGCTGGTGAATTTCAAAAATGCAATCTGGTCTTGACACTTTAGAAGAACGATATGCAATAAAATTCTGTTTTAAACTTGGAAAAAATGCCACAAAAACGTATGGAATGCTTCAGACTGCTTTTGGAACATCTTGCATGAATCGAGCATCAGTTTTTGAGTGGCATAAGAGATTCAAGGAAGGCAGGGAGTCTGTGAGGGATGATGAGAGGTGTGGGAGGAGTAAGGAAGTCAATACACCAGAGTTGATTGGCCAAAAGGTTAGGGATAGGGTTAGGGTTATTATGTTGAGGTTTTAAGAGAGTTCAGGAAGAGATTCCATCGGAAGAGGCTAGCACTCTTTAAATCAGGTCAATGGCATTTCCAAGAGGACAATGCTCCAGTCCACAACTTCATCCTTGTCACAGACTATTTGACCAAGTTGGGCATCAAGACAGTTCCTCAGCCTCCCTATAGTCCAGAGCTTGTTCCCTATGACTTTTGGTTATTCCCTAAGCTCAGAGGCTATCGTTATGAGACAATTGAGGAGATGAAAGAGTCTGTGACGAAGGTCATTGACATGCTCACAGAAGAGGACTTCCATGGGACCTTCCAGAAGTTGTTGAAACCAAACAAGTGCATTGCAGCCGGAGGAGATTATTTCAAAGGGGACTAGAGTTTCATGTGTGTTCTATTAATAAAAGTGCCATACAAAAAAAGTCTGCAAAGTTATTTAATGATCCTTGTTTACATGTATATATATATATATGTCGGTGCTTTTATGCATGAAGATTTATATTTATGAAGCTTAACTCAATCCGACACAAAACCAATTATGCTACATAAGAAGACCTTCTCCTAGACTGGCTAAATAGGCTAGAAGGCTTAATTTACCTTTCTAAATAAAGGGCATCAGTAAAAAGTGAATGCAGACTTTGGAAGTTGGCATATTAATTATATTTTCCCTGCTTATAATTATTATATTCCACTGTATTTGTAAGACACAAAAAGTAATGAGCCTTAGCCTGTCAATTTGTCCCATGACATGATAGCAGAAAGTTTGAATTTACAACTGCCTTTCTCTTAGTCTAGTCTGTCTGCTATTTTACTCAGATGCTTGTAAAGGAAAAGAGATGAGTTCATGCCTTCTCATTTATTTGAAGTGAATAAAAACAGCCTCAGTTAGAATTTGAACTTGGTTTTGGAACTCAGTTTTCTGTGCAGAAAAACATTACCCCACCCACACATCCAATAGTACCAGACTTGGAGCTATGAAATTTACTTATATATATTTACTTATATATAATACTAAGTACACCAATTCCGTTGTCTTTCTCTCAGTTATTAGGTATTGTCAATTATCTGTCTCTTGGCTCATAATGTATTATTTTAAATGTAATGTTCAGATTGCATTACTTGAAAAAAGCTAATAAACTTATCTTTTAGTTTCTTTTAAATCTTTATATATATATATATATATAGAATATATGAATATATGAATGCATATATGTACATATTCTTATGTTCACTAATAGAGGAATATGCATGCTACAAGAAAAAAATGTTTTCAATATTTTTTTCTTTAAAATAAGGCATTAGTGATATGAAATGTAAATACATTATGAAATAGCAAAACAAAACAAGAATTATTCTATGAAGAAAACATATTAAGTTTCATGAATATCAGAAAGAGGTAATTAGAATAATCTGGTTGGTTGGTTGGTTGGTTTTGTGCTTGTCAACTCTTGCTGGGTTAGTCAATGCTTATATCATTCTTTCATCTTTGCAAGCAATTACGCGGGTGTCCTCTTGGTGTAATGGTTAAAGCAATGAACTGTGGGATCGTAGTTAGCGAGTTTGAACACCATTCATGCTATTACATTCACTTTTGGACATATACCCTCATGAAATATATGAACCCCCTTATCCTTCCAACTATGGGTTAAATAGTACTGTTACTGTTTTTAATTGGTAGCATTTTGAGATGAGGCTTCTTAATCTGAGAATTAATTTTTATTTATTGCAGACTTTTTGTCCTCATCTTGGTAGTCTTTTTTTTTTTCGGGGCCCTTGGCGCAGCAGTTAGAGGTGTTGAGTCTCTACGGTTCCAGGTGAGCATTGTCAGAAGATAATGGTTTCCTACCCAAGCCGGCTAGAGGTTTACTTGGTCAAAAACATGGTGCGATAGACAACAACTATGGAAGGTAGTAATCACTGGGGATATGGTTACAAGACTCAGCATTCCTATCCGAGGTCACAGTTAATCACCTGAAGAAGGCCAGAGGTGAAATTTAGCCGAAATATAGTGAAGAAGAAACAACACAAAAAAAAAAATAAAAGAGTACAAAGATGAGGACAAAAAGTCTGCAATAAATAAAAAATTAATTCTCAGTACGACTACTGTTCTTCTAAAAGGATGGCTTTGACACAAAATAACCTACAAAGGTTGATATGCCATTTAACAAAGAAACCAAACCAAACCCAGCAATTAGATGGTTTGAAGTAACTATTTCCACTGAGTAATACTTGTTAATAAATTTAGTGCCAATTCTTAATGTGAATCATGAAGTTGATGCTGATACCAAATGTAGTTTGTGCACTCGTAACAGTCCTCAAGGGCTTGGGAAAAAAACCCGAAGAAAGGATCAAGACCATACAGCATTGTTAAGATCAGCTAGAATACTCAGTGTCCTGGAGACCTAACGAGACTAGCTGTCACTCAGACTTTAGGGAAAGACCACCAGTTTAAACTGATCCAAAAACTCCACATGTAGTGAAATCATCATCATCATCATTATGTCGTGCCGCCAGCACAGATATCCCTGACCCTCTCTCGCCACTTCTCCCTATCATTCATCGCCTCTTGCTTGTCTTCAGGGCTACATCCCGTATACTCACAGAGCTGCTGTATGTATGTTCGAGCTGGTCGTCCTGCTTTTGTTTGGCCATATGTGGTGGTCCATAGGAGTACATCACTTATGAGCTCGTCCCTGCTTCTCTAGCCGTGTCCTGCATGTCTGGTTCATCTAAGTTGGATAGTTTTTGTGGTGGGAGGAAGGTGGCCGTATAGTAGGTGTTTTGTGGGGTGTTGCCTCCAGGACTTGTTCAATATTGTTCGCAGAATTCTTATGTAATTGCTATCTAGCTTTTTCTCCAGCTGTTTTGTTAGCATCTAAGTAGTACATCCATATAGCAGTATCGATACGACCGCAGCTTGGAAGAAACTGCGTTTCATTTTCTGACCAATATAATGAAACGCAGATGTAGTGAATTAATAATAATAATAATTACCTAATGTTAGCCTGACGACAAGACCTAGTGATAGATAGTCAACAAAAAAGAGAACCTGCTGCTATTCCAGCAGACCACAGAGTAAAATTAAAAGAGAGCAAAAAAGAGAGATAAATACCTGGACCTTGCCTGAGAACTAAAAAACTAGGGAACATGAAGGTGATGGTGATACCACTTATGATTGGCATACTTGATAAGGATTGGTAAAGGGACTGGAAGACTTTGCAATAAGAGGATCAGTAGAGACCATCCTGACTACATCATTATCAAGAATGGCCAGAATACTGAGAAGAGACCTGGAGACTTGAGAAGACTTGCTGTCTCTCAACCTCCAGTGAAAATCCATCCGCTTCTCCTGGTGTGAAAAACTCTCACCAAAGGAATACAAACCTTGGGTAAAAAAAGGTGATCCACTGGGAATTGTGCAACTAATTAAAATTTCAACATGATGACAAATGGTGTATACAAAAACCAGAATATATCCCAGAAAATGAGATCCATAAAATTCTCTGGGTCTTTGAGATATGAATGGATTTCTAAATCCCAGCCTGAACACTAGACCAAGAATGAGATCCATAAAATTCTCTGGGTCTTTGAGATATGAATGGACCCCTCAATCCCAGCCTGAACACTAGACTAAGAATGAGATCCATAAAATTCTCTGGGACTTTGAGATATGAATGGATCCCTCACTCCCAGCCTAAAGACCAGACCAAGAGTTAGTTAACATGAAGAAAAGAATTTGTCACCTCGTGTATTTTGCGATTCCTGTGGATTGTAGAATAAAAAGAAAACAAAACAAAACAAAAATCCCTGAATCTTAGAGAGATGAAAAATGTAAAAAGCTGGACAAATACCTGGACCTTGCCAGAGAGAACATTAAGGAGACAGCATTCTGATTCTATCTTGACTTGGCAGTTCTATTCCTCCAGTTATCTGTCTTTTCCCACTTTTCATAAGTATGGCACATTTTTTTATGCCAAATTCCATTCCTATTGACTGTATATCCTTTTTATTTGTATTAGAGTCTCCAATTCTTTTTCATTTTTTTGCAAATAGTCTGATGCCATCTATGTACATTAATAGGTTAATCTTTTTTTATAGTTAAGTAAATTTTTGGCCTACGGTGCATTTTCTGAGTATGTGATGGGGTGGCATTGTTGCCATTAAAAATGGTGATAGTGGATCTCCCTGGAAGATACTGCTCGGGATTTCTACCTCAGTTTAAGTTTTTCCTCCTGAAATCAAATCCACTCTCAATTTTTTCATAGCTTTTGTGATGAACTTTATGACTTTGTTGGATATCTTGTACATTTTTAAACAGTTGATTATCCAGCTTTGCTGGACCATATTGTAGGTTTTTTGTTGTCAATCCAGGGCATGGCAACATTTTTTTTCTGTCTTGTTTTGTTCTTCTTGAGAATGTGCTGATCAATGTACTGTAGATTCCCTGCTCCTCTTGTTCCCTTGTGGCATCCTTTATGTTCTTCAGGAAACAGTTTACGGCTTACTAGCGATTAATAGATCTTATTATTGTTATTATTATTATTGTTTGCTAATGAATATATATCTTTTATTAGCTATTGCAATGAAATTGTAATATCAATGTTTTTAGAGATAATCTATTAATGTAATTCCAAATCAATTTAAATGGATCTATTTGACCTCAAGAAATAACCCAAACAGTGTTATGATGTTAATTTGGGGTTTGTAAAGACAAACACTAAATAACATGTAACAATAAAAAGGGTTTATTAGGCTGGTAATAAAAAGGTACAAAAGTTGCGTGAGTAGAAAGACTAGCTCAGCGTACTGCCCTATGTCAATTGATAGGCTTCATTCATCAACTCCAGGAGCAGAACAGTTCACTTTCAAGAGGGGTGGAAGGTTTCCTACACAAGAAACAGGTACTACCACCAAGGTCAGTGAGAAGCTTTAGAGTGATGGCAACAAACAGTCGACTCCACTCTCTCTACATCTTCAGAACTGGTTGAAATTTACTGTTGAACAGAGGTCATTAAAAGTATCTATCTATCTATCTATCTTTCTTTCTTTCTTTCTTTCTTACATGTTTGTCCATCAATTATGTTTATTTCTCTATCTATTGACATGTATCATTTTCTAATTATTGCTGCAATTTGGCTAATAGGAAGCAAATTAGGATTGCAAAAGCAGAACTTGTGGGATAATTATTGTCACTCCCCCTCAAAAACAACATACTACACAAACCTTTCGTTTTAATAACAAAAGAAATGGGTCTTTTTCTCACTTTCATCTATATATTTATTTGTACTTACAGAATTTATATCTAATTTAAGATAAAAACTGTTTCCTTCCAAGGTAGTTATTCTTAGATACGGATGCAAAAGTCATTATTAATCTACTTGCATTTTCTTTTATCTGGAATGTTCTCATCAAGCCATGCTTCATCATCATGTCGTGCGGCTAGCACGGATATCCCTGACCCTCTCTCTCTACGTCTCCCTATCATTCATCGCCTGTGGTAGGTCTTCAGGGTTACATCCCGTATCATCACATAGCTGCTGTATGTATGTTCGAGCTGGCCATCCTGCTTTTGGTTGGCCATATGCGGGGGTCCACAGGAGCACATCACTTATGATCTCGTCCTTGCTTCTCCAGCAGTGTCCGGCATGTCTGGTTCGTCTAGCTTGTATAGTTTTCGTGATAGGTGGTAGGTGACCTTATAGTTGGCGCCTTGTGGGGTGTTGCTGCCAAGACTTGTTCAATATTGCTCTTAACATTCTTGTATAATTGCCGTGTAGCTTCTTCTCCAACCATTTAGTCAGCATCCAAGTAGTGCATCGATATAGCAGTATCGACACGACCGCAGCCTGGAAGAAACTGCGTTTCATTTTAACGGTCAGGTTTGATTTCCATATGATCGAAAGCCTATCGATAGCTGTCCATGCCTTCATTAGCCGTGAGTCAATGTCTTTTTCAGTTGATGAGACGCTGCTTCCTAGGTAGGTGAATTTGTCAACCAGTTTCAGGGAGGTTCCGTCTAGTGTGGAGATGTCGCCTTTCTGATTAAAGCACATAAATTCAGTTTGGTGTGCATTAACATGGAGTCCAATGCCTGCAGCGGCTCGTTCCAAACTATGCAGTAGTGTTTCGGCTTGGTTGGGTGTATTGGCGTAGTCGGCGTCGGTAATTGTTTTTGCAGGGTACCTTCTGCTCCTTTTCTTTGTCAGCACGAGGCCATTTCTCCATAAGAATTTACTTTTTCAGGTGGCAAATTTCTGGCTGATTGAAAATGATAAAGAAAAGAACCTTACTCATTGTGAAACCAGAAATTTCTATAATATAGCATAAATTAAAGATTTAGTCTGTCATTTTTATAGTAAAAAAAAAAAGAAAAATTAGTTTTTTTCAATATTTTCAGAAAGGATATTAAGATAAAGGTCAGTTTTGTATTGTAAACAAGTTTTACATTGACCTCTTTTTTTTTTGCTGACCACTTTAATTGAAGACACTTGATACAGTGACAAATTATTTACTACAATATTATCAGTTGCTATCAAGAATATATTTGCCTTGTTGTTTTAGCAAAACAAGCAAACTGCATTGGGGAGGGAGTTAGTCCCAGTGGTGAAGTGGTAAATGTGCTGGACTGTGACATGATAGTCAGTGAGTTCAGACTCAAGTTTCCTTTGGGAAATTTATGTACCATTTTACCCCACCTAAATATGAGTTAAAGAGTACCATTACTGTTCTTCTTTAAGGATGGTTTTGGCATTCAATAACCAGCAAAGGTTGACATGCTATTAAACAAAGAAACCAAACCAAACCAAACAAAAATGTACGCATGAGTTGAAATAGACATGAGTGCTTGCAAAAAAGTCAAAATGTACTAAAATAAACCTAACTCTGTCAAGTTAAGTCTAATTTTTAAAAAAAGTCTTATGATTAATATATGTGAGATATTAAGTCAATCAAAACTTTATTTATTGATTCCAACATTGATTATCATTGATAAATACATCTACCACGATCAATATTTTCATAAAAAGATAGTTTTCTTCTAAACTAAAGGAACAATACAACAAAACCCAGTTGGTTGGTTGGTTGGTTGGTTGGATTTATGGCACATCAATACTCAGGAGTTATCTAGTGCCTATTTATATATATATATATATATATATATATATGTATATATGAGGTGCCTTCAATAAGTTTCCAGACTTTTTTCGTATGGGCATTTAGACTTGCCGTAGACTCTTAAAAATTCAGTATCTTATTGCTATTCATCATATGAGATGACTGACCAATTTTTATGATTTCAGCTTCAAATGAACAGCTACACCAGGAATTGGAATGCACCTTACTAAAGCTTGATTGTCACACCTGGTGAATTTCAAAAATGCAATCTGGGCGTGAGGATACTTTAGAAGAACAATATGCAATACAATTCTGTTTTAAACTTGGAAAAAATGCCACAGAAACGTATGGAATGCTTCAGACTGCTTTTCGATCATCTTGCATGGATCAAGCATCAGTTTTTGAGTGGCATAAGAGATTCAAGGAAGGCAGGGAGTCTGTGAGGGATGATAAGAGGTGTGGGAGGAGTAAGGATGTCAATAGACCTGAGTTGATTGGCCAAAGGGTTAGGGTAAGGGTTACTATGTTGAGGTTTTAAGGGAGGTCAGGAAGAGATTCCTAGGGAAGAGGCCAGCACTCTTCAAATCGGCTCAGTGGAATTTCCACTAGGACAATGCACCAGTCCACAACTCCATCCTTGTCACAGACTATTTGACCAAGATGGGTATCAAGACAATTCCTCAACCTCCCTATAGTCCAGACCGTGCTCCCTGTGACTTTTGCTTATTCCCTAAGCTCAGAAGCTGTTGTTATGAGACAATTGAGGAGATGAAAGAGGCTGTGATGAAGGTCATTGACATGCTCACACAAGAGGACTTCCATGGGGCCTTCCAGAAGTTATTGGAACGGTACAACAAGTGCATTGCAGCCGGAGAAGATTACTTCAAAGATGGCTTGAGTTTCATATGTGTTCTATCAATAAAAGTGCCCATATGAAAAAAAGTCTGCAAACCTATTTAATGATCCTCATTTATATATATATATATATATATATATATATGTCAATGCTTTTATGCATGAAGATTTATATTTATGAAGCTTAACTCAATCTAACACAAAACCGATTATGCTACGTAAGAAGACCTTCTCCTAGACTGGCTAAATAGGCTAGAAGGCTTAATTTACCTTTCTAAATAAAGGGCATCAGTAAAAAGTGAATGCAGACTCTAGAACTTGGCATATTAATTATATTTTCCCTGCTATGAGAAACGTCTGGAAACTTATCGTAGGCACCTCGTTAATATATATGCATAAATGCAAAGTTTTTCTCATGAATTGAGCTCTTCATATAAAAATATATATGTAAAAAATTCCCTCACTTATGCTGCGAATGATGATAGCTCTGGGGTAAGATATCTGACATAGAGTCAGCCAGGTTTTGATCCCAATTTGAAATATTCTGTGTGCCTAGCCACAGTCTGTCTGTGGATGATAATGTATATGCTCTCCGCAGCGGGCTGAGCACTCGAGTGGGAAATTGCCAGCTGTCACATAAATGCCAAGTGCTTCTCATGAATTGATCACCCAGATTGCTGATAGCGAGTTTGTAAAAATATATTTGTAAAAGATTCCATTACACTGAGAATGATAATAGCTCTTGGGTAAGATATCCAGGTGACATAAAATCAGCGGGGTTTCAATCCCAGCTTGAAACATCTTGTATGTTTTGCAACCTTGAAGATTTTTGAAACAACAAAACAGTTCATTCATGGATGACAATATATATATATATATATATATATATATATATATGTATATATATATTGTAAGTAAATAGTTTGTAGGAAACTATTTTTAAACAAGTTGTTAGTTCGCATTTGTTTGCACATAGTTAAAAGCTTTCAAGTATTGCTATTTAATATTAGTTATTTTGTGCTAGCTGCACAACATGATGATGATGATGATGATTGATCAAGTATTTCTATCAAATACAAATAATTTGTACACTGCTGAATGGTTTCAAATATTTAATAATGATAATCCTTAGTAAATGATTGATTGGTGGTTGTTTTGGTTTTATGGCATATCAACCTTTGTAGGTTATTTAAGGACAAATCTATTTTTATACAGATAATCAGTTCTATTTCAAACAATTCAGTTTAGCATGAGTACACAGCTTAATTGTCAAAAACATTTCTATTTCAAGCTATTCAGTTTTGTCAAACAGTTTTAATTCAGCCAATTCAATTTAGTATAAGAATAGTTTTTGTTTACACACACTTAAATGACAAAAAGAGTTCCATTTCAAATAATTCAGTTTCACATATGTACACAGTTTAAATGTAAGTACACAGTTTAATTGTTAAAAACATTTCTATTTCAAGCTATTCAGTCCAGTCAAACAGTTCTAATTCAAACAATTCAGTTTACCATAAGTATACAGTTTAGTTCTATTTAACCCACTGATAGGGCCCTATCAGGTGCTCCCATTTCAGGTCAGAGTGGACCTGGGAACAATGGCAATGAAGCTGGTGCTCTGTATTCCCCAAAGCTCTTGCATCACTGATCTCACCATCAGATTGTTTAGTGTCATATGTCCAGGATACTCATTGAGGGGGTGTATTCTACAACCCCAGGTCACTGGGCAATACACAGAGTTAATGTCAAAACAGTTTTATTTCAGATAATTTAGTTTAGCATTAGTACACAGTTTAGATGTTAAAACAGTTCTATTTTGAGCAATTCAGTTTAGCATTAATACAAAATTAAAATATCAAAACAGTTCTATTTTAAACAATTCAGTTTAGCATAAATACACAGTTTAAATGCAAAAAACAGTAAACTTGGGAAACCACGGTTTAGTTCTATCTAACCGATAGATAGGAACCATATCAGGTGCTACCACTCTGGATCCGAGTGGAACAGGGAGCAATGGCAATGAAGGCGTACTCTGAATTCCCCAAAGCTCCAGCATTACTAGAACCTCACCATCAGATTGTTTAGCGTCGTATTCAGGACACTTGTTGTGGAGTGTCTTACCCTTCTGTAGAGAAGCAGTCGGTGTATTCTACAGCCTCAGCCAACTGGGAAACCTCCAGATAAACCACAGAATGAAGATTATTACAAAGTATTTACCCAACCCCTCCATTACAGGCAGAATGTGACAATTTTAGGTCAGTTTTTAAGTAGAGTAAAACTGGTTTGAATTCAGCACCTAGACTGGTTGCCTTACAAAGGCTAACGAAACCAGTCAGCCCAACTCTTAAACTTACCTCTTTATTTTTACTATTAGATTTATTCCACAAAGAGACCTGGTTCTTTCTTTAAATAAAAGCCGAAATAAGAAAACAAGGATAAAAATACTAAAAAGTACAATGGAGACCAGCTGAGGAAACATTGCAATGATTTATTGCTAACATATTGGCAGAAAAAGATGTAATAAACATACCTGTTGAAACATTGATTTTTTTTCTCTTGCCCATTTAACCTCACTCAGCACATATTTTACCTGGGTGAAATACTGATGCTTGGAGAAAGAAAATAAAAAGAAAGAATTTTTTTGAACAAAGAATATTGCAAAAGTAACTCTCAGGTTAAGGTAGAACAAATTTAAGATCTATTTTGACAGGTTATCAATTCAAGAGTTTTTGTTTTTTTAGATTTTAGATTTTAAAGGTTCAAATTTAGAAACAGTACTTTTTATGTTAGCTGGTAGACTATTCTAAATTGTATTGCATTTTCATTGTATTCAATGTGCATAAACTGAAAGTAGAGAAAATGTTGCAAATTATTAAGCCAAGCTTAATCTGGCACAAGGCCAGAAATATATTGGTTGGTTATTTGGTTGGTTGGTTTTATGGCATGTTAATTCCAGGTGGGTTATTTTATGCCTATGACAGTTCAATATCATGGCAATATATGGTAAAAAAAATTCTATCTTAACAATCATTTTTAACAGGTAGACACTTGATTATCTCTAACAGATCAATTTGAGCAATAGATGTGACCCTTACAGGTACTATCCCTTCGGGTCAAAGTGAATTTGGGAGTAATAAGAACAAAGGGGTTGCTTCAAACTCTCTAAAGCTCCAGTAGTCTATAACAGATGTAGTTTAGTGTCATACTCAAGACACTTTCTTCTTTGTGGGGCAGGGAGTGTCTTACCTCTCTCTAAAGGATGCAGTTGGTACATTCAATGCCCTGCAGAAATAATTGACAACCGGTGAGAATTGACCTTATTAGTAATATCCTGCTAATTATCACACAATATTATTGAGCACTTTTACCATATATATATATATATATATATATATATATATATATATATATATATATATATCTGGTTAGGTTATATAATGCTGAAGTCAGCTTTTTATCTTTTTCAAGGAATTAAATAATTTTTCATAACTTCCTATTTAATAATAATAACTTTCAAACAATTATATGTCTACGACTAACTATTTCTTTTTAATATTAATAATTTTCAAGCTTTTATACAACTTTTAATTATTCTTATCTAATAACAGTAATATAGCTTCAAGTATAATCAAATGGGTGACATCTCCACTCTCGACGGAACCCCTCTTAAACTAGTAGACAAATTCACTTACCTAGGAAGCAGTGTCGCATCAACCGAAAAGGACATCGACACGAGGTTAACGAAAGCATGGACAGCTATCAATAGGCTATCGATTATATGAAAATCAGACCGAACCGATAAAATGAAACGCAGTTTCTTCCAGGCAGCAGTCGCATCGGTACTGCTATATGGATGCACTACATGGACGCTAACAAAACAGCTGGAGAAGAAGCTAGACGGCAATTACACAAGAATTCTGCAAGCAATCTTAAACAAGTCCTGGCGGCAACACCCCACAAGACACCAACTGTACGGCCACCTGCCTCCTATCACAAAAACTATTTAAGTGAGACGAACCAGACATGCAGGACACTGCTGGAGAAGCAGGGATGAGCTCATAAGTGATGTACTCTTATGGACCCCCATATATGGCCGTGCAAAAGCAGGACGACCAGCACGAACATACATTCAGCAACTATGTGAGGATACGGGATGTTGTCCAGAAGACCTGCCTGAGGTGATGAACGATAGGGAAAAGTGGCGAGAGAGGGTCAGGGATATCCGTGCTACCAGCACGACATGATGATGATGATAACGATTTGTCATTGTGCCAATGAGTGAGGGTAGGCGTTGTATGAATGTAATTATTTTTGTGTACAAAAACCCAACAGAGTACGAATTAACATAATGGAGAAAAGACATTTTTGAAATAGAAATAAAGATTTTATTTTCATTTATGGTCATTTGGGATATAGTTAGGGATATTGTTTGTGATGTCATTCAGGATGTTGTTCATTTATTTGTTCAGGGACATGTTGTCTACTCGAGTTGTAGTTAGAAATGACCAGATGGGAGGGAAATCTGTGTGTGAGGTAAGGCTACTGTTGCTTCAAGGATTTGTAACCTTCTTGTGTAGTTCCCGAGAATTTTTTTCCTGTGAGTTTTGTGTGCATCCATGTAGTGGACTTAGTTGTAATATGGATGTTTTAAGAAGTATCAAGACCTGACCTTGAGTTGCATCCTACCCATATGAGAGGGGTTGGGTAAATACCACTCAGATAGGAGCCATACATCCAGGATATGACTTTTTTTGTACCAGCAGTTTCGGATGGCTCCACCTGGTGGACGACTTCAGCAATGAACTTTAAAAATAAAGTAATGAGAAAAAAGAACAAGAGTAAAAATGTTAGAAATTCACGGAATGCTTCAAGAAAAAAAAAAAAGTAGAAAAGAAAAAATCTTCTGACACATTAAGTCTATGTAGGAAATTCCAGCTAGAATGACTGAAGACCTGCTTAGACTTTGAAAAGAAAACTAAACTCACACACACACACACACACACACACACACACACACACACACACACACACACACACACACACATATCTATAAAGTGTTATATATATATACCAGCTCAACCCCAAGGAAATTCCACAGTTTAATTAAGAACAACTACCAATAATTAAACGGCTCATTGGCCTGGTGGGTAGAGTGTTCGCCAATGGTCCGGGAGACCGGGGTTCAATCCCAGGTCGAGTTATACCAAAGACTTTAAAAATGGTACTTGATACTGCCTTGCTTAACACTCAGCATTATAAGGTAAGGATCTAGGGTAAAGTGGGACAATCCAGGTAAAAGAGTAGCACCCTCCCCTATGCCTCGGTGTAGTAGCTACTGAAAAGGGAGCCTCCGGGTTGCCCTCGACTACAGTCGCCAACTTTTATGGCAGTTTTAATGAGTTATATATATATCCAAATATAATAAATATATATTCTTCCTAGCCATAGCCATGTCAGTACTATTGTATGGTAGCACCAACTGGACTTTCATGAAACACCTTAAGAAAACGCTAGATGGAAACTACACAAGGATGCTGCATGTAGTTTTGAACCAATCCTAGAAGCAGCACCCTTCAAAACAGCCTGTAAGCAACCAATTACCTTGCATCTCAGTAAACATCCAAGTAAGATAAGTAAGACATAATGGATACAACTGGTGCGGGAAGGACAAACTTGTAAGCAATCTTCTACCATGCATAGACATATGAATGTAGGTTAACCAGTAAAAACTTACATTCATTGGCTCTGTGTGAACACAAAATTCTGTATGCATGATTTATATAGAGTGATGGCAAAGAGGGGCAGATGATGAGCGGGAGAGTCAAAGGGATCCTTGCTGTTGCAACATCTTGATGATGATGATAATGATGATAATGATGTCTCACTTGAAATGTACTTTGTACTTGACAGTTTCTCATATGTGTGGTCATTAGACCACACTTAATGTTTTATTGATTGTTTGTTTGTTTGATATTTAATGACATATCAACCTTCTAAGGTTATTTAATGCCAAAGCCATCCTTTTAGAAGGACAGTAGTGGTACTATTTAACCCATAGATGGAGGATCAGAGTGTTCATAGCTTTCCTAAGGGTATTTGAAAGAGAACGTTAAAGTGTGACTGAAGTTTATATATATATATATATATATATATATATATATATATATATATATATATAAGTATATATATATACATATATATATGTATATATATATATATATATATATATATATATATATATATGTAATTGCTATACATCTTATGAGATGACTGACCAAGTTTTATGATTTCAGGTTCAAATGAACTGCTATATATATATATATATATATATATATATATATATATATATATGAAGACACAGAATCACCAAGTGATGTTGACTTTGTGGTGATACTATTAAATCTTAGATCTTCAAATGCTCTATCACTGATATTGAACTATTTTTATTCATAAATACAACTAATTACCAAACTTTGTATACATATATATATGTAAATTTTTATAATTTGTTTTTTAAGTTCATCAGAAATTTCACCAACAAATTTTTTATTACAATCCAGACATGGAATATGGTGACAATAGATTTGATATTTGTGTGCTGTTTTCATTATTAACCAAATTGCTAATTGCCTTTGAATAGATAGTGATTGTTTTAATTCCAAGGTTAAGTTTTTTTTTATGGTGTTTGCATATATGACCATTGTACTCTACACATGAGCCTTACATTATTTGTTTGTTATCTATTACTGTAAAGGTTTCTGGCATTCATCTTATTATGTAAATGAAATGACTGGTTGGATCTCTCTTTTAAGTATTTCACAAATAGAATCATATGAAGATTTTTTTTTTCTAAAAATAAAGTTTATATGGATTGGTAATCAACTAACATTATGAGATTTGCTTGTCAAGGCTGATAAAGGGTGCATCCAACTTTTTATGGCTACAGTATTGGAAAGCATGTATTTACCCAACCCTTTCACCACAAGTAGGAAGTGATTCAAGGTCAATTTTTAAGCAGAGTTAGGCTAGTTTGAAGTCTGAGTTTTCCTTCTCCAACTCTGGTTGCCTAAACAAAGCTAAAGAATGAAGTATGTCCTATTATTTACCAAAAGATGGTGAGAAACATAAATTTATGCTTTTCTAAAAGATGTTACAGCAAAATGAAAGCAAACAACCTTGTCGAGGATTTGAACCCAGGTTACCAATTTTATTTTCCATGATGATAACCCTTTAGCTAAGTGCTTCTCGAAGACAACTAAGATAGTTTAAGAAGAATGGAATTATTCATTCACCTCTTTTCCCAGTCAGAGTACGTAAGAAACAATAGATATTTTATATTTCTCTTCTCACACCACAATCAACTCGTGTTTGACTATATTGCACTATTCATGTGGAAATAGGCGACATTTCCACACTAGGCGGTAGCTCTCTGAAACTTGTAGACAAGTTCACCTACCTAGGAAGCAGTGTCTCATTAACTGAGGCAGACATCAACATGTGGCTAACAAAGGCATGGACAGCAATCGATAAACTATCGGACATATGGAAATCAGACCTGACCGATAAAATGAAACGCAGTTTCTTCCAAGCAGCGGTTGTGTCAATACTTCTATATGGATGCACTACATGGACACTAACTAAATGGATGGAGAAAAAGCTTGATGGCAACTACACAAGAATGCTGCGAGCAATTTTGAACAAGTCCTGGAGGCAACACCCCACAAAGCACCAGCTGTATGGCCACCTACCTCCCATTACGAAAACTATCAAAGTTAGACGAACCAGACATGCAGGACATTGCTGGAGAAGCAGGGACGAGCTCATGTGATGTTCTCCTATGGACCCCCTCATACAGCTGAACCAAAGCAGGATGACCAGCTCGAATCTACATACAGCATCTCTGTGGGGATACGGAATGTAGCCCTGAGGAACTGCCAGAAGTGATGAACGATAGGAAGGAGTGGCGAGAGAGGAACAGGATATCCATGCTAGCGGCATAACATAATGATGATGATGATGCACTATTCCTCACCTTCTCCAACATAAGATCTTAAAAATAACATTAAAAATTGTAAACAGATATAATCTAATCCTCTTGATGCTGTACAGCTGGTGCTTTGTGGGATGTTGCCTCCAGGACTTGTTCAAAATTGCTCGCAGAATTCTTGTGTAGTTGCCATCAAGCTTTTTCTCCATCCATTTAGTTAGTGTCCATGTAGTGCATCCATATAGTAGTATCGACATCACCACTGCTTGGAATTGCCCAGTCGGCTGGGGCTGTAGAATTCACCGACTGCTTCTCTGCAGAGGGGTAAGACCCCCCCCCACGAGTGTCCTGGATATGACACTAAACAATCTGATGGTGAGGTTCCAGCAATGCTGGAGCTTTGGGGAATGCGGAGTACCCCTTTATTGCCATCGCTCCCTGGTCCACTCTGGCTCGGAGTGGTAGCACCTGATAGGGTCCTATCTATGGGTTAAATAGAACTACGTGCTTCTTTCACTATACTGATTTTTGCATTTAAACTGCGTATTTATGCTAAACTTAATTGTTTATAATAGAACTGTTTTGACATTGAGGCTGCGTACTAGTGCTGAACTGAATTGCTCGAAATAGAACTGTTTTTGACGTCTAAACTGTGTACTTATGCTGAACTGAATTATCTGAAATAAAACTGTTTGACATTTAACTCTGTGTATTGCCCAGTCAGCTGGGGCTGTAGAATACACTGACTGCACCTCTGCAGAGGGGTAAGACCCCACCTAATGAGTGTCCTGGATATGACACTAAACAATCTGATGGTGAGGTTCCAGCAATGCTGGAGCTTTGGGGAATGCGGAGTACCCCATCGTTGCCATCGCTCCCAGGTCCACTCTGGCCCGGAGTGGTAGCACCTGATAAGGGTCCTATCTATGGGTTAAATAGAATTAACAGCATACTTATGCTAAAAGGAATTGTTTGAGTAAAACTGAATAATTTGAAATAGAAATGACTTTTACAATTAAACCGTACTTACATTTAAACTGCGTGCTTATGCTTAACTGAATTATTTCAAATAGAACTGTTTTTCGACATTAAAACTGTATTTACACTTAACCGAATTGTTACATACAACTGCTTGAATAGTTAGAAATGGAAACGTTTTTGACCATTAAACTGTGTACTTATGCTAAACTGAATTGTTTTAGATAGAACAGATTATTTACATAAAAATGGATTTGGCGTTAAATAACCTACAAAGGTTGATATGCCATAAAACCCAACAAACCAACCAACCAACTGCTTGGAAGAAACTGCATTTCATTTTATTGGTACAGTTGTCATTTACTGAAAATAAGAAATACCATAGACTCTAAATTCATTTATGTTTTGGATATGATTCTAAACTGAAAGAACACACTTACCTTCAGTTTTCGTCTGCACTTTGACTGGATTTTTTTCCTTCAGTTGTCTCAATTCTGATGTATAGTACCGTACATAAATAGTTTTTTCTGATTTCTAAGTAGTCTATCATGATTATACCGTCAAAATCTGAAAAAGCAAAAGTCATCATCAAGCTAACTGATACTGCCTGCTTGAACTTCTTCAAAGGGGAAGAAACAGAGAGCTTCCACAATTTCCTTTGAATCTTTAATTCTGGTTTCAAGTGGTGAGGAGCTCAAATTTCATCTTAAGTTACTAATTTGCCATGGAAACTTTTTAGGGCAAATCACCAGTGTCCTGGAAATTTCTACCCTTTTCAGCTTGTGCTCTGGTATCAGCATTCTTGGGAACTGTCTTGTAGACAGCTTCCTCATCCCCAAGATCTCAGTTAAAAGAAATTGAATCAAACCAGAACTAATATCTATAGACTTAGCTATCTGCTGAACAGAAAAATATCTGTCATCCAATACCATGCAGTAAAGTAAGTAGATGACCGTAGTCGAGGGTGACCCAAAGGCTCCCTTTTTGACAGCTACTACACCAAGGTGTAGGGGAGGGCGCTACTCCTTTTCCTGGATTGCTCCACTTTAACCTTGATCCTTACCATATAATGCTGAGAGATAAGCAATAAATGGCATCAACTTGTTCATCAGTGGTTGAGGTTTTTGGATGACCTGACTGAGGGTCATCTTAGCCCACTTCTTCAAAGTTGCATTAGAAGGGGAATCGTTGGCAAGTATTTGTGCCATGTCCTCATAGATTTTGTTGGGTGTCATGTTTCTTTTGCAGATATTTTATGACTGTTTTGTCCATTTTTAAATTTGTCACCCATTTCTTTTATGTGGGCCTTAACTACACAGAAATCAAGACAAAAATCTGAATAATTTTTTTAATGTTTTGTTTAGAAGTGGTAGTGTGTTGCCATCACAAAAGTAGCTTTTCTTTCTGACTATGGCTTAGAACTTTTTGAACGACCCTTGTAGTTAAATAAGTTTATTCCAAAATATACATAAAATTTAAAAAATAATAATGGCAATTATTTTTGCACCAAATCAATATATATATATATATATATATATATATATACATGTAAATGGATATATGTATGTAAATAAATACTTATGTATAACATTTACAGTCTGTATCGTATATGTATATGTATATGTTGACATGATTTTACATATATGTTGACTTTTTCTTTCATATTTTATATTAAATACTTTTTTGTATTCAAGACAATCTTCTACTTGACTTATCTGGATAAAAGAAAAAAATATTTTTTTGTCATTTTTTTTCATTCAACTTTTCTGCTATTTCAGATTGCTCTTTCTTTTAACATTTTTTTTTCTTTTTACCCAAATAAGTCAATAAATAAATAAATGTCTGCTTTGGAATAAATATCATTTTTGGTTTATTTAATCCTTTGTCTTTTCTTTCATTCAACAAAAGTTTCTTTATAATTGTCTGAATTTGAACATGATGAAGAGCAAAGATAAGAAATTCTAAGAAAATTATTCTTAATATTCAGATCAAATATTTCATCATTTGTTGAATAGCATACGGATATCACATGTACATATTTATAAGGATTTATTTAGGTGCAGAGAAGGACAAAAGTAATAATATTATACAAGAAAAACATTTTTTCATTCACACATATGAGCATATATATATATATATATATATATATATATATATATATATATATATATATATATCTTTGTAAATGTGTGTGTGTGTGTGAGGTTTGGAATATACTTCAACAGTATGAAAAAGGAAGACGATATGAAAATTAAAACATGTCTAACTCAAGGGATAGCTTGTTCAAAAATGTTTTTGAAAAAGAAATAAGTCAATTTGCTTTTCTTTATTGTCTTTCTTTTCAGAAACACACACACACACACACACACACACACACACACACACACACATATATATATATATATTTATATATGTATATATAGATATATATATATATGTCTACACACATACATATAAATGCACATATACTCACTCAAGTGCAACAATTGATATACCTATTCACACACACACACACACACACACAAACACACACACACACACACACACACACATATATATATATATATATATATCTACACACATACATATATATATGAACATATACTCACACAAGTGAAACTATTGATATACCTTTTCACACATACACACACACACACACACACACACACACACACACACACATACATACACACACACACACACACACACACACACACACACACATATATGTAAAGATATTGGACAAAGATTTTCTTGGCTTTTGGTTGAATCATACCAAAGACTCACAAAATGGTACTTGATACCACCTTGCTTAACACTCAGTGTTATAAGGTATGGATCAAGGGTAAAGTAGAGCAATCCAGAGAAAAGAGTTACACCCTTTCCTACACCTCGGTGTAGTAGCTACTGAATAAGGAATTTCTGAGTTGCCCTCAACTTTGGTCATCAACAAAATATATTCATATATATATATATATATATATATATATATAAAAGAACTTTTATGAAAGACAATCAATAAATTCTGTTGTTTTAACTTTTTTCATTAAATTCTAAATTGGAGATGTGAAGGAACAATCCAAAGTTCATTTTATTTGGAATATCCATGTATATACAAATATATTTACCCAAACTCTCTGCACAAGCCGTAAGTGACACAAGCTCAAATATAATTTAACAGGTTTTATTTTAGAGTTTTCCTTCTCCTTGATCAGTTTCAATACCTGCCCTACTGGAATGATAATAGTTGGATGTATACCTTTTCTAAGGCTATGAGTGTAATGTGAAATGCAAACAGCCTCTTTCAGGTTTTCAACTCAGGTCCCTGTGTCTCTTATTTAAATATATATTTGTTTTAAATTCATTTGATGTCATTTGAAGCTTAGTTTAATCCAAATATATGTTTACGTAATTCTTACAATTTTAAAACTTAAAAACTTTAAAAAAAGAAAAATCTTTACATTTGTAAACAACCTCTGATGATAACCAATGAAGGGTCGGAAAGCACTCAGGCCAATTTCAGTAAATTCATCTACCAACTCTGACTTAAAACCAAAGCATTTTTCAAGAAAGTTGAAAGGATCCTAATAAAATTATATAAACAAAATCTGTCTTTACTATTTAATCAAACATGCTTAAATGAAGGACTGCTGCCCAACAACAACACACACACACACATATGGATTGGTATGACCAAAAAGAATCAAGATATATTTGAATATCAATGATAATTCTTTTTCTGATTTTGTTGTGGTAGAATAGAAAAAAAATCAGTTTATTTATCTATTTTGTTAACTGCAATTTTTGTATATTTTCAATGCTCACGTGAGAGGTGTAACAGAGCTGAAATAAAAGTGCAAAATATGTCAAGGAAGACGATGGGAATTATTTTGGCTTACCTTGAGTTTTGTGGCTGTCTTTTATGCTATAAAACATTCTTGGCTTTTTCAATTTATGTAAATTTAAATTTTTTGCTCCAGCCTACTCTAGGGACTAATTGAGTTTACAAGAAAAGACTGACTGCTATGGGATTTAGCCTTTGCATAAGCTTTATTTCAAATGAAAATGGTTTTCTATATACTAACATCAGCCCACCTGCTTATCTTCTTTCATCAATATACACACTTATACATCGGCATTTTGAATTTTTTTTTAAATAAGTGTTGTTGAATATTTGAAAGAGAGTGATATAACTTTTATAAACTTTTATATCTTCTCCTAAAAAGCTAATAGAGAACTAAAGAAAAGAAAGAAAACCGTTCAGTTGATCTTGAGATTAAACACTTTATTAAACATCCAATCAATTAGTTGATAGAGAAAAAAAATTGAGAGAGTATTGAAAAAATCCAGCAGTAACAGGTGATTAATAAGATATGGCAAATTGGGTGTGATGAAGTCTGGACAACAATTTTGTGGAGAAGCAGGAAAGAAAGTTGGGGAGGAAGTAGATTAATCAGTAAATGAATATATATATATATATATATATATATGTATATATATATATATATATATATATATATATATTTATTTATATATATGTATTTATTTATATATATATATATCGTAAGGAAGAGCAGGTATTTTCAAAGAAGACAGATTAAGAAACAATAAATGAATAAACATTTCAAACAGTAGACACAGCAGGAAGTTAAATGAATTGGTCTTATTTTGGTTCTAATTGGCCAATAGCTGTAAACCTATAATGAAACTAAAAAATTTCTTCTCATGACAAGAATCAAATTAAAAAATTCTCCTTTATAGATCTTGGCATATTGAAAAATTCATATATATATATATATATTTATACACATAAGTATATATAAGTAAGTAAATAAAGTTGGCGACCAGAGTCGATGGCAACCTGAAGGCTCTCATTTCAATAGCTACTCTACTGAGGGGTAGAGAAGGGTACTACTCCTTTCCCTAGACTGTACCACTTTATCCTTGATATGTACTGTATAATGCTGAGTGTTAAGCAAAGAGGTATCAAGAGCCATTTTTGGTATGATACGACCTGGGATTGAACCCCAGTCTCCTACTGGCAAACATTCTACCCAATAGGCCAATAGGCCGAGTTGGCTAATGGGCCGAGTTATATATATATATATATATATATATATATATGTTTTGTTTGGTTTTGTTTGGTTTTATGGCATATCAACCATTGTAGGTTAGTTAATGCCAAATCTTCTTTATACATATATAATGGAAAAAACATTTGGTTGATAAGCTCAATCTTTTGCATACATTTAAATGGTTCCAAGTGTTACTATGTATCACTAACAATTCAATTAGACATCAGTTGCTTGTTTACACACAGTTATGTGATCAAACAGTTCTATTTCTATCAATTGGATTTAGCATTTGTTTCCACTCAGTTGAAATGTCAAACAGTTCTATTTGACCTATTGATAGGACCCAATCAAGAGTTATGGCAATGAAGGAGTACTCTGCATTCCCCCAAACTTCTGCATTACTAAAACCAAACCATCAGATTGTTTAGTGTCATATCCAGGACACTTGTTGGTGGGGTGTCTTACCCCTCTGCTGGGATGCAGTCAGTGTATTCTACATCCCCAGCCAACTGGACCTTAAAATTCTATATATGCATGTGTACAATTATACATACATACAGGGATCATTAAATAAGTTTCCAGACTTTTTTCGTATGGCCACTTCTATTGATAGCACACACATGAAACTATCGACCCTTTTGAAGTAATCTCCTCCGGCTGCAATGCACTTGTACTGTTCCAACAACTTCTGGAAAGCCCCATGGAAGTCTTCTTCTGTGAGCATGTCAATGACCTTCGTCACAGCCTCTTTCATTTCCTCAATTGTCTCATAACGACAGCCTCTGAGCTTAGGGAATAACCAAAAGTCACCAGTAGGGACAAGGTCTGAACTATAGGGAGGGCGAGGAACTGTCTTGATGCCCATCTTACTCAAATAGTCTGTGACAAGGATGGAGTTGTGGACTGGTGCATTGTCCTGGAGGAAATGCCACTGACCCAATTTGAATTTGAATTATGATTGAGGAGTGCTGGCCTCTCCCGACGGAATCTCTTCCTGAACTCCCTTAAAACCTCAACATAGTAACCCAAACCGAAACCCTAACCTTTTGGCCAATCAACTGTGGTGTATTGACTTCCTTACTCCTCCCACACCTCTCATCATCCGTCACAGACTCCCTAACTTCCTTGAATCTCTTATACCACTCAAAAACTGATTCTCGATTCATGCAAGATGCTCCAAAAGCAGTCTGAAGCATTCCATACATTTCTACGGCATTTTTTCCAAGTTTAAAACAGAATTTTATCGCATATTGTTCTTCTAAAGTGTCCTCACGTTCAGATTGCATCAATCAGGCTTTAGTAGGGTGTATTCCATTTGCTGCTGTAGCTGTTCA
The DNA here is from genome assembly GCA_963585895.1 of Sepioteuthis lessoniana. Classification (NCBI taxonomy): domain Eukaryota; kingdom Metazoa; phylum Mollusca; class Cephalopoda; order Myopsida; family Loliginidae; genus Sepioteuthis; species Sepioteuthis lessoniana. The sequence goes on from OY757928.1 coordinate 7,661,850, forward strand.
TTTGAAGCTGAAATCATAAAAATTGGTCAGTCATCTCATAAGATGTATAGCAATAACATACTAAATCAAGAGTCTACGACAATTCTAAATGCCCATACAAAAAAGTCTGGAAACTTATTGAATTCACCACGTATACATACACACACACACACACACACACACACACACACACACACACACACACACACACACATATATATATATAGGCAACAGAAAATGATTGACAAAGAAATAGTGTTTTGCTTTTTATTGTGCTTTTTATTTTGGTAAACAAAATGTCACTGTAGCTGTAAGCAGTTTGAGTATATCTATATCTATATATATATAGTGACACGCATAAGTAATATCTCGTAAAGTTGTTTGATTTGTATGTGGAAGGAAAATTAAAAACTCATGGTTGAATCCTTTTTTATCAAAATTCAAAATTACCTGATGCAAAAGTATTGGATACATGACACTTTTTTCAAATTTCCAATCGAAAATTTGTATTTTAAAAGGCTTTAAATATTCAAATTTTCGATCGTATTAGAATGTTATCTCTGACCAATCAGAAAAGCTCGCAATTATTTACAAGATAGGGCTACTGATCATCTGACTCTTTGATGTTCATTTTGCAATTCAAGGATTAAAAATGGCAAAAACTAAAGAATCATCCAGAGATATGCGAGATACAATCCGTGTACGTCACAAGGGAGGACAAGGTTACCGAAAAATTAGCAAAGAAATGAATCTAGCACTGAGTACAGTAGGAAATATCATCAGAAAGTATAAGAAGTATGGCGACGGTACTGCAAACCTTCCAAGAAATGGAAGACCGAGAAAAATAAATGAGCGTACTTCAAGGTGGGTCAGCAGAAATGTGCAAATAAAACCCTTCATTACTCATTCTAAAATTAAAACTGATCTTGAGGGTGCTGGAATTAATGTAAGTAAGGAAACCATTAGCAGAGCTCTATATCGTACAGGTTTTCATTTAAGATCACCAAGAAAAGTGCCTTTACTGAAAACTAAACATGTCAAAGACCGATTAAAACTTGTCGAAACTTATGAAAAGAAAGGTTTGCAGTTTTGGGAAAAGGTAATCTGGTCGGATGAAACGAAAATTGAACACAGCAACAAGTGTTTGGCGAAAAAATGGCACTGCCTTCAAGGAGCACAATACCATCCCCACAGTTAATTTTGGGGTTGGTTCCATTGTGATATGGGGTGAGTTACAAGTTATCCATGGTAGAATGAATGGTAGCATATACAGGGAGATTCTTGAGAAGAACCTTCAGAAATCTGCAACTTTTTTAGGACATGGTCGGGATTTCGTGCTTCAACTTACAAAGGAATGGTTTGAAAATTATCGTATTAGTACTCTCAATTGGCCAAGTCAGTCTCCTGACTTGAATCCAATTGGGAATTAGTAGAATACTTTGAAGGTTAAAGCTCATAAGCGGAATCCACAAAATATATAGCAATTGGAGGAATTATGCAAGGAAGAATGGGATAAAGTAATGCTGGATCAGTGTGGAAAACTTGTGGCCAACTATCGAAATCGACTGGAAGCTGTAAAACAAAACAGAGGCGACGCAACAAAATATTAAATTGATGTATTCAATACTTTTGCATAGGGTAATTTTGAACTTTGATAAAAAAGGATTCAACCATGAGTTTTTAATTTTCTTTCCAAAGACAACTAAAACAACTTTACGAGATATTACTTACCAAATATCAGGCAAAATGGTGAACATAAACTAGAGTTATAACAGAAAATAATATGTATCCAATATTTATGCGTGTCACTATATATATATATATATATATATGCGCGTTCATTTTGGCAGTTTATGAATATATATATATATATATATATATATATATATAAATGAGTAAGTGTGTGGTTGTTGGCAGTTTAAGAATATATATATATATATATATATATATGCGTGTAAAATCTAGAAGTGAAATCTGAAATCCCTCCAACACCTACACACACACTACGTATCAAATATGAAAAGTAAATGATGGATAAATTACGCTAAGAGAAACACACTCTAAGAAAAGGGAAGAATACGCATTCATAAAAAAAAATCATAAGTAAGTAAAAACCATTCAAACTACAAATGGGAGTAAGTTCAAGTCTCATGGAATATCCCATTAACTAGACTTTGTGCCAGATATGTTCTCTGACGAAAGCATCAAGCTGGAAACATACATATATATAAGTAAAGTTGGCGACCGTAGTCGAGGACGACCAGAAGTCTCCCTTTTTGATAGCTACTTAACTGAGGTGTAGGGATTGCCCCACTTTACTCTTGATACGTAACTTATATTGCTGAATGTTAAGCAAGGAGGTATCAATTACCATTTTTAAAGTCTTTGGTACAACATGACCTGGGATTGAACCCAGGTCTCTCAGACCATTGGCGAACACTCTACCCACTATATATATATATACAAACATCCATAGATATGTATGTATACACACAGACAAAAATTATTAGAAAAAAATAGTTACCAATAAATTTCAAACCACATCACCACACATACACGCACAAAAAAAATCTCACACACACAGACAGACAGACAGACACAAAAACATATTAAATATCAGTGAAGGGTAAAGCAGACTTAGTTAAAACACACCCTAAGAAAAAGAGAGGATGACCTCTATATAAACCCATAACCAACTGAAAATCATTCAAACTGCAAACACAAGTGAGTTCATTAAGTATCCCATTAACAAGGCCTTGTGCCATATATGTTCTCTGATGAAAGCAATCAGCTGGAAACATACACATATGTAAGAACAAAATAAATAAATAAATTCTAAAAAATACAAATATCTTCGTGGACCTACCTGTTTTAAAATATATATATATATATATGTATATATCGTATATATATATATATATATATATATATATGTATACATATATATATCGTGTATATATTGTATATCTATATATATATATATATATATATTGGGCAACTGGGCTAATGGGTTGAGTGTTCACCAATGGTCTGGGAGAACAGGTTCAATCCCTGGTCAAGTCATACCAAAAACTCAAAAAATGGTACTTGATGCTGCCTTGCTTAACACTCAGCATTATAAGGTACAGATCAAGGGTAAAGTGGTGCAATCCAGGAAATGATGTAGTGCCCTCCCCTACACCTCAGTGTCGTAGCTATTGAAAAGGGAGTTTTCGGGTCACCCATGACTCTGGTCTCCAACTTACATCAATTTTAGAAACCTGTAAAGATAGATGGATATTTTACATTAAGACACCCTTTTTTCCAAAAGGACTCAACAACAAATTAAACAGCTAAAGAGTATTACATTTTAAACAATCTCTTGATATGTAATATTACGGAGGGGCATCATCGTTGAAATGTGGTGGTCTTAAGGTTGGAGAACATGCGAGCACATCAGCTGTCATCAATCATTGGGTACATGGGTCTGATGATCAAGAATGTCACAAACCTCGCTCGTGCAGGTAGAATGACCTGAAGAGTTCAAGCGTGATTTTAATATAATCATGTGTGAAGTTTCATGTGCTACACTATTGTTTTCACTGGTGATCATCGAGCCTTCCGGGACCTTCGAATTAATCCATCAAATTGCTATATAAGAAATCAAGTAACAAGATTTTTGGCAGTTCGAGGCAGGTTTCTAAACAGGTTTAACAGAGGTCCATGACGTCCCAACCCAAGTCATACCCAGCAATTCGACTGATATGAAAGTATCAACAAGCCAACGATAACGCTGCCGCCATCATCGCCAAGAAGAGGAGGGAGGAAGAACGCTATAAAACAAACTTTTTTAACTACAGTCCGCTGTAGTCCCCAAGAATAAAAGCGATTACTATTTTCTTCCTTAAAATTCAAATTTTGAGTTTTTCTTTTCTGCGAACTCCTTTCTTTCAGACACAACGTATTTTGGTCCTATGCTATATATATATATATATATATATATATATATATATATATATATCTGTGTACTAAGACTCACTTCATGAATTATTGGAGTGTGAAGAATGTAATTCAAACACTTGTAAGAGAGAAAAGGTATAATATTCTAATATTTCCTTGTGCTAAACAACATAATACCAATCACTATTAATTAACAACATATTTATTGTCTGAGTAAACTTGATGGAATGAATACATAAATTATGAAATTCAAAAATTATATACTATTGAGAAAAGTCCTATCAAGCAGTTGCAGAATGTTTTAGTATGAGATCAGAGTTCTTAAAAGAATAGAAGTTCTTAAGTAAAAACTTACATTGCATCATGGTACCATATGTGGTATGACTTGAGGTTTGTTGTACATCCTTCTTGTTGTCCAAGCCAGAACAGAGACAGAGAAGGTTTAACTTTGCCACAATGTTTGATATGCTATCTTGGTCATACCATCTAGTGGCCATTAGAAGTACTATTTGGAAAGAAAGGGATTTAATCCCTACAGATGTAATCCATACAAGACTTATTTTACTAACAAGAAAAAACAATTATTTCCAAATCTGAAAATATTCAATGTGAATGTGAATGGCCAAATTATCATGGTAAACAATCTTGAAATAAAAATCCTTTGCTGATTGCCAATGATTAAAACTGGTTATCATTAGCAAATTTATATAAATGATATTTTTGCTTTTGTATGTTAAATTTTTTGTTCTCTCATCCATCACTCATATATAATATATATATATATATAACCGGATATTGGCATGATGATTAGGGTGTTCACCAATGGCCCGGGAGACAGGGGTTCAATCCCAGGTCGAGTCATACCAAAGCCTCAAAAAATGGTACTTGATGCCTCCTTGCTTAACACTCAGCATTATAAGATATGGATCAAGGGTAAAGTGGAGCAATCCAGGGAAAGGAGTAGTGCCCTCCTCTACACCTCGGTAGTAGCTATTGAAAAGGGAATCTTCGGGTCGCCCTCAACTACGGGTGCCAACTTTACTTATATATACATTTATATATATGCATATATATATATATATTTATATATTGTAAATCCTAATCCTAAATTAGCTATATATAATCACTAATTCTTCTAAGCTGTAGATATGTCAGTACTATTGAATGGTTGCACAGCATGAACTTTAAAGAAACACCAGAAGAAAAAGCTTGATGGGAACTACACAAGAATGATGTGTGCTGTTCTGAGCAAATTTTAGAAGTAGCACCCCTTAAAGCAGCAGCTATACAGCCATGTACCTTCCATTTCATAATCAAAGTAAAATGGATAAGACATGCTAGGAATTTCTGGTGAAGCAAGGATAAACATGTAAGTGATGTTCTGTGAACTCCTACACTTGGACACACCAGTAAAAACTTATATAGATTAGCTCTGTGCAGACATTGGATGCTGCATAGAAGACTGATAGGGATGGATGGTGAGAGAGAGTCAAGGGAACCCATGCTATCAAAATGATTTGATGATGATGTTAATAAACATACACACACATACATACGCATACTTATGCACATACACACAAACATACACACATACACTGACACATAGACACACAAACACATACTTACAGACATACACACAAACACACATACATACACAGACACATACACACACATACATAGATATGCATTTATGATGCAATAGTCATCATCACATGACATAAACTTGACCAACCAAGTTTATATTTTGCTTTCTGGTTGTGCTCTCAGGAAAGGCATAAACCCATCTTTTCTTTTCTCAGCTATTTTCAAAGAGTAGGGCAAATTGGGCTCTCTTGCCACGTAGGTAAGTAAACAGGTTTTAAGTCATGGGATTAGTAACTTCATCCATTAAAAAAGTAATTACTAAAATTTTTTACCTCTCCAAAAAACATCCCGTTCTGATACTGAGGAGTTGCGATGCAATAGTTGCCTTAGAAAACTGTATCTACTGCTTTGTCAGCTGTCATTAAGACATAAAAGCTGTTTCACAATTATTGAATCAAATCCGAGGCAATTCAGATGTTCTCTGTTGAGTTTATACTCTTTCTTTTTACTGATTATTATTGGAAAATGTCAACATTTTGATATATTTAACCAAGTATATTAAAGTCATGTGTTGGATGAGGAGCAGATCTTTTGTCCATTCCAATCCAATTCTTTGTTTAATGGCATATCAACCTTTATAGGTTATTTAATGCCAAAGCCATTCTCCTAGAAGAACAGTTGTGGTACTATTTAACCCTATATCTGGGAGGATAAGGGGGTTCATACCTTTCCCAAAGGCATTTGCCTGAAAGTGAACGTAATAGTGTGACTGGACTACAAACTCGCTTACTATGATTTCACAGTCCATCACTTTAACAATTACACCACGAGGCCAACCCCCAGATATTTTGTGTAAAACATATTACAAAACTGAGTTGTTCAAGGAAGTTCATTTTCAAACAGGATTCAGATGTTGCAAGTTGTTCAAGAACTTTGAAGCTTATTGCACTTCTGATAATCGTACGGCAATGGGTTCCTCATCATCTTGGCCTCAAATCATCAAGGAGGAATGGGCACATGTTATCAACAATTTTTTATACAATAATCAATTGTACCTTCAACTGAATGGCAAATCTCAGGAGTATGTATCCTAGGGCTCCTCTTGACATTTTTGGTTCATGTTTGTGACTATATGGCTGCAGGTCTTTAAATGTTATGGTTTTTCCTATTAATAAATGTAATTTTCATTACTCTATCTATATGTGCCTGATCATTTTGTTTAAAAACTGTTAAATACCATGTATACGATAGGAATACATTTTATTTAGAGAGAAGTGTCAATAAGCAGGAGTATGCATCCCCTATTAAAATCAGCTATCAAAAAGCTAAAATGACAAAATCATCTTGAAGCACTACAGTTGAACGAAGACTTCCTTGCTTTGGCCTGACTGGTTGCCAGGCTTACATTACCAAATATATATATATATGTATATTTATATATATATATATCAGCAAAGATTGAATGCTCTACATATTTTTAACTGTAGTCTTTACCAAAATTTATTCCAGATTTCATCAGCAAGTGTGGTGTCATCTTATTGAAAGAGATTTTAACAAATCAAATTTTTGTGTATGTATAAATTTTTAAAGTTGAATGTTTGCTTACAAGTTTCATATGTTCATCATGATTGGTATAAATTCACTGTGTCTCCCTAAAGTGTTATATGATACGATGGAAATAAATTGTATTTAAAAGACTTGATGAATAAAGATGTTTTGAATTTTGAACAGTATAATTTTGACAGGGGAAGCAAAGCATACTTTGTTTCTTAGGAATACATATCACATTTGAATATGGTGGAATCGCTATGGTATAGTGGCTAATGTGCTGGAGTACAATATCATAGTTGGTGAGTTTGAACTCCAGTCACATTATTCCTGTTTGGATGTATTTATCTATCAATCTCTCTCTCTCTCTCTCTCTCTCAATATATATATATATATATATATATATATATATATATATATATGTGTGTGTGTGTGTATGTGTGTGTGTGTGTGTGTGTGTGTGTTTTAGGATAGTATAGACACATTCTCAGAGTGGAGAATAACTGTTTGTTTTGCTTTGGTTTCTTTGTTTAATGGCATATCAACCTTTGTGGGTTGTTTAATGCCACAGCAATCCATATAGTAGTACAGTAGTCATACTATTTAATCCATATCTGGGAGGATAAGAAGGCAAGTACCATTTTTTGAGTCTTTGATATGACTCAACCTGGGATTGAACCCCAGTCTCCTGGGCTGTTAATGAACACTCTAACCATTATGCTTATGGGCTGAATCCATTGCTGGTGAAGGTTAAGAGTTCATACCTTTCCTTAAGGTATTTATTTGAAAGTAAACATAATAGTGTGAATAGAGATCAAACTTGCTTACGATGATATAACAGACCAGTATTTTAGCAACAAAGCTACATAGCTTAGAAAATGTCAGTTTCCCCCAAACACAATCATCAAACAAAGACTGATAGTCATCATGCACCACTAACTCTGAGTTGTTGCTATCCCAACATAGATATATTTGCTAAATCACTGATATTGAGTACTCTTTATTAATAAATATTGCAAAATATATTATCATATTTACCAACCCCTCCGCTCGGGCAGGATATGACACAAGGTCAATTTTTAAGCGGTAGTTTAACAGGTTTGAATTCAGAGTTTTCCTTCTCATAGACTAGTTGCCTCACCAAGGACAAAAAACCTAGTCTGCCCTACTATTTACCTGTAGCTGGAGGGAGAATAATTGGATTCATACCTTTCCCAAGGGTATTAGTGCTATGTGAAATGCAATCAGTCTCGTCCAGGGTTTGAACTCGTGTCCATTTCCTACGATGGTAACCATTACACCATGGGCAAAATATATTATAAAAAAATATAATATACATTCTGATGAATAGAGGTTGAACCTTTAAATTAATTAATGTGCAAATAGTTGACATCATATCAAAATTATCCTGATATATATTAGATTATTGCTGTGTAAACTTTTGTAACAATCTGTAAGGAGATTATGAGATTCCATGACTAGAAGAGTCATTGTAGCAAGCAGAATAATAAATGGCATGAGATTTTGACAACTTGATAGCTAATCATGCAAGAGTTAACACATGTTGAGTAGAGTTGTCTCCCCCTTTTTATCATAGCTGAAAGAAAACTTGAAATGAATATGATTTCATGTTGAAAATGGAAACAGTCTTCCAGAACTGAGTTTCTACAGAGTGTCAGATGGAAAGGAGGATGTTTATCAGATAAATAACCAAAGTTTTCTAAAGTGGAAGCAACATTTTCCAGATGCAATACCATGTTATGTATCTGTTGAAACTTTATTAGAAACCTTCTTTGGAATGATTCAAAACGGACACAAGGCCATTTACATAAAAATGCTCTAATCGATCTCATTTCTTTTGTTTTTACAAACATTTTGGGGAATGAGTAGAAATTGGCACAAGGCCATTGATGTGGAAATGTTCCAATGAATCTCATTTCTTTTGTTTTTACAAACTTTTTTGGAATGAATCAAAAGTGGCACAAGGCCATATACATAAAAGTGATTCAATGAATCTCATTTCTTTTGTTTTTATAAACATTTTAAGAATGATTTAAAAGTGGCACAAGGCTTTTTCCAGGTAAGTGCTCCAATAACCTTTGTGACACAATAAGCTAACTGTGAACTAGTTGAAAAAAATGTTGTCCTAGAACAGTAGTTTCATGATGAGCAAGAAATTAAGAAAGATAAATTGTCTCCTAAACTGATTTTAGGTCCAGTGTCTTTGTTTAATGGCATATCAACCTTTGTGGGTTATCAAATAGCAAAGATAGATTTTACAAGAACAGTAGTGGTACTATTTAACCCAAGGGGTTCATACCTTTCTTAAGAGTATTAGTCTAAAAGTTAATATAGTAGCAATGACTGAGGTTCAAATTGGCATACTACAATGTCACAGTCCAGCATATTGACCATTTTGTCATTTGGATTTCCCCTCCTTAACTGGAATTGAACCCTCCTTTAATTGCATTTAACATGAATTGAAAGCCCATTTTAATCAACCAACCAACCCACCAACCTATCAATTTTTAAAAAGTTTTCTTCTAAACAAAAGATAATAGGATTTTATTATTTCAAATAAAAGATTATATAATCAAAACTGTTATGATTAAGTATTAATTATTTCCAAACTCTACAGCATTGACTCGCTAACGAAATATACAAATATGAGGCAGTCCAAAAATAAGTATATATATATATATATATATATTTACATAATTTTAATTTTTTCACAGAGTTTCCATGCATTAGTTTTTGGTAATAAATAATATCTAATAATATTCATTTTGATTGTTTCATGAAAAAAATTTTGATATCTTTGGTATAGAAAAGAAAAATCAAATATTCATAAAACTGATTGTTTTTATGAGCTGTTGTGTACACAGAGATACATATACATGCATGTACATAGGTGTATGTGCATACCCACTTTTATGTGTGTTTTTATATATGTGTTTCAATAATATTGATCAATTGACATACACATGTGTAAGTATGTGTATGTATATGCATTTCTATGCATATATAAAAAGCTGAAACTTTACTTTTGATACCATTTGATAGGCAGAGAAAATGGGTCTCTTGACCACAAAATAATTTAATGCAGGAATGAGCCAGCACAATCACTGCTTATCCCATCTCAAGATTTGAGGACACTGTCCTTCATAATTAGAGTATATCTTGATTACATTATTTGTCTTCCATCATTTTAACATTCAAGGAATGGATATCAACTTATAGCCACATTGCTATCTAAAAGATATCAACTTATAACCACATTGTTACCTAAAGGATATTAACTTATAGCCACATTGCTATCTAAAGGATATCAACTTATAACCACATTGCTATCTAAAGGATATTAACTTATAGCCACATTGCTATCTAAAAGATATCAACTTATAGCCACATTGCTATCTATAAGATATCAACTTATAACCACATTGCTATCTAAAGGACATTAACTTATAGCCACATTGCTATCTAAAAGATATCAACTTATAGCCACATTGCTATCTATGAGATATCAACTTATAACTACATTGCTATCTAAAGGATATTAACTTATAGCCACATTGCTATCTAAAAGACATCAACTTATTGCCGCATTGCTATCTATAAGATATCAACTGATAACCACATTGCTATCTAAAAGATGTCAACTTATAGCCACATTGTTACCTAAATGTTGGTTAGCTTATGGGACTTAGATTCATTGATTCTGTAATTGTGAGAGAATGGATTGGTCTTGAATCATGTTCATCTTGCTGGTCAAAGAATTACGTCAGGCAAGTAGGCTTCAACAGTGTCTTCTTCAGATCTTTCACCTGTAAACACAACCTGGATGGGTGTGTAAGAATCCTTTAACAAGTTTGGTTTGGCTTGGTTGTGTTTTATGGCATATCAACAATTGTTGGTTATTTAATGCCAAATCCTGTTTATTTATCTCTCTCTCTATATATATATATATATACAAGGTGCATTCAATAAGTTTCCAGACTTTTTTCGTATAGGCATTTAAAATTGTCGTAGACTCTTGAAAACCCAGTATGTTATTGCTATCCATCTTATGAGATGACTGACCAATTTTTAGGATTTTAACTTCAAATGAACAGCTACAGCAGCAACTGGAATACACCCTACTAAAGCCTGATTGTCACAGCTGGCGAATTCAAAAAATGCAATATGACACTTTAGAAGAACGATATGTAATAAAATTGTGTTTTAAACTTGGAAAAAATGCCGCAGAAACGTATGAAATGCTTCAGACCATCTTGCATGAATCGAGCATCAGTTTTTGAGTGGCATAAGAGATTCAAGGAAGGCAGGGAGTCTGTGACAGATGATGAGAGGTGTGGGAGGAGTAAGGAAGTCAATACACCAGAGTTGATTGGCCAAAAGGTTAGGGATAGGGTTAGGGTTACTATGTTGAGGTTTTAAGAGAGTTCAGGAAGAGATTCCATCGGAAGAGGCTAGCACTCTTTAAATCAGGTCAATGGCATTTCCAAGAGGACAATGCTCCAGTCCACAACTTCATCCTTGTCACAGACTATTTGACCAAGTTGGGCATCAAGACAGTTCCTCAGCCTCCCTATAGTCCAGAGCTTGCTCCCTATGACTTTTGGTTATTCCCTAAGCTCAGAGGCAATCGTTATGAGACAATTGAGGAGATGAAAGAGGCTGTGATTAAGGTCATTGACATACTCACACAAGAGGACTTCCATGGGGCCTTCCAGAAGTTGTTGGAATGGTACAGCAAATGCATTACATCTGGAGGAGATTACTTTGAAGAGGACTAGAATTTCATGTGTGTACTATCAATAAAAGTGCCCATACAAAAAAAAATCTGGAAACTTATTGTATGCTCCTTGTACATGATTTGTAAGCCCATAGTTAAGATTTTTAAACAAGCCAAAACTCATTTCTGAGCACACTGTTAAATAGTTTCAAGTATTGCTCACACTAATAATTTTAAATGGTTTCAACTATTGCAATTTAACACTAATGATTTTATTTGCACACAGTTAAATGGTTTCAAGTATTTTTATCCAACACTCATAATTATATTTAATACCAGTTATTTGTTTGCTATGACAAATTCACCTACCTAGGAAGTAGCGTCTCATCAACCGAAAAAGACATCGACACACAACTGACGAAGGCATGGACAGCTATCGATAGGCTCTCGATCATATGGAAGTCGGACCTAACTGATAAAACGAAACGCAGTTTCTTCCAGGCAGCGGTTGTGTCGATACTGCTATATGGATGCACCACTTGGACGCTAACGAAGCGGCTGGAGAGGAAACTAGACGGAAATTACACAAGAATGTTGAGAGCAGTATTAAACAAGTCCTGGCGACAACACCCCACGAGACTCCAACTACACGGACACTTGCCCCCCATCACGAAAACTATACAAGTCAGACGAACCAGACACGTGGGACACTGCTGGAGAAGCAAGGACGAGCTCATAAGCGATGTACTTCTGTGGACCCCCACATATGGATGTGCAAAAGTAGGACGACCAGCACGAACTTACATACAGCAACTATGTGAGGACACAGGATGTAACCCTGAAGACCTGCCGGAGGCGATGAATGATAGGGAGAAATGGCGAGAGAGGGTCAGGGATATCCGCGCTGGCGGCGCGACATGATGATGATGATGATGATTTGTTTGCAAAGTTAAATAGTTCCAAATATTGCTATCCAAATTAGTAAATTTATTTATCAAGTATTCCTGTGTAATACAAACAATTTGTATACAGCTGTATGGTTTCAAATAACTAATCATAATAATCCTTAGTAAATAATTGAAGAAATGTATTTAACCCATAGATATGACCCTAATAGGTACTACCCCTCCAGGTCAGAGTGGAACTGAGATTTATGGTGATGAAAAAGTACTCCACATTCCCCAGATTCCAGAACTGGAGTCTCACTCACTGATACAGTTTCATGTCATACCTAGGATACCTTTAACAGGTTCAAAAATTCAAACTGATGAGAAAGAAAGGAGAAAGAAGTATTATCTTTTCTAATGAATTCCCTGTGAGTAACATGGCTTTGCTAAACTCACACCTTTGTGAGCTTTATGAAGAGCTTTCTATACTTGCAATCTTATGATACAGTTTTTGAAATATTATCATATAACCTCAAAAACATTGTCTCTTCACAAAATATGGAAGGCATGCCTGTTATTATCTTTTGCCGCAAAATATTATATTTTTTTCCTGTATTAGCGATATTCAAAGCTCAGTGAAAAAGGATAGATTTTATAGACTTGATTTACAAAAAATGGTTCAATTGGTTTGTGTCAGCCTGATTTTACCTGTGACCCATTATTCATCTTTTACTTTAGAGCACTTAGATCTTACCTGTTGTATATTACCTTCTTCCAAGTACATATTTACTATAACATTATAAAAGATTTGCTTCATATATTGCATAATGCATATTAACTATTATAACCCTCAACTATTATCATGTTTTACCTGAAATAGTTTACTTTTTACCTGAAATCTGGCAGCTTTCACCTGCTAACGATTACCTTTCATACATCATCCTTTATAGTTCACCTTTTAACTTTTTTTTATTAATCAATTCAATGTAGATGACAGAGCCATTAAGAGAAAAGTTATAAAATTTCCCTTGATGGAATAAGCTGCTTTATACATAGATTATATACGTAAGCAAACAGATGGAGTATACTTTTTTAAAAATAATATATTATCATTGTAGTTTTTATTGTACAATAAAGAAAATTTCTGTTATATATAATGTAGAAAAAAATCATATAGAAATGTAATACATTCAACATCCAGATAAAAGTAAGTTTCAGTTATATCCTTCATTTTTTCTTTTCTGAACAGTTATATTTAAGTTCCAAAAATTAGATATCAGCCTTAAGTCATCATTTTCTTAGTTATTAAAGATTAAAGAAGTATAGCCACAGGGTGAATTTTTGTGAGTTGAAGTGGATTTTTGAGGATAAAAATTTGAATGATTAAATTCAGTAAAAAAAAATGAAAAAGTAAAAATGAAGCAAATGACTAAAACATTCTCTCTCTCTCTCTCTCTCTCTCTCTCTCTCTCACTATATATATATATATGTATGCATATATATATGTATATGTATGTATGTGTATATACATATATATATATATATATATACATACATACACACACACATAAATATATATATATATATATATATATATGTATGTATGTACGGTGCATTGCAGCATAATTTTTCTTTGTTGAACTATTATTCTATAAGCCAAAAAAATTAGACAATATTTAAGATAAAAAAGAAAAACAATTAAAAATTAGATGTGAACAAAACTTTCTGGAGAGAAGGATTCATTGATTTTAATGGCATGTCAACCCAAATAGGGTTATTTTATGCCTAAAAGTTAGGGAATCATTTTCATTGTACATTCATATTTACATTTTTTTCTGTTTTTGTTCTTTAAGTTTCCTTTGGTGCAAACAAGAAGCAAGAAAAATACTAGGAAATAAAAAGAGAAAAGAACAAAAGAAATGAATGAAAAAGGATTAAAGAATGAGTGAAGGTAGGATAGTAAAAAAAAATCAAAACTCTGAGTGAAAAAAAAAAGCAAAGATAATTGAGAGAGGAGCGCAGGTTAAAAAAAAGAAAGACAATTAAGAGAGATGGTTAAAAAAAAGACAATTGAATCAGGAGAGATGGTTAAAAAAAAAGACAACTGAATGATGAGAGATGGTTAAAAAAAAGACAATTGAATCAGGAGAGATGGTTAAAAAAAAAGACAACTGAATGATGAGAGATGGTTAAAAAAAAAAGACAATTGAATGATGAGAGATGGTTAAAAAAAAAAAAGACAATTGAATGATGAGAGATGGTTAAAAAAAAGAAAGGCAATTGAATGATGAGAAAAAAAAAAGACAATTGAATGATGAGAAAAAAAAAAGACAATTGAATGATGAGAGATGGTTAAAAAAAAAAAGACAATTGAATGATGAGAGATGGTTAAAAAAAAGAAAGGCAATTGAATGATGAGAGATGGTTAAAAAAAAGACAATTGAATCAGGAGAGATGGTTAAAAAAAAGAAAGACCATTGAATGATGAGAGATGGTTAAAAAAAAGACAATTGAATCAGGAGAGATGGTTAAAAAAAAGAAAGACCATTGAATGATGAGATATGGTTAAAAAAAAAGACAATTAAATGATGAGAGATGGTTAAAAAAAAGACAATTGAATGATGAGAGATGGTTAAAAAAAAGACAATTGAATCAGGAGAGATGGTTAAAAAAAAAGACAACTGAATGATGAGAGATGGTTAAAAAAAAAGACAATCGAATGATGAGAGATGGTTAAAAAAAAGACAATTGAATCAGGAGAGATGGTTAAAAAAAAAGACAACTGAATGATGAGAGATGGTTAAAAAAAAAGACAATTGAATGATGAGAGATGGTTAAAAAAAGACAATTGAATGATGAGAGATGGTTAAAAAAAGACAATTGAATCAGGAGAGATGGTTAAAAAAAAAGACAACTGAATGATGAGAGATGGTTAAAATAAAAGACAATTGAATCAGGAGAGATGGTTAAAAAAAAAGACAATTGAATGATGAGAGATGGTTAAAAAAAAGACAATTGAATCAGGAGAGATGGTTAAAAAAAAGACAACTGAATGATGAGAGATGGTTAAAAAAAAAGACAATTGAATGATGAGAGATGGTTAAAAAAAAGACAATTGAATCAGGAGAGATGGTTAAAAAAAAGACAATTGAATCAGGAGAGATGGTTAAAATAAAAGACAATTGAATGATGAGAGATGGTTAAAAAAAAGACAATTGAATCAGGAGAGATGGTTAAAAAAAAAGACAACTGAATGATGAGAGATGGTTAAAAAAAAAGACAATTGAATGATGAGAGATGGATAAAAAAAAGAAAGACAATTGAATGATGAGAGATGGTTAAAAAAAGACAATTGAATGATGAGAGATGGTTAAAAAAAAGACAATTGAATGATGAGAGATGGTTAAAAAAAAAGAAAGGCAATTGAATGATGAGAGATGGTTAAAAAAAAGAAAGACAATTGAATGATGAGAGATGGTTAAAAAAAAGACAATTGAATCAGGAGAGATGGTTAAAAAAAAGACAACTGAATGATGAGAGATGGTTAAAAAAAAGAAAGACCATTGAATGATGAGAGATGGTTAAAAAAAAGAAAGACCATTGAATGATGAGAGATGGTTAAAAAAAAGACAATTGAATGATGAGAGATGGTTAAAAAAAAGAAAGACCATTGAATGATGAGAGATGGTTAACAAAAAGACAATTAAATGAGGAGAGATGGTTAAAAAAAAAGACAACTGAATGATGAGAGATGGTTAAAAAAAAGAAAGACCATTGAATGATGAGAGATGGTTAAAAAAAAAGACAATTGAATGAGGAGAGATGGTAAAAAAAAAGAAAGACAATTGAATGAGGAGAGATGGTTATATAGGACTTTACACTATGATTTAATGTAGGCGATATGCCACTTGTTCCCACAAAGATGGCGGACGCTCACATATTCAGTCCCGGGAAACCATTGGCCAGGAGAACCACGTAACATGCTTAAAATTACGTCCGTGCATAAATTTTTGTCCTGCATTTGGAGCCTCATACAAGACGCGTATTTTCTATAAATATGTCGTCTTGAAACACTCTTTCTTTCTTTTACCCAATTTCTTTGCAGCGGCAATACATTGCCTCCAGTGTGAATCAACTGGAGTAAAAAGCAACAACATGGATGGGCCTCGCAGACATTCAAAATATACATTCACTATGAAACTTTTCCAGTCTAAGAGAAACCGCCTGTTTCTAATCATAAAAAGAAGGACATTTTAAATATGTAATCCTTTTGTAGCTTAGTTGTGTTAGACACACACACACACACTCACACATATACACACATTATTATTTTGTCAGTAGAATTAGTAATATTTTTTATGTATCAATGTAAGTTTTATTGTTGTAGAATATAAATTTGTTTTTGTTCGTCTCCTTGTTTTAAATGTCCCCCATTTTCCGCGCCGTATCTTATCTTTTACTAATTTGTTGTATAACCTTCACTCATTGGTTATCTTCATTCATTTGTTTTTTCCATGTGCCTATTCTACCTTTTAACTAAACCTATAACATAAACTTCATTAACATTAGATTGTGGGGAACTTAAATACTAAATACAGGTCACCACCTCCTACAGTTGAAAAAAAAAAGACAATTGAATGAGGAGAGATGGTTAAAAAAAAGAAAGAAAATTGAATGTGGAGAGATGGTTAAAAAAAAAAGAAAAACAATTAAGAAAGGATAGCAGGGAAAAAAGAAAGACAATTGAGAGAGGAGTGCAGGCAAGGAGCAAAGAAAGAAAACTAGAGAGAAATAAAGAAACAAAAAAAGAACTCAGAAAAAGAACTCAAAAATCAAATCAAAATTTGTTCATGAAATGAATTTATTTTAATATGTAATTATCTAAAACAAATGTTCCCCTTCAGTTTTACATGCCCTAAAAATTATATCTTCTTTCTGAACAACTGGCTAATAATACAAGATTATTATAATGTCATCTTTCTGAACAACTCTATAATAAGAAAGTAAAGTTGGTAACCTTTGTCGAGGGCGACCCGAAACCTCCCTTTACAATAGCTACTACACCGAGAGGTAGGAGATGGCGCTACTCCTTTCCTGGATTGATCCACTTTATTCTTGATATAATAATGCTGAGTGTTAAACAAGGCAGCATCAAGTACTATTTTTTGAGTTTTTGGTATGACTCGACCTGGGATGACCCGAAGGCTCCCTTTTCAATAGCTACTACACCAAGGTGTAGGGGAGGGCACTACTCCATTCCCTGGATTGCTCCACTTGACCCTTGATCCTTACCTTATAATGTTGGGTGTTAAGCAAGGTATGATCATGTACCATTTTTTGAGCCTTTGTTATGACTCGATCTGGGATTGAACCTCGGTCTCCCAGACCTGTTGCCAAACACTCTGCTCAAACCTCTTCTTTCTGAAACATTGCATAATAATAAAAAACTATTATGTCTCGTTTCAGAAATACTGCATAATAATTATAATGTCTTCCATATGAAGCATTGCATCATCGATATCATCAAGACATACCATCAGTACAAATTCCCTTGACTTTCTCTTGTTTCTATTGTACTTGGTAAGTCCTCTGTACCCAGTGTCAACAGAGAACTGACGTATTTTTTTGCTGGTCAGCCAACACTAGCCAGTCCATATATAGGCTGACCAACAAAATGGATTTATTCTTGCGTCCCCAGCAGGTCTTGTTTATCTTACTTTGAAGGTTGGTGAGATGAGAGGCAAGATGAGCTGCTGTTTTGTGGATGGCTGCTTCCAGGATATATTCAAATAAGTATGCAGCATCCATGTATAGTTCCCATAAAGTTTTTTTACAAGCATTAAAGTCGAACTGGTGCAACTCTACAGTAGTAATGACATGACTATGGCTTGGAAGAATTCCCATATGTTCAATAACCTAGTTGTCTAAATTTCTGTGACAAAGCTTGATGATTTTTATCATTTAGGGTTTTCGGATTATTGTCTTCATCTTTATTGTTATTCCCATATTTTGATATGTCCTCCGGCCTTCTTCAGGTGTTTGTCGAACTCGGGAACCTTCACGGAACTTCGAACTATGTCCTTTATTGAATCCACATTAGCCATAACCAGGTACAAGTGTTAAGTATTCCTGTATTATTACCCACCTGTAATCAGGATTGAACCTGCAACCTCCAGATGATTGTCTCCTTAGGGAACCAACGCCTATAACCATTACACCATGTGTCCTGCTGGACAATTCAGAGTGAATTTTTCAATTGTTCAATAACCTGTCAATATCAGTCCATACTTTACCACTGTATATGTTGAAACAGCATTCAGTAGATGAGATCTTGCTATCAAGGTATATGAAAAGTTCAACTAATTTTAGAAGATTTCCATTTAAAGAAGAGATGGTGCTGCCTTGATTAAAAAAGATGAATTGTTTTTATCGATTCATGTAGAGACTGATGCCTCTTGTTATTGCCTGCTCTAGACAATGAAGTAGAGATTTGGGTTAGAGCAGATATATTTCCAACAAGTGCTAGATTATCTGCATAATCTTTATCAGCAATAGTTTCCATGGGATATATTTTACTTCTTACCTTTTTTTATTGAGAAGCCATTTTCATTCATTGGAGATATTGACATTCATAGAATGTAATTGAAGCAGATTATGAATAGAAATGGTAGCTACGAATCAGCTTCCTAGTTGAAGTCTTGCATAAAAATACTGAATAATTATAAAAATATGTAGGTGAATTTTTGGAGCTTAGCGTCTCATTTTTAGAATAATTTATAATCCTAAATTTTGTTTGAACAATGGATGCCCTCACTTTCTTGTGTACTTGATATTGTTAGCACAATGTTTTGGTTGATCTATTCTTCAGTCTTTGTCAGGTGTACAATTTGTAAAAGAAACAAAAAAATGAAAATGGCAGCCACTAATAGGCAATATGTTTTATGGTTGCAGAATACAATTATAAATATATTCGCATTTGAAATTGGCTATTATTTTCTAGATAGCTATTTTCTACATGGCTTATGATGAAAAAAAACATTTAAATTGATGTTATTTTATATCATTCATCTGGTAAGCGGCTTCATTCGTTTTGTAATTTTTATTTTTTTATTCACAAGAAATATGTAACAACTATAAACATCCCTTCAGAATCATTTTCAACATTTGTTGTGTTCATTTTGGTATTTTGAGAATTATTTAAATTTCATGAATACTCTTGGTTGGCTAAAATGTCTTGTCTTCAGATGGCATTAGGGATGTTTAGTTTTAACCAACTTAATTCAAAAAGATAATTTCTACCAGATCAAGAATATAGTTTTCATTCAAAATAAACACTTTTGATTGTATTTAGGTAACTGTCATATTGTAACGTAATGGCCAAGGGATTTCGGTTCATGCCTTTGAGTTTAGTTTGGCTGAGAGCCTTTCGGCTCAGCACATGGGTTGGTTGGGTGCAACATTGAGGCAGGTGTTAATGTGGGCGTGCACGGGCAGATGGAGGTGTCACTCAGATGGCTCAATGGTCCGAGACGAAACGGGTGACGGGGTGCAAGTGACATCACGCACCGGAAGCACGCAGAGGTCTGTGGAGATTTGAAGAAAGTTAGAGAGTTGAATACTAGATGCCAAACGAGGAGGATCGACTTTGGAGCTTGCAAACATGAGGCGAACTTGCGCCCTATAGGGGCCGCTGGAGATGGGGGCCAAATGAATAAGACAGCATAGAAGATTGTGTCTCCCCTCCTTATGTCAAAACCTTTAACTTAAAGTTAATTAAAAGGTTTCGTACCTGAACAAGAAGTCGCTATGTGTTTTCGAATTTCGAGATTCCTATGTTTTTTATATGTTCTATCGTTATGAACATTATATGTCTATTTCGCACATAGCGTGGCCATGTAACAATATCAATGTATACATTTTATTTTAAATATTGCCAAAATAGGCTAATTTGTGTTCATTGATTCCAATGATGGTGGAAAAAAAGAAACATTTTCAACATATTTTTCTTTTTTTTACAAAAGGTAAAAATATGACTCAGACACAAGTTCAAATCCTGGACGAGACTGATTGCATTTCACATAGCACTAATACCCTTGGGAAAGGTATGAATCCAATTATTCGCCCTCCAGCTATGGGTAAATAGTAGGGCAGAATGGTTCTTCAGCCTTGGTGAGGCAACTAGTCTAGGAGAAGGAAAACTGACTTCAAACCTGTTAAACTCCGCTTAAAAAAATGACCTTGTGTCATATCCTGCCCGAGCAGAGGGGTTGGTAAATATGGATATTATTGTCACTTTCATATTTTATAGATTTTCAGTTCTCTCACAAGGTCCATATATTTGTCCATCTTTTCACTTTCTTTTATATTCTCTTATTCATTATTTAGCTCCTTAAGAGTTTTTCTCATCAGCATTAGCTGATGGTCTTTCACAGGAGTTTGAGTGGCAGCAAGTCTCCTCAAGTCTCCAGGACTCTTCGCAGTATTCAGTTCAATCTTAACAATGCTGTAGTTTGGAGAGTCTCCAACACTTTCCATTATTTCTAAGTCCTCCAGTCTCTGTATGAGTCCTTTGGTGACTGTACCATGAGCACAAATTACAATTGGTATAATTGTCATTTTCATGTTCCACAGTTTTTTCTATTCCCAGGTAAGGTCAAAGTACTTATGCTTCTTTTCACTTTCTTTCAGTTTTACGCTGTGGACCACTTGGACAGCAAGGTCCACAATTCTGCAAATTCTCTTTTTTTTTGTTGATTATTATAAGGTCTGGTCGCCTGGCAGAGATTAAGTAATTGGTTTGTATCTCAAAATTCCTGAAAAGTTTGAGCATTTCATTCTTCAGAACAGATTCTGGATTGTGCATATACCATTTATTTGTATGGTTGAATTTAAATTTCTTGCACAGTTCCCAGTGGATCAACTTGCCCACCCAGTTGTGTCTAATTATACTCTCTCTGTACTAATTTGTTGAATTTGCTTATAATGTGATTGATCATTTTGTCTCTATCACCACATAACCAACATCTGCTATTTTGTTGCATCTTATCTATTCTCACTTTGATACTATTGGTCCTTATGACGTTGTTTTGTGCCGCTATTTGCAGAGATTCAACTCCTCTCATTATTATTATTATTCTACTCCTTTCAAGGTTTTCGCACCAGCAACAGCTGATAGTTATTTACAAGAGGGTGAGTGACAGCAAGCCTCCTCAGGTCCCCGGGACTTTTCTCAGAATTCTGGCTGATCTCAAAATGCTGTAGTCTGAATGGTCTTGATTTGTCCAACTCTTTCAACCCCGTTTCCAAGGTTTTAGATACCATTCCAAGTGCATCAGTTACAACTGGTATCACTGTCACTCTCTCATGTTCCACAACTTTCTAAGTTTTCTTACAAGGTCTCAGTACTCATCTCTCTTTCTACTTTCTTTGATTTTCACTCAGTGGTCTGCTCGGATGTTAAATTCCACTATATAGCGAGTTTTTCAAAATCCCAGAATGAATTCTTTTTTTGTACATATACTATTTGGTAGTATGATCAAATTTCATTTTCTTGCACAATTTCCAGTAGATCATCTTCCCTGCCCTGTCATGCCTAGACTTACACTCCTTTTGTGCAAGTTACCTAAATTCACAATTGTGATTAATCATTTTGTCCCCAGATAACCTACACTTACTTTTCTGTTGCATCTCATTTATTTTCACTTGAATATAATTGGTCCTTGTGGAGTTGTTTTACACTGCTTTAAGAAGAGATTCTGTTCCTTTCTAAAGGTTTCCTTTTCTTAGCAATGTCCCGGTCTTCTTGTGTGAGATTGCACCATTTTATCATCATCATCATCATCTTCTTCTTCTTCTTCTTCTTCTTCTTCTTCTTCTTCTTCTTCTTCTTCTTCTTCTTCTAATTATTATTATTATTATTATTATTATTATTATTATTATTATTATTTTAACTTTTGTGAATTTTTCACTGGTTTTAACAGGTGGTTTTTCATTGAAGTCTGAGTGATAGCAAGCCTCCTCAAGTCTCCAGGACACTTCTATTTGATTTTAACAGTGCTGTGGTCTAGATGGTCTTTATTCTTTTTCTGATGTCCAGTTCCCTCAGTCTATTGCTGAATAGAATTATGCTTGTGTTGGTAGAAATAGTAGTGAGAAATAATTTAAAAAAAAACAAAAAAAAAACACTATCATCACAAAATAAACTAATGTCATAAAGAAATACTTGCAAATATTTACTCGTATGCGAGTAAATGAGTTGTTTGGTTTTAGTATGGTATCATTAAATTATGTGTCTACAAACCATACATACGTGTAAACAGGCTTTGGCATTAAATTACCTATAGAGGTTGATATGCCATTAAACCCAATCAACCAACCAACCAACCAAATCAGTCTATTTTCCAGGCCTTTAAGAACTATGATTGATATCATAGTCACTTTCATCTTTCACAGCTTTTTTCAGCTCTCTAGCAAGATTTAGGTATTTTGCTTTCTTTTATTTTCACTCCATGGTCTTCTGGAATGGCAAATCCCACTAGTTGACAATTTCTTTTCTTGTTACCTAATACTAGGTTTGGTGTTCTGGTTGAGATTTGGTAATCTGAAAGTACCAGAGAATTTTATTTGTCCAGTCAGCTGGGGCGGTAGAATACACCGACCGCTTCTGTGTGAAGGGGTAAGACCCCCACCTGACGAGTGTCCTAGATATGACACTAAATAATTTAATGGTGAAGTTCCAGTAATGCTGGAGCTTTGGGGAATGTGGAGCACCCCTTCATTGCCATTGATCCCAGGTCCACCCTGGCCTGGAGTGGTAGCACCTGGTAGGGTCCTATCTATGATGCTAAACTGAATTGTTTGAAAAGGAACTTCATGTATGCTAAACTGAATAATTTGAAATGGAACTGTTTTTGACATTGAAACTGTATTTACACTAAACTGAATTGTTTGAAATAGAACTGCTTTGAAATTTAACTGCGTGCAAACAAAATCTACGCCTATACAAAACTGAATCGATTGAATTAGAACTGTTTGACTTGAAATAGCTTGAAATAGAAATGTTTTTGACTTGAGTAAGTAAGTAAAGTTGGCGACCATAGTTGAGGGTAACCCGAAGGCTCCCTTTTCGATAGCTTACTACACCAAGGTGTAGGGGAGGGCGCGACTCCTTTCCCTGGATTGCTCCACTTTACCCTTGATCCGTACCTTATAATGCTGAGTGTTAAGCAAGGACGCATCAAGTACCATTTTTTGAGTCTTTGGTATGACTCGACCTGGGATTGAACCCAGGTCTCCCGGGCCAATGGCGAACACTCTAACCGCTAGGCCAATGACAAACTGTGTTCTCATACTAAACAGAATTGTTTGAAATAGAACTGATTATTTGTGTAAAAATGGATTTGGCATTAAATAACCTACAAAGGTTGATATGCCATAAAACCCACCCAACCAACCAACCAGAGAATTTTATGCATCTTATTTTCTTGGATGGATTCTTGTTTGTGCATAAACCATTTTTCAGCATTACAAAATTTTAATCTCTAACACTATTCCCAGTGGATCCCTTTTCCCACCCAATCATGCCTGCTCTTGAATTCCTTTTGTACCAAAATCCTGCATTTGCTTATTATATAATAAACCTTTTCATCTCTGTTACCACATAAATTATACTTGCTATTATTATCAATATCATTATTATTATCATTCAATTGTTTGCTATTTTGACATTTAAACTGCGTAGTAATGTTAAACTGAATTGCTCGAAATAGAACTGATTTGTTGTCTAAAATTTGTACTTATGCTAAACTGAATTGTCTGAAATAAAACTGTTTGAAATTTAACTCTATGTATTGCCCAGTCGACTGGGGCTGTAGAATACACTGACTGTGACTCTGCAGAGGGGTAAGATCCTCCAAATGAGTGTCCTGGATATGACACTAAACAGTCTGATGGTGAAGTCCCAGTAATGTCGGGGCTTTGGGGAATTCTGAGCACCACTTCATTGCCATTGCTCCCAGGTCCACTCTGGCCTGGAGTGGTACCACCTGATAGGGTCCTATCTATGGGTTAAATAGAACTAACGGCATACTTATGCGAAACTGAATTGTTTGATTAAACTGAATAGCTTGAAATAGAAATGTTTTTGACAATTAAACCGTAAACATTTATACTGTGTGCTCACGCTAAACTGAAATCGTACTTACATTTAAACTGCGTGTTTATACTAAACTGAATTATTTGAAATAGAACTGTTTTTTGACACTGAAACTGTATTTACACTAAACTGAATTGTTTAACATAGTACTGTTTTGATATTTAACTGTGCGTAAACAAGGTCTGTACTTATACTAAACTGAATTGGTTGAATTAGAACTGTGTGCTTATGCTAAACTGAATTGTTTTAAATTGAACTGTTTTTGACATTGAAACTGTACTTACAATAAACAGAATTGTTATAGATAACTGCTTGAATAAACTGAATAGTTTGAAATAGAAATGTTTTTGACAATTAAACTATGTACTCGTGCTTGACTGATTTGTTTGAAGTAGAACTGATTATTTA
This sequence comes from Sepioteuthis lessoniana, assembly GCA_963585895.1. NCBI lineage: Eukaryota > Metazoa > Mollusca > Cephalopoda > Myopsida > Loliginidae > Sepioteuthis > Sepioteuthis lessoniana. The sequence continues at coordinate 7,687,087 of OY757928.1, forward strand.
CATGAAAATGAATTTGGCGTTAAATGACCTACAAAGGTTGATGTGCCATCAAACCCAACCAATCAATCAATCAATCAATCAAGTGTTTACCTGGTTTCCTTAAATGTCGGAAACTCCGTTTTCTCTAATATCCAGATCTCTTGCATTTGGAGCATAAATAAAAAAAAGGTAATAGAAATCCTATTTAAAATTTCATATTACTTTAAGAAAGAAGAATATTTACTATTTGGTTTGCTATTTTCATCATTTTGTTTTAAAGATTATACGATCCAAATGCTTGCCCTCTGTAGCAACAGACTCTTGAAGCCTCACTCTGAAGTTTTACAGCTCTCATCTTGTCATTCCCTCTGGTATTTTTGCTATTTCATGACGGATAAAATATTTCAATTGGTTAGTTGTCTGCAGCCTACATATAAAGTGTTGGGCCTTCAGGTTTCCCCAGAGGAATTATTCTGGTGAATAAGTTAGCCATTGATATGTCACAATTATAGTCACAATTTTTTAGATGTTTCAATCGCAAATGGGAGTATTTCTGTGAGTGTAGTGGCTCATGTGCTGAAATGTGTAGTAAGTTCAAACTCCAGCAGAGCTATTGCATTCACTTTTGGGCTAATGCCCTTGGAAAAGCACAGACCCTCTTATCTTCTCATCTATGGGTTAAATAGTATCATTACTGTTCTCCAACAAGTATTGATTTGGCATTAAATAACACATGAAAGTTGATATGCTATTAAAAAAAGACAATGAAAATAAAAGCAATCACAAATGCATAATGTTCACCATTTCATCCCATCATGGTAACTGAAATAAGATTGCTGCTGCTGCTGCTGCTGCTCAAAAACAAATCTCCCATCTTCACACTGCTAAGAGTACCTGTGTGGTAAGAATTCTATATCTGCATGATCCCCTATTATCAGGATGGCCCCCAAATCTGCTGATTATTAAAGGCATTCGTATCCCTTGCAAAGGGGTAAGACCCCCACCTTAAATAAAATCGTGCTGGATATGACACTAAACTGCATCTGGTGGTGGGATTCCAATTCTTGAGATCTAATGAATGTGGAGTACCCCTTCATTGCTATTACTTCCAGCTCCACTCTGAAGTGTAGTAACTGCGAGGGTCTCATCCATAGATCAAATTTAATCTGTTTGCAAATTATTTGTATTAGATAGGAATACTTGATATCATTTGAGTGTGTCAAGAAACTACACAAAAAATGTAAACATAAGCATACAATGTATGCAATTCCCTAACCTCTAGGCATAAAATAATCTCAAGCAGGTTGAAATGTCATTAACATCTATCAATCAACCAATCATACAGTGAATATAATCGTAACTTTTATATTGTATATGTTTTGTTTCCTAGACAAGGTCTCCGTATTTTTCTCACTCTTCAGTGGTTTGCAAGCATTGCATCATTCAGATTCAGTTGAGCAACGAGCAGAAAAAGTAGAGGCGTTTTTTTCATTAATGGTAATGATGACAGGGGAAAATTTTCACTTATTTTATAATTTATCTGTCTGTATTATTTACATGTGAGTCTGTATTATTTAAAGCTGAGTCAGTATTGATTGATTGATTGTAAGAAAAGAAGTTAAATACGAGGAGGAATCAAAAGTTTTGCAATATTTTATAATATTACATGAGGAATAATTTGGCTGCTCTGGGAGCTTTTACCAAGATAATGAAGGTGACAAACCACATACCGGACTCGTCTAATACTCTCACGGTGCTACAAGCTGGATTTGGACCATGTCCTCAGAATCCACTGTTCAAGGTCTACCAGACCTTGTTTAATCATCTAAGTTTTTCAATCCAAGCAAAATTTCTTCAACCATCCATTTACTGTACTGTAATTAACTGCACCTTTACTTTTGCACAACACATTTTGGTTGCTTCCTCAGGATTATCACTCAGTTTAAACTCATAAACCATAACTTCTCAAGTTAGACGAAACTGTATCTTCATCTGTGTGACTTTCAAATTACACAGAGTGGAAGAATGCACAATATGGCAGCATACCAACAACCATAAAACTACCAATCTTCCTTGAGCTGCTTCAGTCATGTGATATGTACGGAGCAATCTAACACATACCAAAACATTGCAAAACTTTTTACTCATCCAAATATAATGAAGAAGTTAGAAAAAAAATGGTTGTCGAAATTTAATTATTTTGTTCCTTTACAGCTTTTGATTTTACCAAAATATCAGAAATATGCTGAGTCCAAAAGTGAATCACTCAGAAAATTTGCTCACCATCAACAACAAAACAATAATCATAGAGAAGCACAAAATTTTTGCCAGGTGGAGGGACCACTTTGCCACACTGTTAAATGAATCATCAAGAGTGGAACATTATATGGACCACCTTGCCACACTGCTAAGTGAACAGACAACAGAAGAAAATTATGTAGACCACTTTGCCACTCTGTTAAATCAACAGAAAACAGAACATTATGTAGACCCCTTTGCTATCAAGAGTGGAACATTATATGGACTAACATGCCACTCTTGTAAATGAACTATCATTTGTGGAACATTATATGGACCACTTTGCCACTCTGTTAAACGAATCATCAAGAGTGGAAAATCATGAGGACCACTTAGCCACACTGTTAAATGAACCATCAAGAGTGAAATAACATGTGGACCACTTTGCCACTCTATTAAATAAACCCTCAAGAGTGAAACAACATGCGGACCACTTAGACACTCTGTTAAGTAAACCATGTGGACCACTTTTCCACTTTGCTAAATAAACCATCAAGAATGAAAAAACATGTGGACCACTTTGCCACACTGCTAAATAAACCATCAAGAGTGAAACAACATGTGGACCACTTTGCCACTGCTAAATTAACAGACAACAAAGGAACAACATGCGGACAACTTTGCCACACAGCTAAATAAAGGCCAACCTAATATTGGATGTGCAAATACTCAGACCTGGATGAAGTGAGTAAGGTTATCTCTATTCTCTGTGATGAAAAGTCTCCTGGCACAGACATTCTGCATTTAGAACTTATTAAGAGAGGAGGTAGGAGGCTTGTTGAGGTAGTCAGTCATCATCAAAGGAAAACTTGGAAGTCACCATCTTCAAGAAGAGGGACGGATGAGATTAAATGCAGGAACTTTTAGAATCATTTTTGGTTAGAAATGGAATGAAACAGGGCTGTGTTCTTGCCTTCACACTGTTCTTGTCTGATGTCTTCACTGATTCTACCAAAGGTGTATTATAAGTCAGCGATAAATCTGTTTAATACCAGTCAATTTAAGTCTGCAAGAAAGACTGGAAATATTTTGGTATGCAAGCTCATGTTTGCTGACAACAGTGCCTTTCTGGCACACAACTACCAAGATGCACTGGAAATAATCACCCATTTCTTGAAATCTGCAAAGCATTTAGGCGGAAAATTAACCTCAAGAAAATTGCGATTATATACCGACCCCACCTCTGGAATCTCATGACATTGGCCAAGATATACAGATAGAAGGCCAGGTATTAACCCAAGTAAATAAATATCTAGGCTCTACAGCTGCAAACAATAACAAGCAAAATGCAGAATTAGATATTTGAATGTTAAATGCTTTCAAGGCCTTTGACAAGCTGAGGAAGTGAGTTTGGCTCAGCAAAAACGTCTCTGTAAAAACTCAATGTGCAGTGTACCATACCACGGTTCTCTTAACTGTTCTATATGGCACTGAAACGTGGACACATACAATGTAGATGACTAAAGACTTCATGTCTATTAGATGCACCACTTGTGCAAAATACTAAATATCGAGTGGTGGCAGCATATCACAAATAAATTCCTCCTGGAGAAATCTAAACTCCCTGGCATGTATGATATACTTGCCGAAGGCAACCTAAGATGGGCTGACCACTTGAACACACTTGAGGCTGCAAAAACAGATCTTGCACTCTTAGCTTAGAGAATGGTCATGTAAAACAGGTAGACTAAAGCACAGACATAAGGACATCATCAAAAGATACCTGGGGGGGGGGTCATAAAATTTCCTTTAGACAATTGGTAATTCCTGTCCAAAAATTTAAAAAAACTGAAGGAAAAAAATCTGCAGAATGTCATTATCTGATACAATGGACAGCTTGTTGTTAGATTCATTTTGTAGATTAATTCACATTTCTATAAAGTTTATATTTTAACTTGGGACATCACTGGGGGATTTTTCAATTGCTTGAATTTGTTTGAGATGGAAATATTTGCATTATTAATTTTTAGCCAGTCTCTTTTTTTTATTTAATTGTTGCTTTTGCTTCTTTTTTTTTTTGTTGTGAATTTTCTTGGTTGAATATCCTCTGGTTATTTTTATAAAGAATAACAAGGAAATTTAAAAAAGAAAAACTTCTAAAAATTTGATAATAAAAATGTTTCACATCAGACTTCAAATGATTTAAAACTATTTCTATTATTAAATAGTAAACAAAAAATATATCATGGAGATTTAGATTAGATAAGAGGCAGTAGAAATGTATTTCTATTTTTAGTTTTCCAAACTTTTTATCCTCACTTGCTCACGTCTTCATTTCCATCACAGTGAGGAACAGCACTGATCTGAGACAGTACTCTTATCACATACAAATAATTTGCACATAGTGTCAATATTTTTAAGTACTCTTATCAAATACAAATAATTTTCACACAGTTATATGGATTTACCTACCCCTTCCACACAAGCAGGATACAACACAAAGTCAATTTTTTAGCAGAATTTAACAGGTTTAAATTCAGTTTTCCTTCTCGCAGAATGGATGCCATAGGTTTAAGAACCCAATCTGCCTGACTATTTACCCATAGCTGGAGGGAGAATAGTTGTATTTATACTATTCCCTTTGCACACAGCCGTATGGTTTCAAGTATTCTGATCTAATTCTTATAAGTTATACTCAATTAAATGGTTTAAAGGAATTATTTGTTTGCACACAGTTTCAAGTAACTAATGATAATAATCCTTTATAAAGAATTATATCTTCAAGTAAATATTCTTAATTCTAATATATTAGTTATATGGTATCAAGTATTCTTATCAAATACAAACAATTTTTAAACAGATTTCACCCATAGATGGGAACCAAACAGGTACTACCACTCATACACTTAGTAACTAGTAGCAATATGATGTGAGAGTCAGAAAGGAGTAGCAGAATGTGTATTGGTATGGACCATGTCCATTAGATTTCTATGACCGAAATGGTTAAAGTACCAAGCAAGTGAGATGTATTCCTGAGGTATAAAGTGCCTAATAAAACCTTGTTGGAAGCTAGTACTTAGTTTCAATAACTTATTTTAACAATCAAAAGTTACATAACCTGTGATAATTGCCCAGTCGGCTGGGGCTGTAGAATAAACCATCTGCTTCTCTGCAGAGAGGTTAGACCTCCATCCAACAAGTGTCCTGGATATGAGACTAAACAATCTGATGATGAGGGTTTTGTAATGCTGGAGCTTTAGGGAATACTGGAGTACCCCTTATTGTCATCACTCCCAGGTCTACTCTGGCCTGGGGAGGTAGCACCTGATTTCATTGCACAGAAATACAACCAACTGCAATACTACAATTCATCCAATGCAAGAGGAAGAACAGACATGTTCCTTGCCTTTCCCATGGATGAGTTAGATTACTAGTATTCATCATCATGTCGTGCTGGTAGCACGGATATCCCTGACCCTCTCTCGCCACTCCTCTCTATCGTTCAACGCCCTAGGCAGGTCTTCAGGGCAACATCCCGTATCCTCACATAGCTGCTGAATGTATGTTTGTGCTGGTCATCCTGCTTTTGCACGGCCATGTGTGGGGGTCCATAAGAGTACATCTCTTATGAGTTCTTCCTGCTTCTCCAGCAGTGTCCTGCATGTCTGGTTCGTCTAACTTGAATAGTTTTCGTGATAGGAGGCAGGTGGCCGTACAGTTGGTGTCTTGTGGGGTGTTGCCGCCAGTACTTGTTCAAGATTGCATGCAGCATTCTTGTGTAATTGCCGTCTAGCTTCTTCTCCAGTCATTTTGTTAGCGTCCATGTAGTGCACCCAACATATCGTTTATTAAAGAAATATCTATACCAGGAGGTGCAACATTTCTTTCTCTTATCACCTTTTACTGGTTAATTTTTGGTACTTTAATAGAATGCCCTGCTCTTGATATATTACTTTAATTTTCTTTTAGTGCCCCCCCACTCCAAAAAGCACAAATTTTAAAATGTTTTTATTACTGCAATTACCTAAGTAATATACAATTATTGGCACCTGCTGGATTATCTTAGTGGTAGTTGTTTTGTAATCTATCAAGTTTTTTGCTTAGATGTGGCACAAAGACATATGTATGGGGGGACTCAATGAGACTTGAACTGACTTGCAAAGGTTTGCTGGTTGAGCTTCCTAACTATTACACCACCTAGTGGTAGTAGTATATGCCATAAAAGATTTCCAGTTTGAAACATGTGGCAATTTGATGTTGCTTTCTGGGAAAAATAACACCTCCAGATATTTTTAAATGCCTGATAAGTGGTGGCCATATTGAAATGTTGACTTGCAACTGTCTGTCTGTGAATACTGAACTCTGGGAATTGACATGAGACATTGAAGAACCATTTGTGAATTTTCAAAGTTGGTTCTCTGTATTGACCATTTGATATGTCAAACTTATCAACAGTACCCATGAAATTTCTGTTTATAATGTAGAATATTTCCTGAAGAAAACAAAAAGTGAATTTTGAGAAACAGCTTTTGTCTTTTGACAACTCATCATTGTTAAAATCAAGCAAATGATAAAATAACAAATTTATATAAATTTGCTTATTTTCTATTTATTTCTGAAGATATTTGAAAAAAAAGGGAAATGTGCCAATAATATTGAGTAGGATTATAAGTGTCTCAGTCATTCATTGCTAAGTTGTCTGTTCATTAACATCTTTTTTTTATATTTATATACCTTAGCTAAATACATCCCTAATTGTAATGCTATGATACAAAGACAAAAGTGAAGATACTCGTTTCATATTTATTGTTTTTATCTTATCACTGATCTATTCTTCAAACTTCCTCGAGTATATATTACACATGATGATCTTAAGAAGAAATTTTAGATTTCTTTCATTCATATTTTCTATGAAAGCCTCCTCCCCACCCCCAAAAAACAACAACTATTTAAAGCAACATGGAAGCCAGTATCTTCTCCATTGTTGTTTTTAATTCTACATTTCTACTGATTTATTCTTCAGCCTTCTTCCAGTGTATGTTGCATAAATTGGTGTTTTGAGTTGCTGTCTATTTTTTCTAATTCCTTTCCTCTGTAAGATTAAAACAATATAGAAACCAACTGGCTGCCGTATGTTGTGAAGCGGGGCTGTTCATCGAAATGAACTCTGAAAAATGTATAGAATTTTTATAGCCATGACCTTATATATGCATAATCATACGCAAAATTTTATTCCATCTTGCATAAACACCATTTCTTCATCTGAGGATTATTTTGAAAGTCAATAGTTTTATTGCCAGAATCACAACAGCCCCTTAAACTATCTGGCAAATATATCAATTAATTTTCTTATTGTCAAATTACAAGACAGTCATTTATTAACTGACACACCTAGTCTAATTTTGCAATGGGTACTGCTTTTATCATATATGTTTATAGGTTATTTGACCCAACCCAGAAATTTTGATTAAAAAAAAATTGACTGATGAGCCAAGATAAACACCTCCCTCATACACAATCAAACTTTAGTATTGATTTGGATAGAATAAAACTTCCATTACTATAATGAAAATATTTTTTTTCTTTTCTTTGCAAATTTGTCTGGGTGTAATGATTAAAGTAGCATAGACACGTGTGCAAAGATATTTTTTATTCTTTTCCCAATTTACGATTCGTAAAACCAGACACACGAGGCAAAGTAGAACATGTACGTGCAGAAAACTGAAAATGCAACACACTTTTCGTCGGACCATTTAGTTTGAAGTTTTCTACAAATTTAGCCAAATAAGAAATGCTTTATATTCTTTTTAAATCCTAATCGTTTTTTTTTTTTAATTTTAATTTGGATAAAAGAATAAACTTTGAATCTATTCTTGTTATCATTTATAAATAAATTGAATGCAAAAAATACAAATAATCAACCGATTGTTCTTAATGTTTGCCCTGTATTTAGTGATTAACAAATTTTTTCTTTGGTGGCATCTTTTTATATCTCAACATTTCAGCTGATCTATTCTTCTGCCTTCTTCCAGTTGATGTACATCCATTGTATCGTCTTTAGAAGTTACATTAACTTTTTACATTTTATGATAATTTTTGAACATTTGGATTTTATCTATATTGTCTTAATTTTTGAGACAAAATTGTTTTCATGTTGGAATAAATACCCTCGGCATTTTTGTTTTTAGCACTGTGTTGATATAATGCCAAACATGACCATATGCTGGTGTTTGTAGACAAGGCAGGAGCAACCTTTTCTGAGAAGCAGGTCACATGAGGGGCCATTGCTCATCATCAGATGGGCCTGATTTCTAAAAAATTTCATAATTTTATATTGAATATACTTCATGGTCTAGTGGGTAGAGTGTTCACTAATGTTCTGGGAGACATGGGTTCAATCCCTGGTCGTGTCATACCAAAGACTTTAAAAATGGTACTTGATGCCGCCTTGCTTTGCACTCAGCAATATAAGGTACATATCAAGGGTAAAGTGGAGCAATCCAGGGAAATGAGTAGCACCCTCCCCTACACCTTGATGTAGTAGCTATTGAAAAGGGAGCCTTCTGGTCACCCTCGACTACAGTCGCCAACTTTACTTTAAGAAACTGGTTCATTAGCCTCATGAGTAGAATGTTCGCCAATGGTCCGGGAGACCTTGGTTTAATTCCAGGTCGCATCATACCAAAGACTTTAAAAATGGTACTTGATACCGCCTTACTTAGCACTCAGCAATATAAGGAACATATCAAGGGTAAAGTGGAGCAATCCAGGGAAAGGAGCAGCGCCCCCCCACCAACACCTCGGTGTAGTAGCTATTGAAAAGGGAGCCTTCTGGTCACCAACTTTACTTACCTTAGAAATAGAGAAAACTTAATTTTTCTTTTTCTTTGGAAAAATAACTTTTCTATAAAAATTTGAAGTCTCAGGTGGGTCTCACTGAAAAAGCACTGTAAGCCCCACTGTCTCTGTGACTGATGTAGACTATAATGACACAACTGTTGCATTCAGAAAAGAAAATTACAAACTTGTTGATATAGGTATGAAACTTGTTGCCGTGAAGTGTGGACTGTAATATGGATAAGAGAATTGTTGGTTGAATGGTTGTAATTTACTTTGCTTTTTGCTTAGATGTAGCACAAGGCCGCATGAATGGGGCACCCAATGAGAATCAAACTCACTTGTGTAGGTTTGCTAGTCTAACATGCTAACCATTATATTACCTGAGGTGCCCTCTCCACCTGAGGTGCCCTTTGTTGGTTGAATGGTGCTTCTATTTACAAATAAGCCTCAAAGTTGTGAATGAATATATCAGTTAGTAATGTTGAATGAAGAGTTTCGTATATGGCTATGTTGAAGGTCCATCATGTGTGTTTATGGTCCATCAAGGTGGGAAATAAAGTATATTATGCACGGCTTCATTGAATATTTGTCATGTGCACCAGCTGACAATAAAATAGGCATATTCTGTTTGTATAGCCAGGCTGGAGGCCTAGCAACTAGTTGTTGCCAGATCAGGTCTGCCAAGAAAGAGAGAGAAAGAGAGAGCGAGAGAGAGAGAGAGCGAGAGAGAGAGAGAGAGAGAGAGCGAGAGAGAGAGAGAGAGAGAGAGAGAGAGAGGAGGAAATTTTGCTGAATTAATGTGTTTCAAGAGCCCTTGTTGTAATATTTTCTAAGAGGTTAAAACGATTCATGAGATCTGCTCACAACAGCATCTGGGCAGTTAGCAGTCAGCCAGTGTCTTGTGCTGTCATGTATGATCCTATTTTTAAACTTGATGAAAGAGTCATAAATTATAATGAGCTTTGACTTAGAGTGTAACAATACTATCAGATCATCTCATAAGTAATGCCTATATAATAAATAGTGACTGATTTTATTGTTTTAAAAGGTTTGGTTTGGTTTGTTTCCTGGCACATCAACCATTTTTGTTTATTTGTTTCCGCATATATTAAACATATAATTTGTAAACACATTTTGTTGCTATACACAGTTAAATGTTCAAATAATTCTATTTTTAACAATTCAATTTTGCATATGTCAACAAAATTAAATGGTTCCAAGTATTGCTATGTATCGCTAATAATTCAATTAAACATCAGTCATTTGTTTACACACTATTAAATGATCAAACAGTTCTATTTCTAACAATTCAATTTTGCATAAATTATTTGTTTGCACTTAGTTTAAATCTCAAACAGTTCTATTTGACCCATAGATAGGACCCGATCAAGTGCTACCACCCTATGCCCGAGTGGACCTGAGAGTGATGGCAATGAAGAAGTACTCTGCATTCCCGAAAATTCTAGCATTACTGGAGCCTCACCATCAAATTGTTTAGTGTTTATCCAGGACACTTATTGGAGAGTATTTTACCCCTCTGCAGAGATACAGTCAGTGTATTCTACAGCCCCAACCAACAGGGATAGTATTTTTAAAATGCCTTATTGATAACTATATATACCATAAGGTCATCTCATAAGTAAGGTCTAAATCTAATATCAATCAACTTAATCATATTTTTGCAAATAACACCCACCTACTTCCACTGTTCTTCCTCTTATTTACACAGGTGCACCTCTTGATTGACGGCTCGGTCAAGGGTCAATATATAACAATGAGTCAAAAGTTCTGCTGTATTGTGGCATGTAAATCATATGACTTAGGCAGTTTAAGCAATGGAAGTTACCCACTGAGGTTGGTAGTATTGTGGTAATTGGTGCACAGACACCTTCTGTATTGCTTTTCTTCATGTGTGATTTGGTTTGGTTTGGTTTCTTTGTTTAAGGGCATATCAACCTTTGTGGGTTATCTAATGCCAAAGCCATTCTCCTAGAAGAACAGCAGTGGTACTATTTAACCCATAGCTGGGAGGATAAAGGGGTTCATACCTTTTCCAAGGGTATTTATATGAAAGTGAACGTAATAGCGTGACTGGAGTACAAACTCGCTTACTACGATTCCACAATCCATTGCTTTAATCATTATACCATGAGGACACTTCCTTGAATGTGATTTGAAAGCTGCACAGAAGAACATACAATGTAGTCTATTCTTTACTAGTTCAAACTGGGCCTTAATGTCGTGGAACCAACCAAAGTGAAAGTGAAAGTGCAGTTGATCTCAGTAACTAGTGAGTTGTAGAAATTTCACTTTGGTTCCAAGAACATTGATGATTGGACAAGTTCAGGTAGGCCTTGAATTCCGAGGCTATGTTCCAAGCAAAAGAGGAAAATCCAGTGAGTAGCACTTGGAGAGTATCAGGTGAGGTGAGCATCTCACAGTCCTGTATGATTTGTTGCTTTTACAAACAAAGTAAAGGCCTCCTGAAATGTAGAATTGTGCTTCATATACTCAAAATTTTGCAACTCTCTGTAGTATCAAGAAAAAATAACAAGCCTTTTCTTCGATAAAAGATATTTTGTATCTTTGATTAATAAGTTCGTATCATAAGGAAAAAGGCTTTATCGTTGCATAGGGATTTTTTTTTTTCAAAGAACTGAGCATTTTAGCAGTTAAACCACAACATACACTTTTTCATATTGGATGCCGGATATAAGCAATCATGAAAATGTTCTATGAATTCTACCATTTATCATTATTATCAGCAAGTGTGTTTTAAGAACCTGAATCAGCTTCTTGTAAACCCAATGCAAAACTGTCCTGAAGACAATGTTCAGTGCTTCTTAAACGAATACAAAATATGAGTAATTTGTTTATATTTATATTGAATTTTGTAACCATAGGTGTTTTCAATTTGATTCAAAGCCCCTCGGGCTGATTCATTATTATCTGTTTGATAGATCAATAAATTTTTGTATTTTCTGGAAATCTATGGAAAAAGTTTTTTTTTTCTTTTTGAAAGTTTTAGAGAAACAATAAATTGAGATGGATTTTATTGAAGTGTAACCTCAATGTTAATATGATGTATTTTGTGAAGGAAAGAAGAGGAGAAAAGGAAGATGATGAAAGTTGAAACACAGAGGGTAGAGAAGGAGGGAAGGAAAAAGATGAAAGTCAAAACCAGAGGAAGGAACAGGAGGGTAAATGTTAGGGAAGTAGAAACAAGAGAGAGAGAGAGAGAGAGAGAGAGAGAGAGAGAGAGAGAGAGAGAGAGAAAGAGAAAAAGGAATAGAAAAGAAGAAAGTTGAAACAAGAGTGAGGAAGAGGAGGGAAAATATCCAGGAAGTAGAAACAGGAAAGAGAGAGAAGAACAAGAAGGAAGTAGTAGGGGAAGTATAAAAGATGAAATAAGAGGGAGGAAGAGAATGGAGAAATATGAGTGAGGCAGAAACTAAAGAGAGAGAGAGAGAGAGAGAAAGAGAGAGAAGGTGAAAGTTAAAAGATGGCAGAAGAGGAGAGGAAAAAGAAGATGTAAGTAAAAATGAGAAAGAAGAGAGAGGAAAAAAATGTGAAAAGAAAGAAGATAAAAAAGATAAAAGCAGAGGAAAATGAGAAAAGTAAAAAAAAAGTGATAAAGAAGAGGAGAAAAGAAAGATTAAGAAAGTCAAGAGAGGGGAAGAGGATTAAAGAAAAGTGGAAAGAGAGAAGAAGTAAGAAAGAAGGGGGAGTAAATAGAAAGAATTTGAGATGGGAAATGAATCAGAAAAGAAGAAAATGATTGGAAAAAAATAATGAATGACATTAGAAAAGGAAAAAAACGAAAAATATAAAATGAGGAGACAAAAGTGAAAAAGAATGGAAGAAAAAAAAGAAAAAGAAAAGGAAAAAGAAAGATGAGAACAAGAGAAATGATGCGTGTAAAAAAAGAAAATTGAAGAAAAATAAAGACATGATGGAAGTAAAAAATGAGAAAAAGAAGAAAAAACTAAATTTTAAAAAAAAGCTAGTAAGAAGAAAAAACAAGTAAAAAATTTTAAAAATAAGGGAAGACGACAAGCAAGGAAAAGTTCAAATTCAAAAAGAGAAAAATAAAGAAAAGAGAAGTAAAAATAAAAGAAAAAAAGAATGGAAGTAAAAAGAAGGAAAGATAAAGAGAAAAAAAAAAACAGTAAAAGAAAGAAAAGAGGAGATTTTAAAGAAAGCAATAAAAAAAGACAAAACTAATGCAAAAGAAAGAATCAAAAATGAAGAAATCAAAAAAAAAAGAAAAAGTAAACAAATTAAAAGAAAAAATAGAATGAATGAAAAAGAGAGAAATATTGGAAAATGTGACAAAAATTCTAAAGGAAAAAAAATTACATAAAGAATGAATTTTATTAAAAAAACATTTAATAACAATTTTTTTGAGAATCATATATCTTAATAAATCAATTCAGAACTGAATGCCTCTATATAAAAGTGCATGTGTATGGGAATTTATTCACCTGGTAGTTTCGGAAAATAGAGCAATTGAGTTTATTGGGTGCTTCATAAATCTGTCCTTGTGCCAAACTTGAATTAGCAGAAAATGAGATTGGCTCTCTTGAAGATTCATTTATTTTCAATAATTCTTAATGTTAGAAATTAATCTAGAAAAAATGAGAACCAAAGACTCTTTCTTGGATTAGGAATTGGTGCCACTCTTAGAGTTGTTTGGTCATAATGATTAGTCCAAAAAATTAAACCGATCAAGGTAAAACAAAGATGGTCAACAATGGAGCCCAGTAGCTGTTTGACTAAGGACAGGGAAGAAGCTAAAACACTGACACGAGGATGGACCAGTAGAGTGACAGATATATAGACAGATGTAGACAAACTAATAGATAGATAGATAGATAGAGAGATAGATAGATAGATAGAAACAGACTGAAACATATACTGAGATGTGGACAAGCAGATAGATAAATAGATCGATAGGAACGGACTTTAAGATAGGTTGATATAGAAAAACCGAAAAATACCTAATTACATTTGAACAGAAGGACACAGATTGATAGATTGTTAACTAGATAGGAACTGACTAAAAATAGCTTGCAAGATGTGGACAGACAGACAGACAGACAGATTGCAAGATAGATAGATTGACAGATACATAGATTGATAGATCAACGTATACATAATGAATCTTAGATAGATGTAAGCAGGCTTGAATTTTGAGATAAAAATGGATCAATTATTCCTTGCCAGATGACCTGACCTCGTATTATGTACTTACCCAACCCCTCCACTACAAGCAGAATACAACACAAAGTCAATTTTCAAGTGGAGTTCAGCTGGTTTGAATTTTGAGTTTTCCTTCTCCTGAACTGGTTACCCTCACAAGGCTAAAGAACTCTGTGCATTACTATTTAACTATAGGGGAAGAAAGAATGGATGGATTCATGCCTTTCCCAAGGGCATTAACAAGAAGTAAAATACAAAAGGCTTCATTCAAGATTTGAACTTATAATGCAAAAAACCCCTTCAAATCAAACCTAGTTATCGTTAGTAAGATGGTTGGTTGGTTGGATCTTATCGCATGTCAACCCTTAAGTTATTTTATGTTGAAGACATTTTTGTTTTATTTGTTTTATTTGTTCTTTGTAGGAAATGGCTGTTACTTGTATAGTTATTTGCATATTATTTCAAATGACAGTTTTGTTGGTAATTGAATATTTGGTAGATTGTTTGTTGTTTTAATTGCATATCAACCTTCTTGGATTATTTAATGCCAAATCCATTCTTCCAGAAGAACAGTAGTAGTACTATTTAACCCATAGATGGGAGGATAAGGGGTTTCATACCTTTCCCAAGAGGCATTAGTCTGAAAGGGAACGTAAAAGGGCAACTGGAATTTGAACTTGAAACCCGAGCAAATTGGATTGCAGAATCATAGTAATTACAATTCTGCAATCCAGCAGTTTAACCATTATACCATGAGGACATCCCCAAATATTTAGTAGGGTTCTATGAGTTCTATTGTTGCTATCTGGTGAAGTCAACATTTCACCTGATTGTTGCTTGGTTGGTGTTTTGTGTCATATCAACCCTTGTGGGTTATTTAATGCCAAATCCTGTTTATATACATATATGTGTGTGTGTAAGTATGATTTGGAAGCAAATTGTTTGTTGGTAACATTTTTTAAAAGAGAGTTCATTTGTTTGTTCACAGTTGGACAGTTTCAAGTATTCCTATCAAACACTAATAATTCTGTTTATTATTAATCATTTGTTTGTACACAATGAAATAGTTTTAAGTATTGTTATCTAATACTAATAATTCTATTGAATACTAATCATTTGTTTGTACACAGGTAAAGGGTTTCTAATAGCTACATGGTTTCAAATCACAAACAATAATTAGTAAATGCTTGAATTTAGTCTAATTTGGAATTTATGCTGGGCCATAACATTATGGAAGCAACCAAAAACAATTATTGGGTAAAAGGGGAAGGCACAGTTGATCATAGTACAGTAACCAGATGATTCGAGAAATTCTGCTTGGGTTGCAAGAACCTCAAGGATCTGACAAGTTTACGTTGCTCTAAAACCATGAATTTCAAGGTCATGTTTCAAGTGATGAAAACAAATACAGCAAGTAAATCATTGAACAATTCTATTTGACCCTTAGATTGAACCCTAACAGGTACTACAAATACAGGGCAGAGTGAGCCTGGGATTAACGGCAATAAAGAGGTACTTCACATTCTCCAAAGCTTCAGGATTCAAACCTCACCATTAGATGCTATTTAGTGTCATACACAGGAAATGCATTGAGCTCTTACTCCTCTACAGAGGTTTAGTTGGTGTATCCTACCGCCCTAGGTTTGGTTTCTTTATTTAATGGCATATCAACTCTTTGTAGGTTATTTAATGCCAAAACCATTCTCCAAGAAGAACAGTAGTGGTACTATTTAACCCATAGCTGGGAGGATAAGGAGGTTTATACCTTTCCCAAGGGTATTTGCCCGAAAGTGAATGTTATAGCGCGACTGGAGTACGAACTTGCTTACTGCGATCCCACAGTCCATCGCTTTAACCATTACACCACGAGGACACCCTCTCCTATCGCCCTAGTTGGCAGGGCTGTAGTTAAGAAGAAAAGAACTTGATGCCTGGTTGACTTTACTATTTCAGTTGAAAGCAAAACACTGGATGAATTCTAGAATTTTACCAGAGAATTAGAAAATTATGAATGTGAAGAGGACAGTGATAGCAATCATTATCAGAATACTTTTAATGATTTCAAAACCCAGATAGAAAGACTGGGAGAGTTGGAGAATAATGGATAGATTAAGACTCTCTAATCCACAGCAGTGTAAAAATAAGCAAGAATACTGAGAACAGCACTGAAAAACAGAAGGGATTTGTTGTCACTCAGTCTCCAGTGAAGGCCACCTGTTAGTCTTTATGTTTGCAAGAAGTATAATAAGAATACCATTTGTGGCTTAGCAAATTCCTGCAAATCTTTCAAATTGTTTCTGTGGGTAATTGACAGAGATTACTTTGGTTGGCTATTCTGTAAAACTATCAAAAATGCTTAGGACCAAATACATTGGTTGGTTATTTGAATTAATTTAGATCTCACACACCCGGCACAAGTTGTTCATTAAATTGCTCAGTAAAGCAAGAAATTTTTTCTAGGGATTCAGGATGGAAAGGTGGAGAGAAAACTAAAGACTGACCAATGTTTGCAGTCTCAGAGATTGGCGCCTAATGATCACATCTGTTTGGACTGGCTTCTCATCAAGTCTAGTGACCATTTAGGTTGACTGGAAACTGTAGTCAATGCATGTAGTAACAAAAGGCATTAGTACGGCTTTATGAGAGCAATTGTTCTAAATCAAATAACACTTGTAGTTAATGATGGAGTCTCAGGAAATATTTAGTTTCTCAAAACAGCAATTTGAATAAAGGCCATACATAAGTTTAAAACAAATGTATAAAAGTTAGGAAGAAAAGGCAAGATATTAGGAGCTCTTTAACCTTGTAATAAACAACCCAGCTTGATGTTTGTTAATAAATCAAGTCAGAGACTGTTCATTGCTGTTGGTGTCATGTATTTAAACAACCCTTCAGCAATGAGCATGATGCAACATTAAGTCATTTTTAAGTAGAGTACAGCTGGTTTTCTTTTTCCTAGATTGGTTGCTTAACCAATTCTAAAGAGCATAGTCTGCCCAGCTATTTACCAATAACTGAAGGAGAGAGATATATTCATGTAAACCAGTATAATCTACTGGTGTCATGTAAACCAATATAATCTGTCAGATGTGACTTGAGGTGGAGATGAACACTGCCAGATAACTCCTGCTGTCTGGAGATATACCATAAATGAGAACTAAAAGGCATGAATCTGATGGACAAATAGTTTAGGAGAAAGATGAATACGTGAATTAGTGGAGGTGTATAATGGTTAGGATTATGAAAAATGAAATTAGCAACTTGAGTTCAAATCCTGGATGAGGCTTTTATATTTCATTTAGTGTTAATGCTTTTCAAAAATGTATACATCCACTGCTTCTTTCTTGATTGAAGGGTAAATATTAGGACTAAATGGACTCTTTATTGGTCTCTTTAGCCTTGGTATAGTATCAATCTATGTATCTAGGTATCAGTCTCTTTAGCCTTAGTATGGTATCAGTCAGTGTATCTAGATATTGGTCTCTTTAGCCTTGGTATAGTATCAATCTAGGTATCTAGATATCAGATGTCATAATAGTCCGAGACGATACTGGGTAACAGGGTGCGGGTGACGTCATGCACCGGAAGCGCGCGGAGGTTGTGTGAGAATTCGAAGAGAGAAAGAGTCGGGTACTAGACGCCAAACGAGAAGGATTGATTTTTGGTGCTTGCAGGCACGAGGCAAACTTGCGCACTATGGGGGGGGGGGCGCTCGAGATGGGGGCCAAATGAATAAGACAGCATAGAAGATTGTGTCTCTCCTCCTTACACCGAAACCTTTAACTCAAAGTTAATAAAAAGGTTTCGTACCTGAACAAGAAGTCTTTACGTGTTTTCTAATTCCGAGATTCCTATGTTCTTTATATGTTCTATCGAAATCAACATTCGATGTCCATTTCACCCATTTCACACATGGCCATATTCGTGTATCTGACTACGCAACACTGGCACCAAAATGCATCCTTTTTCCAGTGTGTTTAGTGAATGATAAACTTTCTTTATGAAGACCCGTATCACTCAAACATCTTTACCTTAGTAGTTCTCACCAACGTGAGAAAAAGAAAAAGAAAGAATTCATGTGTTATGTTCATAACAATACACATTTAATAATAGAGGAGGTGCTTGTGGAATTATGGTTATTTTCAAAGGAAATAAACACAGTAACCTAAGTTTGAAATATAGGGAAAGGCTGTTTGCATTTCACATAGCACTAATACCCTTAGGAATGATGTGAATTTTAATCTTCTTCCTTTAGCTAGGGATAAATAGTAGGGCAGACTGATTCTTTAACTTTGGTATAGCAACTGGTTGAGGAGCAGAAAATCTTTAAATTTAGTCAAACTTTGTTTTAAGATTGAACTTGTGTTGTGTCATGCTCGGGCAGAAGAGTTAGTTAAATTCAAACATATCTAACTGGAGAATCACACAAAGCTTATCAAGATGAACACAGGTTTTCAAATATAGTTTACAAGATAGTATTCTTCCTTCACAATCATGGTTTTCCACCTTAAATTGAGACCATTAATGTCCATCTTGCAGCAAATTCTTGGTTGCTTTCTGAGTCATGTATAAGTTACCTCTTTCACTTTATCATATGTGGCCCAGTTGACTGGTGCTGCAGAATATGCTGACTGCATGTCTATGGAGAGGTAAGACTTCCCCAGGGAGTGTCCTGGATATGAAACTTAGTTTAATGGTGAGGCTCTTGTAATGCTGGAGCTTTGGGGAAATCTGAGTACTTTTTATTATCATCGCATCTTAGTCTTCTCTCGGCTTGAGTGGTATCACTTTAAAGAGTCCTATTGATGGGTCAAATAGAACTAAACTGTATGCTTATACTGAACTGAACTGTCTCTATGTATAAAAAACTTGGCCATTGGTCAGATGTGTAGAGTGTTTGCCATTGTTCTGGGAGACTGGGATTTAATCCCAGGTTGAGTCATACTAAAGACTCAAACAATGGTACATGATGCCACCTTACTTAACACTCAGCATTATAAGGTATGGATCAAGGGTAAAGTGGAGCAATCCAGAGAAAGGAATAGTGCCCTTCCCTATACTTCGGTGTAGTATCTATTGAAAAGGGAGCCTTCGGTCACTCTTGACTAAGGTTGCCCACTTATATGTATAAAAATGGATTTGGTATTAAATAACCTACAATGGTTGATATGCCATGAAACCAAACCCAACCAAATCTTATCATATTGCGTCCTTTGAGTCTCTCCTAAATTGATCCAAATAAATGAAAGTCTGAGAGTGCAAGGTTCGATTAGGACTGATTTCTTTGTATAATGGCATATCAACTTTTGTAGATTATTTAATACCAAAGCTATCCTTCTAGAAGAACAGCAGTGATACTATTAAACCCACAGCTGGGAGATAAGCGCATTCTTACCTTTCCCAAGGGTATTAGTGCGGAAGTGAACATAATAGTGTTATTGGAGTTTGAACTTGCTTATTTTGAGCTCCATCAAGTTATTTCCTATGCCAAAGGGGAATCCATGTTTTACTTGGCCTCAAAGCAGCTTGAAAATCTAGACAAGCAATCACAGGGCATATATGGAGATAATCTGCTATTAAATCCATTGAAATTAAACAAAGACAGGAGTTTACTTTTAAGGAAGTCCTCATGACATAGTGGCTAACGTGTTGGCCAGCAACATGATAGTAAGAGAGTTTAAACTCTATTTGTGTAATTATGTTCGCTTTTAGATAAATAACCCAGGGAGGTTGAGATGCCATGGAACAAAGAAAACAAACTAACCTAGGTGTTACTTTTTGACTGACCCTCATACATATATAAAAGTTGTGCAGGTGTTAGAGTAACCAAACTTGAATTTGGATGCCATATTCCTACAGCTATTTCCGATAAATTGGTCTAATGCCAAAGAAAGTTAAATCTGGTAAATAATAAAACATTCAATCTTACTGGGTTGAGTCAAAAGCTTAGGAAAATTTTGGTACTAATCAGTTTGTGACATGTACATCATATGACCAAAACAGTTCAAGTCTTTGGTGGTACCCTGTGTCATTGATAGTATTGTGATAGTTATTGGCCTCACATGCTTCACTCTTTAGCGAAGAAATATGGTTATGTTGTTATTTCCTCACTAAGTTTTAAGGTAAATAAAGGAGAGAAGAACCAAAATGTCGAAAAGTTTTTATGATAGTTTTTAATGCAAGTCTCGTAGGAAGGAAGGAAGGAAGGAAGGAAATAGTTATGGAGTTGAGAAGGAATTCTTGCAGTTAAATGCCTGAGCGAAATGTGTATCGTTGGGTGTAGCAAAGGTTGTGTTTGCTGGTTATGGACAGGAATGATGTAGTCACTCATGAATGTGTGTTCCTGGTTGTTGTGGGAGAGAAGCATGAATATCTCCAGAAAATGTTGCCCGGGAATGAAGTAGCTGGATGTCTGAGCAGAATTTTGCATCGCAGTTGATATAGCCAAAGTTGAAGGCGATGTAAAGTTGTTCCTGCGTGAGGTGGATTGAATTCATCTAATTCATATTCAACTCGGAACTCTGGGTCTAAAAGAGTAGACTCAAGAAGTCCATAAATTAGATGTCTTTCCTCATGGTGTTGAGAGGCTACTGCTATGAAGGAAGGGGACAGTAAGTACATCTGTCCTTTTCGAAAAGTTCTGAGGAAGAGTGTGTTTGGTGGGCTTTCCCCAGTTTGGTGTTACCTGGAAAAATGGTCCGGGCTGAATAGGATAAGTCATCGTCATTGGGTGAAAATATGTGTCGACCCTAATGGTCAAATAAAATTACGCGCCAAACAAAAATACAAAGTTCTTTCTGCTACAACTCCATGTGTAATTTGAAAGCCACTCAGAGGAATGTGCAATGTAGTCTAATTTTGGAACTTATGCTGGGCTATAATGCCATAGAATCAATCAAAAACATGTGAAAGGTGAAGGCGTAGTCAATCTCAGAAAAGTAATCAGATAGTTGAAGTAATTTTTCTCAAGTCGCAAGAACCTCAATGATCTGGCAAGTTCACGTTGGTCTAAAACTATGGATTCCAAGGCTGTACTGCAAGTGATAAAGGCAAATACTACAAGTAGTGCTTTGAAAGTATCAAGCAAGTTTGGTATCTCACAGTCCAGTGGGATTCATCTCTTTCACAACCTCAGCAAAAACATCCAGAGATGCTGAATTGTACCGAAAATTGTGTAAATATTGCAAAATTTTTTACTTACCCTAGGTATATTGCCAACAGTACAGATTTTCTTGAATTACGTTCTGAGAACTACAAATTAATTTTTTGTTCTTGTAATTATCTTTAATACTTGTATGATTGAATGTTTAATTGATTGTTTGAGTGACTTTAATGACTCAGGTATTTTTATGCCTAGAGGTTAGAGAATCATATTCAAGTTGTTTCGGCCCATTCTTAGAATATGCTAACTGTATTCCCTAGAGAAGGGTAAGAGACTCACTACGAAAAGGAGTTTCCAAGGTATGACACAAAACTAAATCTGAGCTAGGGGGAGTGTAGAGTACCCCTTCATTATCATTAC
Organism: Sepioteuthis lessoniana; assembly: GCA_963585895.1. Taxonomy (NCBI): domain Eukaryota; kingdom Metazoa; phylum Mollusca; class Cephalopoda; order Myopsida; family Loliginidae; genus Sepioteuthis; species Sepioteuthis lessoniana. Next base: position 7,708,868 of record OY757928.1, read on the forward strand.
TCCCTGGTCCACTCTGATCCAGAGTAATAATCCTTCTTAGTTTCTCATCTATTGGTCAACTAGATCTGTTTAAAAATTATTTGGATTTGATGGGACCATGTGCAAAAAATTATTTGTATTTGATTGGACCATGTGCAAAAAATTATTTGTATTTGATTGGACCATGTGCAAAAAATTATTTGTATTTGATAGGACCATGTGCAAAAAATTATTTGTATTTGATAGGACCATGTGCAAAAGAAACTTGTTAGAAAACAACTACAAAAAATGTTAATATGAAACCTCTATGAACACGATTCCCTAACCTCTGGGCATAAAAATAATCTATCCATCCAGACTCCTTTATTGAAACTAACCTAATCGCCAGCACCATCAATTCCACAAAAATACATTTCAGAAAGGATGGAAAATTAAGTGGGCAACGATAGAGCATATCCACATAAATACCAATGGTTTCATCTAAAGTTATGTTGATGAATTGACTGAATGAACATAAATATTCTATCTGCAGAACGTTTTAATATGCATTCGCTAATTGAAAAGAGTCTAGAATGCACTAGTCTGGATAGATACTTAAGACTGGATTTCAACAAACAATTTAGTCAGTGCAAGCTGGGCAGCAAAGCCTATCATAGAAAAAATGAGTCCAAGAGGAACATTGGATTTGTAGATTAAGGTAATCTATATATATCTTTGAAAGTTGAGAGACGACAAGATAAATTCAACCATGAAATTCTTCTCAAGAAAAATATGTGGGTGAGTATATATATATATATATATATATACCTGTAGATGTATATGTATGTGTGTATATATATACATATTTATATATATAGATATATATATATGTGTGCGTGTATATATATATATATATATATATGCGTGTGTGTATATATGTGTGTATATAAAAAAGTAAAGTTGGTGACCATAGTCGAGGGTGACCCGAAGGCTCCCTTTTCAATAGCTACCACACTGAGGTATAGAGGAGAGTGCTACTCCATTCCCTGGATTGCTCCTCTTTACTCTTGATCTGTACCTTATAATGCTGAGTGTTAAGCAAGGTGGCATCAAGTACCATTTTTTGAGTCTTTGGTATGACACTGCATGGGATTGAACCCTGGTCTCCAGGACCATTGGTGAACACTCTACTCATTAGGCCAAAGTGTGTATATATATGAGTGCAAATATGCATATATATATATATATATATGGGTATATGTATATATAGATATTCATGTGTATGTATGTGTGGATGTATGTATTTGTGTACATGTGTGTATGTGTATCTATATATATATATATATATGTGTGTGTGTGTGTGTATGTGGGTACATATATATATATATGTGTGTGTGTGTTTATATATATATGTATATATATATATATATTTTTCCAACCTCTCTGATCAAGCAGGATGCGACTCAAGGTCAGTTTTTAAGCAGAGTTTAACAGGATTGAATTCAGATCTTTCCTTCTCCAAGACTGGTGGCCATACAAAGTGCCATGAGCCAGTTTGCCCTTCTATCAATTCATAGCTGGAGGGAGAGAAGTCTGATTCATACCTTTCCCAAAAGTTATTAGTGCTATGTGAAATATAAACAGCCTTGTCCGGGATTTGAACTTAGGTGACCGTCTCCATTTCTTATGACGTTAACAATTACACCACAATCACCGTATTCTATCTATCTATCTATCTATCTATCTATCTATCTATCTATCTCCATGGAGTAGTAACTGGTATAGGAGAAGAAAAACTCAAAATAAAAACCTGTAAAACTGCATAGAAAAGGTATATATATATATATATATTGAAAAATAAACAGAAGGAAGAATATATTTGGCGTAGATGAAAATGCATTTTCTTTGCTGACACGTGTTTTAACATAAATGTTTTTGCCTTCATACAACTTTTTCTATTTAAAATTACTTTCAGTATAAAAATAAAATAATAAGGATAGAAAATATGTTTAGCATGCAAGCTAAAAAGTTGTTTTCAGGGAAAATGTTTTGAATTTTTAAAAAACAAGTAATACAAGAAAATATATTCGAAATTGATTACGTCACAAAACGGAATCTTTTCGAAATCTATATTTGAAATACCAGGAACATTTTTTGGATCTTTGTTTCAATATCTAAAGTGTTTTCCCATAAGATATTACCTCATTTCTCAAATTTCAGAAATGTTTGACATTTTAGAAGTGTAATCGGAATAGCTGAGTATATCTACACCAGACTCTTCATTAGGAAACCAACTTTTGCAAGATTATGAAGCTAGCAAACCATACTGGACTATGAGATACCAATGTAGCAGAAAGAACTTCGTATTTTTGTTTGGCGCGTAAATTAATTTGACCGTTAGGGTCGATGCATATTTTCACCCAATGCGGATGACTTATCCTATTCAGCCCGGATCATTTTTCCGGGCAGCACCAAACTGGGGAAGGCCTGCCAAACACTCTCTTCCTCAGAACTTTTCGAAAAGGACAGATGTACTTACTGTCCACTCTCTTCATTAGCAGCAGCATCACGACACCATTAGGAAAGCCATCTAATTTATGGACCTCTTGAGTCTATTCTCATAGACCAAGGGTTTCCATTTGAATATGAATTAGATGAATTCAATACGCCACACATAGGAACCACTTTACATCACCTCCCAATTTGGCTATATCGACTGTGATGCAAAATTCCGCTCAGACATCCGGCTACTTCATCCCTGGGCAACATTTTCTGGAGACACGTTTCTCTCCCCAAACAAGCAGGACCACGCATTCATGGGTGACTACATCATCCCTGTCCTTAACCAGCAAACAGGACTTTTGCTACACCTATGGCAATCATATCTTACACATTCAACAATGCCTTAACCCTAACAATGCACATTTCGTTCAGGCATTTAGCTGATAAAATGCCTTCTCAACTCCATTTCCTTCCTTCCTTCCTTCCTTCCTTCGAGACTTACAGTATAAACGTAAATCTTTTTCCACGCTGCTATTAAAACTATCATAAAAACTTTTCGACATCTTGGTTCTTCCCTCATTTATCTTCCAACAACACTTCGCGAGGAAATATCATAACAACACGTAACAATATTTCATCGCTAAACCAAGCTCGACTGATCCTATCTGAATGAGACTAGCCGGATTTGCTTCTGGAGCACAGCCTCGGAATCTATGTTTTTAGGTCTACCTGACCTTGCCTGATCGTCGAGGTTCTTATAATCTAAACGAAATTTCTTGAACCATCTGTATTGTAATCAACTGCACTTTCACCTTTTGCACGACGTGCGTTTTGGGTTGCTTCTGCAAACGTATGACCTAGTTTGAAATCATAAGTTCCCAAATTCGAAGAGGTTGAGCGTTCATCTATGCAACTTTCAAATAATGCATGGAATGAAGCAACTACCACGATACTATTATAGCAAGTACTTTCCGTGGCTTGAACTGCTTCGGTCACTTGATATACGCACGACAATCTAGCATGTACAAAAATATTGCAAAACGTTTTACTCACCTAAGTACATTTAAAACACTCCCTAAGGTCAATTTTCATTAAGATTTACCTATTGTGACGCTATGGACCTTTGGTGTGTTAGTACATAAGTTTAAATGATAATGTGTATATAAATGTATGTCTGCGAGTTGACCATATATATATATATATATATATAATCTTATGAAAATTCTTACTCATCGTACACTTATGATTTGTTCTGACTGCAAATTAAAAATGCTGCTCGAGGAAATCTGTGATATATTCCTTTCTAATGATTATGTGGAATGATATTAAATTTAAGAAAGTTCAAATTTTATATTAACGAAAAGTTTGGACCGTCCAAATGCCAGGTTTATATTTTAGAAAATTCCGTGGATTTGATGTAGCAATCAAAATGTTGATGAAAAAATCTCATCGCTGTAACATGCCATTGTTATTCTACGCTAGAAAGGTTATTCCTACCTTGCAAAAAAAAAAAAAAAAAAAGAAAAAATTGGTCGTATATTGTTTTAAATGTCAGTGCGATGCAGACTATGTAGGTCGAACTATCCAAAGATTACAGGTGAGAATCGCCCAACATGTGCCAAGAACCATACGTAAGCAAAACACGAATGCCCACCCGGGTATTCACAAGCTCATAATTCCTCCATTGGAGATCATTTGATGTGAATAAATATTTGTTGTGAGCATTATTCAGATGACTGATTTCTTTGTCTTACATAAGGACCGAACAACAAATCATCGAAACATCCTTGAAGCTATTGTTGTCACCATGCAGCATCCACCCTTATGTTGGTTGTAAGAGTGAACTCAAGAATTGGAATTGCTCAAGAATTTTTTCATTATGACCCTTGGGATTATTTTCCTTCAACTCCTCCTCTCTTTTCATATCACCCCCTCATTGTTTTAATCGTTTTATTTATTAATTAGCGACGATAATTTTTTCTTTGTAAAATGTTGATCGAATGATACCACAGGATTTAACTTAATCAATCTTAATTTCATTATTTATGAACATCATGTCTCGATTCGATTTTATCTTCAAATTCCATTCGATTTGTATCATCAAATTATATATACATACATATATATATATATATATATATAGTGTATCACAAAAGTGAGTACACCCCTTATATTTCTGCAGATATTTTAGTATATCTTTTCATGGGATAACACTGACAAAATGACACGTTGACACACTGAAAAGTAGTCTGTATGCAGCTTATATAACAGAGTTAATTCATTTTCCCCTGAAAAAAAAACTCAAAATATAACCATTAAAAGCTAAACCCCAGCCAGCAAAAGTAAGTACACCCCTAAGAAACTACACCCCTAAATGTCCAAATTGAGTGCTGCTTGTCATTTTCCCTCCAAAATGTCATGTGACTCATTAGTATTACTCGGCCCATGTGTTACTAGGCCCATATGTGCATAGGGAGCAGGTGTGTTCAAATTTGTAGTGCAGCTCTCACACTCTCTCATACTGGTCACTGAAAGTTCCAACATGGCACCACATGGCAAAGAACTCTCTGAGGATCTTAAAAGACATATTGTTGCGCTACGTGAAGATGGCCAAGTTTGCGGAAGACATGTCAACAAAGCACATGGATTACTGGAACTATGTCCTATGGTCTGATGAGATGAAGATTAATTTGTTTGGTTCTGATGGCTTCACGCACGTGTGACGGCGACCAGGAGAGGAGTATAAAGATAAGTGTATCATGCCTACAGTCAAGCATGGTGGTGGGAAAGTCATGGTCTAAGGCTGAGTGAGTGCTGCAGGTGTCGGAGAGTTATATTTCATTGAGGGAAACATGAACTCAAGCATGTACTGTGAAATACTGCAGCAGAGCATGATCCCTTTTCTCCAGAAACTGGGTAGCAGGGCAGTGTTCCAGCATGAAAATGACCCCAAACACACCTCCAAGACGAGCATTGCTTTACTGAAGAGGCTGAGGGTAAAGGTGATAGACTGGCCAAGCATGTCTCCTGACTTGAACCCAACAGAACATCTTTGGGGGATTCTCAAGCGGAAGGTGGTGGTGTGCAAAGTCTCAAATATCTGCCAGCTCCGGGACGTCGTCATGGAGGAGTGGAAGAGCATTCCAGTGGCTACCTATGAAGCTCTGGTAAACTCCATGCCCAGGAGAGTAAAGGCAGTTCTGGATAATGATGGTGGCCACACAAAATATTGACAGTTGACATGGTGTATGTTAATATTGACATCTTTCCCTAAAGGGTTTACTCACTTTTGTTGGCAGGGGTTTAGCTTTTAACGGTTATATTTTGATTTATTTTGAGGGAAAAATAAATTAACTCTGTTATACAAGCTGCATACAGACTACTTTTCATTGTGTCAAAGTGTCATTTTGTCAGTGTTGTCCCATGAAGAGATATACTTAAATATCTGCAGAAATATGAGGGGTGTACCCACTTTTGTGATACACTGTATATATATATATATATATGATCTTCAAGTCATGCAGACAGCACAGATTCTCTTGACTTTCTTTCATCATCAGTCCCTATCAGTCTTCACTTTTGGCTAGTACTCTAGACGAAATCCAGTGTCTGCACAGCGCTGATGAATATAAGTTTTTACTGCTCAGCCGACAATGATGTGTCCATGTGTTGAATTTCAAAGGAAAGTGTCTCTAACAAGTTCTTCCTTACTTGCCCAGAAGTGCCCATCATATATTGCTCAATTTAAATGAGGGATTAGTGAGATGGGAGGTAACTAGCCGAACAGCCGCTGCTTTATAGGATGCTGTTTCTAGGATTTATTCAGAACGGTACATCACATCTTTGCGGAGTTCCCATATAGCTTTTTCTCGAGGTGTTTTGTATGGCTGTACCAAGTGGTATAGCCATATAATAATTCTAACACGGCAACAGCTTGGAAGGAAGACATTATATATATATATATATATATATAATGAATGTAAGTTTTTGCTGGTTGACCAACAGAGCTGTGCCATCGGGGAACTTCCTCTAACTTCACCAGCTCTGAACAAACCCATGCAGTTCTGAACAAACCCTGGAAGCAACACCCCACAAAACAGCAGCTGAAGAGAATTTACCCCCCATCTCACGAATCGTCCAAGTAAGACAAACAATATATATATATATATATATATATATATATATATATATATATATATATATATATATATATATATATATATTCTCGAATACAAACAGACATTTATCAAAATTTGCACTTCCTTAAGCACATGCGAGATAAAGCAAACAGAATTTTGATCTTTTACTAAATAACCCGTGTGCATGTCAGAAAAAATTCACCAAGAAAGCAGGAAAGCGGTGATGGTATAAACAAAGAATCTTCAAACATCCGTGATAAAGTGGAAAGAATGGAAGATTCTGTTAATGGTTAGCACCTGTCTCTCTTCTCCACCCTGTCTCGTCCTGCCTGCCCCAAACGAAAATGATGATGAGCTTCTTGGTAGACTCCTCGTCTGCTTCCAGGCAATGAATCAGTTCCGACACAAGGTAAATGACGAACCTCTCCGTTGTCAGTCTTCTGTGCTTACGGTTCATCTTCTCTTTTTTCCGCTTGGTAGATTGTGGCGGGGGGGTATTTATTTTTTCTCGCGTTCATTCTTAAAATAATACAGAAAAGAAAAGAAATGTCCTTGTTCCCCGGCTTCAAACAACCCCACTGTCGTGTTGTTCTTGGGAATGAATTTATCTTTATCGGTCAATAAAGAATTCTTTTAGGGAATCCTCTACCCTAAGTAGTTGTGAATCTACCTGATTGAGGCTATTATCATAAAATGCTATTGCTATAAATATTAAGACCACACCCATCATTAAGACATTTTTTTGTCATAATCATTATAGTAAATGTCTATTATGAATGGTTTGCTGTCACAGTCATTATAATACAATCATCATTATCATGCTATCATCATTACCATTTCTAATAATAGTGATTTGGCTCATAAACATTACCATCACTATCATCACTAACATCCATACTAAATAATAATCATATCTCTCAATATATTTCTAAAATTCTTATGCTGGCATATGTGTAACTTTGACCTAAGGAAAATTCCACATTAAAGTAAGATTTCTATCAGAACAATGCACTTGAATTACTATTAAGGAATAAAGTAATTTCCTGACTAATAAGCAAATGAAATTTTGAATCTATCTATCTATCTATCTATCTATCTATCTATCTATCTTATTCTATTTCTCTCAATCTATCTCATTCTGTTTCTATCTATCTATCTATCTAATTTTTTTTACCTTTGTTTTTTTTTGTTTTGTTTTTGTTTTGGTTTTGGATCAAATAAATCAGTTTGAAAATACTAGATTGGAATATCTGATACCTGAGTGTAAAAACTATTTAAATATTTATATAAACAATGTAAATATAAACGTTCAATGTACGCAATTCCCTAACGTACAATGTATGGAATTCCAAGAGGGTTTGGCAAGTCAATAAAATCAACCAATCAATCCCATACATAAAATAGCCTAACAGGTAATCACTCCAGCATAACGACTAAAATATTTGGCTTCAATATTGAAGTGAGTTCGATCTCCAATCATTCACTTAGGTTCACTTTTACTTTACATCATAACCTTGAGAAAGTTATGAACTTCTTTATTTCCCCTGCTATGGGTGAAATAATATCACTGCAGTTCTTCTACATCTTCTTTGGCATGAAATAACCTATGAAAGTTAATATGCCATTAAATAAAGAAACCCACCCAAACAATAACTTCATTTTGCCTGAAATATTAAGCTTAAATTTCAGACCACCAGACAATCATTTATTTTCAATACTTCGACAGGACAATCATATTTATGAAGATATTTTCTTTTTACACGGTCTCAAATTTCATGCTGGATTTCAATAAATTATTTAGTAAGTTATAATGGACTTTGGTAATAAGTGAAAAATTAATTTGTATCATCCAGGTGAAAATAGCAAAATTTATATTTTCCTTTGACTTTGAAAATACAGTCATTAGATAATCTTTTTGCCTTTTAAAAAACCTTCTACTACTGCTAACGTCTTTACAAACCTTAGTTCATAGTTTCAAGTTTACCGATTTCTGATGGTGCCGTGGTTTCAGTAAAAAACAGTTTTTCATGAGGTGGAGTTTCTAGCTTTCCTATCGTCCAGGCTTGGAATTTGGATTTTTCTTCTCTTTGATTAGTTGCCAACCAAGGGCATAACTTAAGCCTAGTCTTTCTTTTTCTTTTTTATCTACAGATAGGAAAAGAAAATAGATGGCTTTTCCTTGGGCATAAATTGCTTCAGCTTAAATTTGAATTCTATCTCCGTTTTCTGCAGGACTAAGCCAATCAGAACATTTTTAAAGATTATACTTACTTCTATTTGTGAGAGTCAACAACATTGACAAAAAATGATTATTTCAATTGTCATGAGTATTTAGATTGTAAAGTGTCAGTTTTTCTCCTGAGAAAGAATAAAGTGTTCCCTGGTCAGATTACAAGCTACAAGTCAGCGAGAAGAAGAAGCAATGGTTAATCACTAGGGTACAAGTAAAAAATGACTGTGTGTGTGTGTGTGAGAGAGAGAGAGAGAGAGAGAGAGAGAGAGAGAGAGAGAGAGAGAGAGAGAGAGAGAGAGAATTAAATTAGTTACTTATGCACAAGTGAAGAAAGAAAGAAAGAATAAAATTAATCACTTGTGATGAAAGACACACAGAGAGAATGATATCAATCACCAGTGTACAATTTAAGAGTGAGAGAAAGCAGCCACAAATCAAAATAAGACGATCATATTGAATAAACATATATCTAAAAAGTTAATAAATGGACTTTAACTAAGTTAAAACTTAACAAATATAAGAAAAAAAGAATTTGGTCACGTAACATATGTCACTAGACGCCATGGGAAGCAGCATGGTGGATGTGAAGTAAAGCAAATAAAGTTGGGTCAACGGTGAACCTCACCATATGCTGGGAGGAAAAACCTCACAGGTCAACGGCCAGCGTCAAATAATTCAGTCAGGAAACTGCTGCAACTCATCTATAAGGGGTAGCGTCTATTGATGAGATTTAAAAAAACAGCCAACGAAATATTTCCATGACGCTAAATCAAACCATGTGTTCAAGCCGCATCGCCCTTCGCGCAGAGAAACAAGGGATGCCTTCTGCTGAGGTTGGTTTGGTTTGTTTGTTTAATGGTATATCAACCTTTGTAGGTTATTTAATGCCAAAGCTATTCTCCTAGAGAGAACATTAGTGGTACTATTTAACCCATAGCTGGGAGGATAAGGGGGTTCATACCTTTCCCAAGAGTATTTTCCCGAAGGTGAACGTAATAGCACGACTGGAGTACAAACTCGCGTACTACGATTCCGCAGTCCATCGCTTTTACCATTACACCACAAGGACACCCCCTGTTAAGGTTGGAGCTATAGCCCCAGTGTTTAAAAAATCAGCTACAGAATTCAAAACAAAATTCAATCCAAAATAACTTAGATGTAAAAGCACAGTTCACATAGCGACATTTAACGTTAGGTCTTTAAATAGAATACGCCAGTTACCTGATCTGACAACGTCTGTTGCAGAGCATAATATATTCCAAAGATGTATATAATAACATAGATACTACTATAGCCAACAAGAAATATAATACCATGATACTGGCAATGGGTGGACATTTGTTTTAGTATCTGCATGGAAAAACTCTGTCAATACCGTCATAAGAGAGTAAGGAATGTTTCTCGGTCTTCTTGTCCCCAAATCACAAAATAGCATTGAGAAAATACAACCGAGAAGGATGCGTTTCATTTAACGGCAACCCCGGCACAACAATCATCTCCTGCTACAGTCCCGCCAATGCCAGTGATGAAAAGGACATCTTCACCTTCTACAACAAGCTACCTTCCCTTGTCTGACGCATTCTCAAACAACGTTCTTGTGTTGAAATTGATTATGGTATTCATCTTTCAAAAAAAAAATATTCGTCTCTGGGCGGAGGTCGATAATACTCGTTCGCCGTTTTACGGGCTGAGTATCTAAACTTCCAACTTTACTTCTCGTTCGTCCGGTCCGTTCTGTCTCTCTTTTCTTCTCTCCAATAAATCGCTTACTCACTGGCGTTAGTCGTCGTGTTTGTCTCCAAGCCTATTTTTATGCAACAAAAATTTGCATACGACATAGGCCGAGTCTCTTCATATTCCGCTCACTAATATTCTACATTTTCTCGATTTTCGCCGGCATCAAATTTAAGGAAAGTCTTCTTATTTCTCCGCTCTACACGCCAAACAAAGTCTTGCCCTCTTTCTGCTGGAATCTCCATTTGACTCTCTCGTTCACTGTCACAGACCCCCTACCAACAAGTGTCGAGGATATAACATTAAACATTTTGATGGCGAGCCTCCTGCCTTGAAAATTTAGGGAATGTGGAGTACCCCTCCATTACTATTGCTACCATGTCCACTCTTATTCTCACAGGGGACATGAATGCTCAAATAAGCAAAGACGTAACTAACAAATTCTGCTTACCTAACTCGTCAAACAGAAAAGGGAAATATCTAACAGACTTACCACTCAAAAACTGACTCACACGCCTAATACTAAATTCCAAAAAAGAGAGGGAAAACTATGGACCTATACCTACCCAAATAATGCTAGAGCACATATAGATTGCATACTCATAAACAAGAAGTGGATAAATTGCGCACTGAACACTGAGGCATACTCCTCTTTTGAAGGAATATCTTCTAATCACAGAATTGTCATTGCAAAGATACGCCCGAGTCTACGCAGAAATAAAATAGAAATAGTTAAAACCACAAGATACAATTACCAGTACAGATATTAGCAATAAATAAACTGTAAGAAACAAATACGATACTATTCAGGAGATAGCTAAAAAACAGATTACAAATGAAGAAAACCTCATCAGTGTCTACATGGAACCAGCAGCAGAATGCATACCAACCAAACTAAAAGCCGAACATAGATTTACATCGAAGAAACTTGCAGTAAGGAAAAGAAAACGAGATAACGTGAAAATCGCATCCTTTTGTAATAAAAGAAACCCAAGAAATGCCAACACTCAGAAACTTAAGAAGGCACAAAGAGAACTAACACATACCAAAAAGAAAAAAAAGGATTCATTCAAGGACAGATCAATAAAGAAAATCGGCAGGAGATAGACAATTATAAATAGCATGGTAAACAATAAATAAAGTGAACAAAAAGAAGAGCACCTCAAGAGTAAAACGAAAAGCTGCTAGCCAAGAAGAACGAATACAGGTGTGGAAAGAACATTTCAAGAATCTGCTTGGAAACTCCCCGAAACTCCCAGATAAGCATATCACATAAATTATTTATGGTCAACTAGACATCAAACTTGAACAGTTTACCCAAGAAGAACTCAACGTAATATATAAATTATTTATGGTCAACTAGACATCAAACTTGAACAGTTTACCCAAGAAGAACTCAACGTAATACATAAATTATTTATGGTCAACTAGACATCAAACTTGAACAGTTTACCCAAGAAGAACTCAACGTAATACATAAATTATTTATGGTCAACTAGACATCAAACTTGAACAGTTTACCCAAGAAGAACTCAACGTAATACCGACAAAGATTCAAAGTAGAAAAGCTGACAGCCTCGATGAAATACCCCCTGAAATCTGGAAGACAAAGATATTTGATGACTTACTTCTTCGATTTTGTAACATTGAATATTAACAGAATACAAAAGAGAGATGAACAAAAGGCTGCATCCACCTTTTCCCTAAGGAAGATGACCGCGGAATCACCAAGAACTACAGCAGCTGAGTTTTATAATGCTCTTCTTTACAATCTCATCAAACCTGAAATAGAGAAAGTTCTTAGGGAAAAATCAGAATGGTTTTCGGAGAAATCGATCCACAACATCACAGACTCTAACAATCCGTCGAATCATCGAAGGACTACGTGCAAAAAATTTTGAGACAACATTGTTGTTTGAAGATTTCTCAAAGGCATTTGATTCGATACACAAAGGAAATATAAAGCTAATCCATTTAGCTTGTAGTCTCTCGAAAGAAACTGTTACAGCCATAATGATGCTCTATTGAAACGAGAAAGTCTTAGTTCATTTACCGGATAGAGACAGACTTCTTCGACATTGTTGCTGGAGTTCTACAACGGGATACATTAGCACTGTATCCATTTATAATCTGCTTAGACTACATAGTTCGAACGTCGATAGATCTAATAAAAGAAAATGGCTTTACTCTAAAAGAAAAAGCAAGAAGCAGACGATAGAAAGTATAACGGACGCAGACTATGCAGATGACATAGCGCTCCTTGCAAAAGCACCAGCCCAAGCTGAATCCTTGTTGCATAGCTCAGAGCCGGCAGCAAGAGGTATTCGCTTCCACGTGAACGCAAACAAAACGGACTACATTTGTCTTAATCGAGAAGAAGCAATGTCCTCTCTAAATGGCGGTCCTCTAAAATTAGCAGACAAGTTTACGTACCTCGGCAGCAGCATCTCATCTACTGAAAGTGTATAGAAATTTTGTTAAGGAACTGGTGATCCTGTTTCACCGAACAGCAGCAGCCCCTTGGGGTCACGTGGCGTCCATTATTAAAAAGGAGTTCCACTGGAGATTCTTCTTCTATTTTCCACTCCCACCGCTGTTAGCAACCCTTGACGGCATACGTAGTTGGTACCTTCCACCAGCCAGGACCCAAGAGCGACGAACGCACATGCTGAGTTAAAAGGAACAGGACACACAGACAGTTAAGTTCCAGCAGGCATTTTATCTGCAGACCTTCACAAAACCTTACAACCTTACAACCTTCACACACCAAACCTTATCTACCAAACCTTCACAAAACCTTACAACCTTAACATAACAAACCTACACCAAACTTTACCTTACCTTCACCAAACCTACCTCACCTTCACAAAACCTTACAACCTTCACATAAGAAACTTAACCGTACTTTATCTTACATCTTGAACTCTTTTGTGAACTCTTCCAATTCGTTGTTTGTTCCATGTGGTGTAAAAATCTGTTTATTGTTGTTGTTGTATATAAATGTTGTTGCACTATAAGTCGTTCGTCCCTTTCTTCAAAAGCTGTCACCAATTCCCTACTGCTGTTGAAGTACGGTTTATTCTTTTACAAAACGTAGGAATAAACCGGGCTTTTCAGAGCTTATAAAAATCCCCATAAGTGATGTCATTATGCTCCAGGCGAAAGCGTCGACTGCTATCGATTAGAAATCGATCATATGGAAGTCTGATCTAACCGAGAGAATAAACCGGGATTTTTTTGAAGCAGTGGTTGTGCCTGTACTAGTCTATGGATGCACCACATCGATGCTGACCAGCAAGAACTTACCAACAACAACTCTACGTGGACCCAGGATGTAGTTTGGAAGACCTGCCGGGAGCGATCGATGATAGGGACGGATGGAGAGAGAGAGAGAGTTAGAGAAATCCGTTCCAGCAGTAAGACATTTTGATGATATATATTCTCGCAATATTACCAGTCTATGACCTGACTAAAGCGATTTTACGAATACGAATGAGTGGGATAAACGAAAGAGAGGAGTAATTTAATAAGTAAAAAGGTGTCATATGTTTGTTGTTGAAAGATTTCCCTTATTGATTCAAATCAAAAGTATTCCTTTTACTCTATGAATTGTTTTTTTCTTTTTGTTAAATTTTGGCTTACTTCTAAAATTGAAGTGTAAAAATATGTAACCCTAAACTGTTGAAAGGGTTAAAGCATTTTTATGATTTTTTCCGTCTTCAATGAATTTTTTATTTTTTACAATTTGTGTTTAGTTACAGAACAATTTTTTGATAATCATTTTCAAAAAAGGAGAACAGTTTTAATTCAAATTTTTATTTACCCTCTAAAAATTGACCGATAAAAGAATTGAAGAATTTATAAATCACAATGTTTTTTTATTTTTGTAAGGTTTTTCTTTTCTTTCATTTTTTACATTTAAAATATTTAAAAGACTAAACTCGTAAATGGGTTGAAACATTATTATAATTTTACTTTTCAAAAGACACTTTTTTCACATGACATGAAGTTAAAATTTACTTCTTAATTGCCTGTTGGTTAAAGTGATAAAAAAGGAATTCATTTAATTGATTTTCTTCTTTACTTAGTGAAAAAGTTACAATAAAAAGATGCCAAGAAGTAAAAAAAATTGTCCCTATTTTTAGGTGAAAACTCAAATAAAAAGTATTAGTTTATTCTATGAATAGTCTATTTCTCAAAAAAAAAACCCTTTGAGATACACTGATTAAAAATTAAAATATTTTGTTCAAAGAAATATGAAAAGAAGTTGTTTAAAAATCAGTTTTAAAAATGGGTTTATAAATTTTTCTTTTTTTCTATTTTACCCTCTGAAAATACAATACTATAGGTAGGTACAATAAAAAAGAAGCTAAGATTGAAATTAAACGAAAAAAGACAGAGATGAAAAAAAAGTTTGGGGACATTACGAATAGTAAAATTTTTCTTTGGTTTGGTTTGGTTTGGTTAGTTGGGTTTTATGGCATATCAACCTTTGTAGGTTGTAGAGAAGAGGAAAATCTCGTATTTTGTTTTGGCGCGCTATTTAATTCAACACTGAATTTCACCCAATCAGGATGACATATCCTATTCAGCCCGGACCTTCATTTCCGGCTAGCAAAACGGGTGAGCGGCCAAAACACACTCTCTTCGGCTTGAGACGGCGACCAGAACGGACGTGTCTCTGGTCGCCCCTGCTTAGCGATGCTTTTTAGCTAAACAAGCCACCCAGTGTGGCTTTAACCCTAGCAGCAGCAACATGGACACTCAGCGAGGGAACTTTCTAATTTATGGATTCTTTGCGTCTAATATATTTTAGACCAAGGAATCCCAGTTGAATATGAATTAGATACGTTCAGCATGCCTTCCACAAGCACCACAAAAATTTACTATGTCGATCCGAGCGCCACTTCGCTATCGACAAGATCCCATTTCACCTCTGGTCCACATTAATGGAGACAACGCACGCCTCTCCCCGAAACACCAGACATACAAAACTACACGGTGACTTTGAATACTTCCCTCACACGTCCAACGACACGCTGCCATCTCTACATCTAGCTAAGCCATTTCGTCTCAAACAACCAACAAGCCTAAACACCACGAGTCTTGCAGCACCAAGAACAAACCGCCTCAAAGCTGCAAATAAAGAACTTTCGTTGTTGTGTTACCAAAGAATAGTTTCGTAATTCACCTGTGTTGTCCTCAACAACCGCTATAAGGTTATTTAACGCCAAATCCATTTTTATGTAAATAATCTGTTCTATTTAAAACAATTCAGTTTAGTAGGAGCACACAGTTTAATTGTCAAAAACATTTCTATTTCAAACTATTCAAGCAGTTATATATAACAATTCAGTTTGGTGCAAGTGCAGTTTCAATGTCAAAAACAGTTCTATTTCAAATAATTCAGTTTAGCATAAGCACGCAATTTAAACGTAGGTACAGTTTAATTGTGAAAAACATTTCTATTTCGAGCTATTCAGTTTTGTCAAAGCAGTTCTCAGCTAACTATTAGTACAGATTTTGTTTCCACACAGTTGTCAAAACAGTTCTATGTTAAACAATTCCGTTTAGTGTAAATAGTTTCAATGTCAAAAAACAGTTCTATTTCAAATAGTTCAGTTTAGCATAAGCACGCAGTTTAAATGTTAGTACGGTTTAATTGTTAAAAACATTTCTATTTCAAGCTATTCAGTTTAATGAGACATTTCAGTTTAGCATAGATATGCCGTGAGTTCTATTTAACGATAGATAGGGTCCTATCAGGTGCTGGACTTGGGAGCAATGGCAATGAAGGGGTGCTCCGTATTCCCCAAGGCCCTAGCATTATTGGGACCTCACCATCAGATTGTTTAGTGTCATATCCAGGACACTCATGGGTGGAGGGGTTCTTACCCCTCTGCAGAGGTGCAGTCAGTGTATTCTACAGCCCCAGCCGACTGGGCAAAAACCTTTGTGTATCTATATCAAATCAATTTCATGCCTGAGCTGGAAAAAAACACTTTAAGAAATAAACATATATTCTACTAAATAACCGTGCTAAGTACGTTCAGTTTGGATTATTGTAAATACAAAACGCCCCCTACAAAAACAATTAACAAGAAATTAGGGACAGATAACTGTGACTATTATAGAACAAAGGGCTTAGAGTAGATCACTCAGGTCCCTATGGGAATAACTTTTTCTGACTAAAGTGATAATTTCAACAAGAGGAACAGAAAATAATAGGAAATATATAAGATTTTGTTGTTTTTCTTTGAGTTGAAAAAAAAACAAACGACAAAAAACAAGTGAGTTTCTTTTGAAAGCTGAGTGTCTCTTCCTTTTGTTTAATTTCTTTCTTTAATAACATATCGTGGATTATTTGATGTCCAAGCCATGTTTCTAGAAGTGCAGCACCACGATAGCAAATAGACATTTGAAGCTCCAGGACGCCAATTTGACGTTTTTACTCCCACGGTTCTAAAGGGTCTATGAGTATAGCACTACGCCTTAAGTTTCTGTCGGACCCCGTTGTAACCTTACAGTGAGAAGACAAGAACACATAAAACACCGTCTGCTGGTTCGCTGATACAAAAGTTAATTTGTTACTATCCTTCAGTCGTAGTCTTCAAGAAGAGAGAAATAGAATATGAAAAATGATTTAACCACTTTAGATAAATCGAGAGAAATAAACCGTCGCAGGACGAAAGAGGAAGACGCAAATATTGATATTCACCTTTCTGCCCCGGTTGTTTTCCGTTGTAGTTCTCACCCATAACTGCTCAGGATTCTGGCTTCACGGCTCCGGGGTTCGTCTCCAACTGCCTTTCTTTTCCTGTTTTCTATCTCACGTCCTCTTTAACAGCGCTTCCATTTGAGTTTCTTTTAGTCAATCACTGGCCGTCGGCCGATTTGGTGCTGATACATTTCTATTTTTAACTTGGGCGTCAGCAGCTATCCTGACCCAGATTTAGGGGAACCTCCCATCCATTTTCTTATTCGTTTCTCCCTTATCATCGTGCCTCCCCCTCTCCCTCTCTCTTACTGCCTTGAATCTCTTTCTCATATATGACCCTCCTTTTCCACTGTCTTCTGGTTGACCTATAAGGAAACAACTTACTACAAAAATAGTCAACGAAAATCCTTAATTATATTACAGAATAACAGTAGTGGTGCTCTTCAACCCATAGCTGGGAGGATAAGGGAGTTCATACCTTTCCCAAAGGCATTAGTCAGAAAGTGAACGTTATAGAGTGACTGGACTTTTAACTAGCTTGCTAAGATGTCGCAGTCCACCACGTTAGCCATTATGCCATGGGGTCTGCCTCTCAAGTGTCTCTGTTGACATTTTCACCCCACAATTCTTGGTTGACATTTTAGTGCCAAGTGACATTTCTTCAATCCGATTTTCTCTCTCTCTCTCTATATATATATATATATCTCTCTCTTTCTCATTCTCTTTCTTTTTTCACTTCAAAATGTTTTTGTTTTCGTCTTTGTTTTTAATGGTTCTGAATTGTCTTGATGCTGTCAGAATTACTGATAATGGTAAGAAAGTTTAACTAGGTGGACGTCTTCAAACAATTCTGGCAGCTGCAGGAAAATTTCTTAAAAAAGGACATGTCATTTGCTTGCAGATAAGTAAATGATATTAGTTTTTTTTAACGTTTTCTTATTTTTCCAAAGGAGTTTCAGAGTTGGCCTAATTGCACAGAAACTTGAAACTCCAGCTGAGAGAATTTATGGACCAATATCTATGGGAAAGGCATGAATTCACCTTATTCCTGCATTCAATATGTGTACTAAGTGATTGTGTATCAGTTATTTCTTTGAAAAATTAAATCAGCAAACAAAATTCAAATTTTAATCAAAACTGTTTGTATTCAACTTACACTAATACTTTTAGTGTGTAAACAAATTATTAATATCAAATAGAATTATTAGTGTTAAATAAAAATACTTAAAACCATTTAACTGTGTGCAAACATTAAATAGTAATATTTGAAAGCACTTAACTGTGTGCTCTGGCTCATTTCAAATGTCGTATAGCCGTCATACATATACAACTATACACATATACATGCGGAAACAAAATCAACAATAATGACGAACGAACACTCTTCTTTAGAAAAATATACCTCTCACACTTTATTTGAAATGGTAGCGAAAGGGTTGTGTGTGAGAGGTGAGTTGGAGACTGAACAGACTGCAACATATTGACCCCCAGTTCCTCTGACTATAGCAGCACTTCTTTCTCATTCTGCTGGCTGCTCAACCGGGGTCCTGAGGGCCCAGACCTCGGCTGGGAGCTAGTTTTCACTACCTCGAACTGTAACAAACTGACTCCAACTAACTTAACTCTCCGTGGCACCGGGTTATATAATTGTTTGACGTACAACTGCTTCCTGTGGCGTCGCAATTGCACCGAATTCAACCCGTCCACGGTCAAGGTGATACCCTGATATCTTCGACCGGATGCACCTGTTATTTACATTGGTGCATCTTTTATTTGACAGCTCGACCAGGGTCAATATGCAACGCTAATTTTAATTTAGAAGACCAGCAGAAAACTATGGATGATAGGGACGGATGGTGAGAGATAGGGAAATCTGAGCAGGTAGTGTGGCTTGATGATGATGATGATATATGTTTATATATATGAGTTTGTGTATGTGTGTGTGTTTGTGTGTGTACAAACAAAATTTGGCAATAAATAACCTACAAGGGTTGATATGTTATAAAACAAAACGAACCAAGGAACCAACCTGAGGGAAGGCATGGATTTAATTTATGTGCTAAATGGAGGTGTTAGATAGTGTAGCTGTTATCAGTATGAAAATGAGATGTAATAGAACGTTGTACCGTTACACATCAAATGTACGGTTGTATCACGACGTTCTTGAAAGAGTTAATGCGTGTATTCTACATCTTAAGTGGTGGCCGGACCCTGTTGTAACTTTGCCATGGGAAAAGTTGACGAACACACGAAACTCTGTTTCAGTTCACTAACGCAAATGTTTATTTGCTACGACACTTTTTAAGTTGTCGCCGGGAGAACGAAAGAGAGCATGAAAGGTGAGTGGACCACTTTTGCTGGACAAAGAAAAACGACATGTCATGAGGAGAAAGAGAGTACATAGACCTTGCATTTTCTTTCTGTATTTTCTTGTAGTTCTAACGTGCTTGTTCATTGGTTTCATTTTCACTGGTTTACGTCTGGTGTGAGACCCATTTTGTAGCTCATTCCCAAATGGGGGGGGCGTCTTTCCATTTTCGTGGCTGGTATTCAATTGTCTTTACCTCTTCGTGTCGGGCTGCAAACTAACTTTCAAACCCCAGTCATCCCCTTACTTTCGTCTCTTGACAAAGGGAGGAACATATCCGTTACCAGTGGTTCCACTCAGAGCTCAGCGGGCCGTTTCTGTAGATTCTCTATCAGCTTTTTCTTATCATTATTTTCTTCTTCTCTCTCCTTCACAAGAGATACTCTTTATAACTTGGACCTACCATATCCCCCAAAAGAGTATCAACGAATCTTTTTCTCGTCCTGATTGAGGTTTTTGATGTTCATTTTACAATAATAACCAAGGAAAAGCATAAATCCACCTCATGGGAATTACGAGGTGCATACGATAAGTTTCCAAACTTTTTTTCGTATGGGCACGTTTATTGACAGTACACACATGAAACTCTAGTCCCCTTCGAAGTAGTCTCCTCAGGCAGCAATAGACTTGTTGTACCGTTCCAACAACTTCTAGAAGGCCCCATGGAAGTCCTCTTGTGTCAGCATGTCAATAACCTTCGTCATAGCCTCTTTCATCTCCTCAATTGTCTTATAAAAACAGCCTCTGAGCTTAGGGAATAACCAAAAGTAACAGGGACCAACGTCTGGACTAAGGGGTGCTGAGGAACAGTCTTGATGCCCATCTTGGTCAAATAGTCAGTGACAAGGATGGAGTTGAAAACTGGTGCATTGTCCTGATAGAAATGCCACTGACCCAATTTGAAGAGTGCTGGCCTCTACCGACGGAATCTCTTCCTGAACTCCCTTAAAACCTCAACATAGTAACCCTAACCCTAACCCTTTGGTCAATCAACTGTGGTGTATTGACTTCCTTACTTCTCCCACACCTCTGATCATCCTTCACAGACTCCCTGCCTTTCTTGAATCTCTTATGCCACTCAAAAACTGATGCTCGATTCATGCAAGATGGTCGAAAAGCAGTCTGAAGCATTCCATACGTTTCTGTGGCGGCATTTTTTCCAAGTTTAAAACAGAATGTTATTGCATATCATTCTTCTAAAGTGTCAGATTGCAATTTTGAAACTGTCCAGCTGTGACAATCAGGCTTTTGTAGGGTGTATTCGAATTCCTGCTGTAGCTGTTAATTTGAACCTGAAATCATAAAAAATTAGTCAGTCATCTCATAAGATGTATAGCAATAACATACTGACTTTCCAAGAGTCTACGACAATTTTAAATGTCCATACGAAAAAAGGCTGGAAACTTATTGTATGCACCTTGTACATGGTAACTATCTCTTTGTATACTGTTATGAGGGTTATGACTGGAAAGGTGATCTGGTTTACACAAAATGGTTATTTATGTAGGTATACTACATTAATTTTGAGATATTTCAATTTTCTTATTCTGTTATGATTCATTTATTATTTTCTAATGTTTTTGTTTATTTCACTTCTGACAGAGTTTTCACACCAGCATCAATTCGTTATCTTTCACTGAAGTGTGAATGACAGAAAGTCACATCATATCTCCTGCACTCTTCTGTGGGTTATTTGAGCTAATCTAAGCGATACTGTGGTCTGTATGGTCTTGATTCTTCCTCTAATTTTTTCAATTTCTTCACTCTCCTTTCCAAGCTCTTGGGGACTGTTCCTAGTATGCTATATATTATTGGTATCACTGTCACCCCCAAGTTCCATGTCCCCTCCTGCTCTCAGGCAAGATCCAAGTATTTGTTTTCCTTTTCACCTTCTTTCACCTTTACTAAAAATGTAAGTATCATGGTATTGTTTGAGAAATCCAGAGAATTAGGACGTCAGAACATTTAAATTAATTATTAACAAGTAGCATTTTATGAGGGAAGTTCTTGAATTGTACTGATGTGTGTAAAGTTTGAAAAAAACAAACAAACTTAGGAATCAATTGGAAGAGTGTAGGGCATATGTACTAGGTTCACTTTGTTACATAGCCACAATTAATGCCATGTGCGAAAAAGACATATAATGTTCATAACGATAGAACATAGGAATCTCGAAATTCAAAAGCACGTAACGACTTCTTGTTCAGGTACGAAACCTTTTTATTAACTTTGAGTTAAAGGTTTCGACATAAGGAGGAGAGACACAATCTCGCTATGCCATCTTATTCATTTGGCCCCTATCTCCTGCGGCACCCATGGCGCACAAATTTGTCTCGCCTCAGCGAGCCCCAAAAGTCAAACCTCCTCATTCGGCGTCTAGTTTCAACTCTTACTTTCTTCAAAATCCCCAAAATCCTCCGCGCGCTTCCGGTGCGTGACGTCACCCGCACTTTGTCACCCGTTTCATCATCTCAGGCTATTGTGACATCTCTGAGTGACATGTCTGCTCTGTGCACCCATGCGCATTACTACCGGTATCAAGGTTGCACCTAACTAACCCATGTGCTGAGCCGAAAGGTTCTTAGACTAACTAAACCCAAAGGCATGAACCGAAATCCCTCGGCTATTATATTAAAACTTTAACACACTTACTCCCAGAGTAAAAGATATTTTCTTTAATATTAATTGCTCAGTCTTTATTAGAATTGGTTCTTGTATTTGGTATTATTTACTTGAAGCCATATACTGTAAATTGTGGCAGGTAGGTAAACTTTTTAAGCTTGAAAAATCTCTACAAAACGAGGAGTAGATTTATATGGCTAAAATCTAAATCTTTATCTTTAAGTGGTTAACCAGTGATAAAGGTTTAGATTTTAGCCTTGCCATATAAGTTGACTCCAAGTTTTTCTGGCTTAAAAAGTTGATATGAGTGACAATTTATGATACTTGCTTGAAAAAAGTAAAATAATTCAAAGAAAAGTTAAAATTATTAAAATCTTGCAGGAAGCCAGAGAAAGATTGTTTCGTAGTGTTTTATGGCAAATCAACCATTGTTTGTTATTTAATGCCAAATTCTGTTTTTACATATATATCAGATGTATGATTTATAATCACATTTTTTGATACACAGTTAAATGATCATACAGTTCAATTTCTAATAATTCAATTTAGCATAAGTCAACAAAGTTTAAAGGTTTTAAGTATTGCTTTGTATAATTAACAGTTCAATTAAAAATCAGTTTAAATGTTCTATTTGACCCATAGATTGGACCCTATCAGGCACTACCTCTCTGGGCTAGAGTGGACCTGGGAGTGATGGCAATGAAAGGGTATTCTACTTTTTCCAAAGCTCCAGCATTACTGGAGCCGCACCATCAGTTTGTTTAATGTCATATCCAGGACACTCATTGCAGGGAGGTAACCCCCCACCTGCAGAGATGCTGTTGGTGTATTCAGCTTACTGGGCTGGTTTATTAATAGGTCATACTGTATATATGCACACAGGTGTGTAAATGCATTATATGTTTCCTGGTCTCTAGAGTTGATTGATTGATTTTTATGGCATATCAATCTGTTTGGAGTTATTCTAGGCCAAGAGTTTAAGGAATTACTTTAATTGTTTTTCTTAAGAGGTTTTACACTCAGTTATATGATATCAAGTATTCCTATCAAATACAAATAATTTGCCAACAGATCTGTTTGATCCATAGATGGAACCCTAACAAATCCTACCACTCTAGGGCAAAGTGGACCAGGGAGTAATCGCAACAAACAAGTCATTCTACACTCCCCAAAACTCTAGAACTGGAGTTTCACCACCATGTTCAGTCTAATATCTTACTCCATAAACTTAATTTTTCATTAAGTCTTATTCCTTTTGCAAGGAATACAGTCATATTCTAAGTGCCACTGATAAGGCATGACTAGAAATAATTAAATACAGATATTTTTGCCTTAGAAAAAACAATTGTTTTATTAGAAATAGTTAGTTGTGTACCTGTATGTCATACTCTATATGCACACATATATGTGTGTAATTGTGCAAGTGCATATATGTGTGTGCATGTGAATGTGCATGTGTGCATTTATGTTTCCGGGTTTCAATGGTTGCATTATGGGTAAAGTTGGTCTGTACAGTGACTGCAAAATTAATGCCTCATCTTCGATATATTCACCCAATGAATGTGAACAGAATGATTGATTGATCGATAGGTTGGTAGATAAATGCAAATAGAGGGATTGATAAAAAGATAGATGCGAACAAAGGGATAGATAGATAGATAGATAGATAGAAGACTGAGAGAGAGAGAGAGAGAGAGAGAGAGATGGATGGAGAGAGAGAAAGATATATGTAAAAAGACTGGTAAGTAGATGAATATATGCAGAAAGACTGAGATAGACAAATGGGAAAAAGACTGAGATAGATAGATAGATATATAGATAGAAGACTGAGAGAGATAGATATGGATAGAGAGAAAGATATATGTGAAAAGAATGATAGATAGATGAATATATGCATATAGACTGAGATAGACAGATGAGAAAAAGACTGAGATAGATAGATAGATAGATAGATAGATAGATTGCAAGAACATCTAATTCATTAAGAGAATGTCTCTCATTTCTTATTTGCAGTCTTATGTCTAATTATTGTGTATGATTCCCATTGCTACTCGTTCATTTTCTTTGTCTATTTGCACATGTTCCAATGCAACCAAAAATAGCTGGCTAACAAATTTTTACCAATATCTTTGGGGCACCAATTTTTTGTTTCTTCTTTGTCTTTGATGCCAGATTCCTAATGAGTATTAATCTAATTATCTTCTGATTTTTACGAGCTGGGGGTTTCTTTTTTTATTTTCTCATCGTTTTTCTTGTAATGTCAAAAATAAAATGCAGCTACGTGAGGATCCAGTATTGTGGAATCAGAAGTCTAAAGAAATCAGGTCACTTACAATGACCTACCAACAGTGAAGTATTTATCATGAGATATAGTAAGCATATAAGTAAATAAGAAGGATATAGTTATGTAAAATGCTGATTATACAGTGAACAAGCATGATTTGGTTTTATGGTATATCAACGATTGTTTGTTGTTTAATTGTAAATCATGTTTTTACATATATATTAAATTTTTGATTTGTAAAGAGATTTTGCAGATACATAGAATTAAATAATCAAACAGTTTTATTTCTAACTATTCTATTTAGTATAAGTCAACAAAGTTGAGTGGTTCCAAGTATTGCTATTTATCAGTAATAATTTAATTAAACATCACTCATTTGTTTACACACAGTTAAATAATCAAATAGTTCTATATCAAACAATTCAGTTCAATTTAACATCAGTCATTTGTTTATATACAATTAAAGGACCAGTTCTATTTCTAACAATTCAATTTAGCATGAGTTGTTTGTTTGCATACAGTTTAAATATCAAAGACTTCTATTTGACCCATAGATAGAACTTTATTAGGCACTACCACACTGGGTCTGAGTGGACTGGGAAGTGATGGCAATGAAGAGGTACTTTTAAACATCAGATTGTTTAGGGTCATATCCAGGACCCTCATGGTAGGAAGACTTACCCCTCTGCAGAGATGCTGTGGGTGTATTCTATGTCACTAGTTGACTGGCCAAATGAAGAAGTGTTAAGTCTGTGCCCTTAAGTGCAAATATGACAAAAGATGTATTGATTTTTCCAACTGTTCTGCTATCTAGGATGTGACACAAGGTCAATTTTTAATGGAGTACAGCTGGTTTGAATTCAGAGTTTTCTTTTTCTTAGACTGCTTGATATATCAAAGCTAAAGAGCCTATTCTGACTTACTATTGTACCAACAACATGAGAGAGAATAAATGGATTTATACTTTTCTCAAGGGTATTATTGCTATGAAAAATGCCAAGGGTTTCATCCTGGATTTTCAGTTGAATAGCCGGCCCATTTCCTATGATGATAAGTGTTACACTAATTGCAAAAGATGATTGACCTCAGGGTTTGAGGTGGGATCAACCACCTGTAACAGGAAAACAATTGAGGGCTTATAGTGAGAAAGAAAAATAGCCAGAAGTTAATTTGTCACGACCTCCCACCAGACAAGAATTGACACAAGGTCAAAAGCCCGAAGGCTGATTAAAGTGGGGATAAAGGGGAAGGGAAGGTTGGGAATGAGCCGAGACTCAAACCCTACTGGTCATTGACCCACTCAGTGCAATGTGGGTCTAATTAGTCAAGCAGTATCACGGATCTAAATCTAGATCTGGGCATGTATGCCAGAATATAGCTTGAAGTAGGCCGTGAGCTCTAGTGCTTTACAAGGGGTGCAAAGGAATCAAAAAAGCAGCTCGCCCACCCAAAGGAGGCCCAGCTAAAGCTGGGCACCTTTCGGCCTCAATACTGCCATTGATCGATCTCCCATCCGGCGTGAATGCCAGACGGCCCAGCCAAAAGGCCGAGAAGTGAGTGATACACACAAACACCTTCTTTTCCATCAAAGGTAATTAATGATTTGATTAATTATTACATGAAAGAAAAAAAAGAAAGTTAGAGAAAAAGACAAAGGAGGTCATTCCACACAGTTTTCAACGTCACATGTAAAATTAATTAATGCCAAAATTTGATTCCTGTGGAAATGTTTAATTGTATTAATTATATTTCAAAGTTCCACTGTTTTTTGGGGGTTTTTTTTCAATTTTTTTGTCTATAATTGTTTGTTATATATCAAGTATTTGTAATGAATACAAATACATTTGCACAGTTATATGGTTTAAAGTATTCCATTTTAATACTAATATTTTATATGTATGGTTTCACGTAACTATTTCTATTTAATAATAATTGTTTCTTTGCAAACATTTATATGGTTTTGAGTAACTAATGGTAATAGAAATAATACTTTTTAAAGAATTCTCAATTCAAGTAACATTTGGTTTGGTTTCTTTGTTTAATGGCGTATCAACCTTTGTAGGTTATTTAATGCCAAAGCCATTCTCCTAGAAGAACAGTAGTGGTACTATTTAACCCATAGCTGGAAGAATAAGGGGGTTCATACCTTTCCCAAGGATATTTGTCCAAAAGTGAACGTAATAGCACGACAGGAGTATGAACTCGCTTACTACGATTCCATAGTCCATCACTTTAACCATTACCACAAGGACACCTCCCCAAGTAACATTTCTTAATACAAATAATTTATATACAGTTATATGATATGAACAACTGTCTGATACTAATATTTTATTGGTTTGGTTTCTTCATGGGTTATTCAAACGCAAAGCCATCCTTGTAGAACGGAAATCATCATCATCATATCGCGCTGGCAGCACGGATATCCCTAACCCTCTCTCGCCACTCCTCCCTATCGTTCATCGCCCTAGGTAGGTCTTCAGGACAACAACCTGTATCCTCACATAGCTGCTGAATGTACGTTCGAGCTGGTCGTCCTGCTTTTGCGCGGCCATGTGTGGGGATCCATAAGAGTACATCTCTTATGAGTTCATCTCTGCTTCTCCAGCAGTGTCCTGCATGTCTGGTTCGTCTAACTTGAATAGTTTTCGTGATAGGGGGCAGGTGGCCGTACAGTTGGTGTCTTGTGGGGTGCTGCTGCCAGGACTTGTTCAGGATTGCACGCAGCATTCTTGTGTAATTGCCATCCAGTTTTTTCTCCAGCCATTTTGTTAGCGTCCATGTAGTGCATCCATATAGCAGTATCGATGTGACCGCTGCCTGGAAGAAATTGCGTTTCATTTTATCGGTTAGGTCTGATTTCCATGGGTTTTATACCTTTTTATGGGGTATTAGACCAAAAGTGAATGTAATTGCATGAGAAGAAATTGGACTTGCGAACTACAATTCTATAGTCCAGCACATTAGCCACTACACCATAAAGACTCCCTCAAATATTCAAAAGATAGTTATACGGTTTTGAGTAACTGTTTCTGTCTAATAATAATAATGATTTGTTATATGACACATTTGTGTGGTTTCAAGTATTCCTATCAAATACTAATCATTTATATTTGGTTATATAGTTTCAAGTAATTATTTCTTTTTAATAAGTAAGTAAAGTTGGCGACTGTAGTCAAGGGTAACCAGAAGGCTCCCTTTTCAATAAGTACTAAACCGAGGTGTTGGGAAAGGCACTACTCCTTTCCCAGGATTGCTCCACTCTACCCTTGATACTTACCTTATATTGGTGAATGTTCAGCAAGGAGGTATGATGTACCATTTTTAAAGTCTTTGGTATGTAGCGACCTGGGATTGAACCCAAGTCTCCCAGACCATTGGCGAACACTCTACCCACTAGGGCAATGAGACTCCCTCAAATATTCAAAAGATAGTTACACAGTTTTGAGTGATTATTTCTGTCTAATAATAATAATGATTTGTTATATGACATTGAGAATTCTTATCCAGTACAACTAATTTGCATGCATTTGTGTGGTTTCAAGTATTCCTATCTAATACTAATAATTCATACATGGTTATATACAGGGTGCAATGATAAAATTGTTGTCCTAAAGAAAACAACACTACAGCTTTATTTTAAAACTTTTATTGAAAAAATCAATTCAGGTAACTTGATTATGAAGTAGAGCTGACATCTATTCAATGTAGCCGCCTTAAGCCTCAATCACCGCCTCGATACAGATCTGGAACTGGGAGCATGCCTTTTCCACAAGCGCCGACAGGAGCTTGGCGAATACTCTGGGATGGTGGCGATCAGGCTGTCTTTGGTATTGGGAGGTCATGTTGGTGATGTTCTCGACATATGACCAAACGAAGTAGTCCAGCGGGTTCAGGTCGGGGGATGAGGGGGGGCAGTGATAGAAGGGTATAAAGTCGTAGCACTCCTTCTAAAGCCAAGCCTGGGTCTCTTTGGACTTGTGGGCCGGCACCGAGTCCTACTGCCATACCCAGGGTCTGCCACTGGCCACCTGATTGCACCAGGGGATCATCACACTTTTCAGCACATCCAGGTATACTTTGGTGTTGACTTTCAAGCCGACTTTGAAGATGCGAGGTGGCATGATGTGGCCCTCACTTAAAACCACATCAAAGACCATAACCATAGCCAGAAACTTTATTTTCATCACCCTGGGCAGGTCCCTGTTATTCGTGGCAATCCAGATTTGCATTTTGAGGGTGCTGGCAATGGTCCTGTTATCATAACTCGGATCAGTAGAGAGCATGGGTTGTACAGCAGTGCATCTCTGATCTTGCTCATTGAACATTGTGTCACTTTCAGATATGATAGGAGGCTCCTATCACTCTCGGAATTTGTATACAACTGGCCAACTAGTAGATGGTCTGCAACAAAAAAAGAAAACTGGTTTTCATTAAACAGAAATGGAATCATTTCGTCTTTTCTAGGGCGACAATTTTATTGTTCCACCCTGTAGTTTCAAGTGATTATTTCTATTTAATAATAATCATCAATTTGCACAGTAAATTTTATCAAACAACTGATTATGATGATAGTTTGTAAAGATTTTTAGCTTCAAGTAACAATTCGAAAAACAAATAATTTGCATAGACATTCATTTTGTAGAATGCAATCATATTCAAAGAACTTAGGACAATTTAGAGTAAATCTCTTTTTCTTTTCTCATAAACCAGACTTCAAAAATGACCATTCAAGTATTCGCTTGTATACTTCTTCTAAAAATGAGATTGATTAATTGACTTTAATGGCATGTCAAACTGTCTAGAGTTATTCCATACCTAGAGGTTAGAGAATTGCATTCATTTTATGTTCATATTTATACTTTTTGTGTTGTTGATCATTAAGATTTTTTTGTACGTCAACCTATTGAAAAGAGATAATTTTTAAACAGATCTATTTCATCAATAGTACGACTACACTTGGACAGAGTGGACCTGGGAGTAAAAGCAATGAAGGGGTACTCCACACTCCCCAAGTCTCCTGATCTAGAGCTTCACCATCAGATGCAGTTTATTGTCATACCTTGGACACCCCTTTTGAGTATTTGTGTGTCTGTGGAAGGGTCTTATTCCTCTGGAGGGGATACACTGACAGGGTAAGTGAAAATGTGAGTTTAAACTCATCATCATCATAATTATGTGCCACCAACACAGATCTCCCTGACCCTCTCTTATCACCCGTCTCTATCATCCATCACTCCTGGTAGTTTTTCAAGGCTATATCCAGTATCGGCACCGAGCTGTTGTATATAGGTTCTAGCTGTTCGTCCTACCTTTGCAAAGGGGTTCACAGGAGTATGTCGCTTATGAATTTGCCCCCACTTCTCCAGCAGTGTTTCGCATGTCTGGTTCATTGTATGTGGATAGTTTTAATGATGGGTGGTAGATGGCCGTACAGCTGCTGCTTTGTGGGGTAGTGCCTTTAGGACTTGTTCAATATTGCTCACAGCATTCTTGAGTAATTGCTGTCAAGCTTTTTCTCCATATGTTTAGTTAACGTCCATAAGACAAATGTGGCCCAGAATTCTAAGAAATGAATATTCCCTAAAATAATAGTTTAAATAAAAGCAGCATTTATTTATTTACTTTATTGAAATTTCCATCATTTTGTTGGGTATTAGATTTATCTGTTTCAAACCGGCTCATTGGCCTAGTGGGTAGAGTGTTCACCAATGGTCCAGGAGACCTGGGTTCAATCCCAGGTTGCGTCATACCAAAGACTTTAAAAATGGTACTTGATACTTCCTTGCTTAACAATCAGCAATATAAGGTATGTATCAATGATAAAATGGAGCAATCCAGTGAAAGGTGTAACACCCTCCCCTACACCTCAGTGTAGTAGCTATAAAAAAGGGAGCCTTCTGATCACCCTTGACTACAGTCACCAACAACTTAACAATTTCAGCATGTCTTTATCTACACCATCCCTTCAAAATAGGCAGGATGTGACACAAGGTCAATTTTTAAATTGAGTAAAACTGATTTGAATTTAGAATTTTTCGTTCTCCTAGACCAGTTGTCCAACCAAGGTTAGATAGCTCAGTTATGGGAAAATTTTTCAATTCCCGATATGCATAGTGTGCCTAAAATTGCTAAAGTATAGTCTTTTTGAGGTCAATAATCTTATAAAGATAACAAGTTGAAATTATCTCATTAAACTCTAATCTCTATAGGAAATTAGTTGGTGTTGTTCCGATTTCTCTTCATAAGGTTTGTTTTATGTTCCTCATTCCTCAAAGTTCTGTGTCTGCTTAGGCTGCAGAGCTATGATGTTGTCCAACAAGAACTATGTTCAACCATCTGGCTCAGCAGCTTAGCTGCCCTCATCTCTTAGCATCTCTGCTGAATGAATACGCATGTAACTTCTGCAAGTTTGCTGTATCCCTGCCCTGGCCACCTCTGGCTACTTGCACCTCACCTCCTTTCTTGGAACCTCAGGGTTGTCAGGTGTGCGATATTAGTGCGGATATCCAATATTTTTCCTGCTGTGTTTCTGAACTATTTATTAATAGGTGGAGTGTGGGGAAGCAAAGAAATGCATAACAGCATTGTCAAGAATTTGAACCTGGTTCATTGTGTCCATTCCCTACAACAATAACAAGAAGTTAATTATCTTCAAAACCATCAATAGTAGGATTTTATTATTTCTAGTGGAACATTATATAATCAAAATAGATATTATTAGTTATAATTAATTATCAATCTCTACAGCATTGAAATTGTAACCAAAAAGAAAACACTGCTGAAAGCAAAATTAAATCTTTCAAAAACTAACAGGGATAACACATGATATTCACCATAAGTTAGTTCACAATAGGCATCTTACAACTCGCCAGGATTTTGATCAATTTTTAAACTGTACATCCTATAAACAAAAACCCTTTATTAATGTTCCTCCAAATAATGAATAAATAATCATCTTTTAAAATTCTAAATTTGTCAATTTGTTTTACAGACTATAAAACAAGCGATGCTAAAATTGGTTGGTAATCTATGGTTGACATTGCGGCCATTGTATTTTGGCCGTCTTGGATGTAAATTGAACTTGAGTTCCCTTGATATAAAGGTATTTATTATTTGAATGCTAGTGTAGGATTTGAAAAAGTGAATTAGAAATTGCCTTGAGAAACTGTTCAGCCCAGTCAGCTGAGGCTGTATAATATGCTTCTCTGCAGGGGAATAAAACCCCCCCAGCCTAAAGAGTGTCTTGGATATGACACTATACCATCTAATGATAAGGCTCCAGCTCTGGAACTTTCAGGAATGGCGAGTGCCCCTTCATTGCTATTACTCCAAAGTCGACTCTGACTTGGAGTGGTAGTACTTATCAACTATGGTTCAAATAGAACTGTTTAATGACTCAGCTGATATTAAATAAAATTATCAGTGTTAGATAACAAAACTTGAAACCATTTAACTGTGTGCAAACGAATGAACTCTGGTTTGTTTAAAATGTTGCCTAGAAACTATTCATTTACAAAGGATTTAGCATTAAATAACCTGCAAGGATTGATGTGGCATTAAAGCCAACTAACCATCAAAAACTGTGGGGTCTACTTGGTGTGAGTGGTAGTTTATTACCCTGGAATCAGTCTGATTTGGTTTAGTTATGTTTCCAGAACCATCTCATTGTGTTATATAGTCATCTACAGCATCATGCAGCGTCATAACGACACAATAATAGACAGACGCACGATGATAAGGACGCAGTAATAAACGACGCACACAGAAAGACACAGGAAGACTTCTTTATAAAATATTTTACCTCTCACTTTATTTGTAAGGTTTCGAAAAGGGTTACTCAAAGTTTGCGTGTGAGAGGGAGCTGGAGACCGAACATAACTGAAATATTTTGACCCCAAAGTTATGGCCGTCAGCGTTGTGTCTTTCTCGTTCTCCATGGCTGCTCAACTGGAGCCCCTTCGGCCGGATGTGGCTTTCCCTACCACATCTCACCTCCAACTGGCACTCGAACTCAAGTGTCCTCTGTTCAATTCGTCGGCCTTATATTACCTTCAAACTCCCACGCGGTGATATGGACACGCCTCCGCAACTTCTTTCGATATCTGGCGACCGGGATGTGTCACTTCTGCTTTCTTTGGAATGGCCTGTTCGATCGTCATCGAGCAGAAATAATTTTCATCCAGTTCAGAGGTCACTCTCTTCTGGTGTGTCAGTCTATGAGAGTATAATGGGATTTTTTTTTTACCTCGTCCCATTTCATCAGCCAATTTCTGCCCACGCGATTTCCTCTCATAACTCCCATTAGAATGTGTCACCTCCTTCCGGTGCGTCACCTTGAATGGCATTTTTGGCCGGGTCAATAGATCAAAACATAACAATTGGCCAAGTGGGTAAGAGTGTTCGCCAATGGTCCAGGAGACCTGGGTTCAATCGCAGGTTGTGTCATACCAAAGACTTTAAAAATGGTACTTGATACCTCCTTGTTTAACACTCAGCAATATACAGTACGTATCAAGGGTAAAGTGGAGCAATCCTGGAAAAGAAGTAGCGCCCTCCTTACACCTCAGTATAGTAGCTGTTGAAAAGGGAGCCTTCTGGTCGCCCTCGACTACGGTCACCAACTTTACTAACTACTATGTTTCATGGCATATGAACCCTTGTGGATTATTTAATGCCAAATTCTGTTCATACATATTGATATGTTATAGATATGAATTATAAATGAATAGTTTGTTGGTAACATTTTTAAATGAGCTAGAATTCATTTGTTCGCACTCAGTTAAATGTTTTCAAGTATTGTAGTCCAACACAAATAATTCTTTTTAATATTAATCCCGAGTAAAAGACTGAACAGTTCTTTTTGACCCATAGATGAGACTCTAATATGTATGACCCCTCTGTAATATAATGGCCGAGGGATTTCATTTTAGGCCTTTGAGTTTAATAAGGCTGAGAACCTTTTGGTTCAGTGCATGGGTTACTTAGGTGCAACATTAATGTAGGTGTTCACGCACGTGGACCAGACATGTCACTCACAGATGTCACAATAGTCCAGATGGGAAACAGGGCTAGCAAGTGTGAATGACGTCACACCCCGGAAGCGCACGGAGGATTTGGGGAATTTTAAAAAAAGTCAATTAGTGACAATACGGTTGACTTTCACTTGCTCGTGGAGGCTTTGGGCAGGTGTCGCATGAGATGGGGGGGAGGCAGATGAAAAAGCCAGAATAGAAAGAATGTGTATCTCTCTTCTTATGTCGAAGAACCTTTAAACTCAAAGGTAATAAAAAGTTTTGTACCTGAACTGAGAAGTTGTTACGTGTTTTTCAAATTTTGAGATTCCTATGTTCTATCTTTGTGGACGTTCGATGTACTTTTCACACTTAGCTATATCATGGCTATGGTACACCCTCCAGGTAAGAGGAGACATGAGGGTAATGATAATAAAGGGTCACTCAATATTTTCCAAAGGACTGGAGGCACACCATCAGATAGTTTAGTGTGACATCCAGGACACACTTGGGGCGTCAGGGTGTCTTACCTCTCTGTAGAGATACTTGGATCATTAAATAAGTTTCGAGACTTTTTTCGTATGGGAACTTTTATTGGTAGTACACACATGAAATTCTAGTCCCCTTCAAAGTAATCTCCTCCAGCTGCAATGCACTTGTTGTACCATTCCAACAACTTCTGGAAGGCCCCATAGAAGTCCTCTTGTGTGAGAGTGTCAATGACTTTTGTCACAGCCTCTTTCATCTCCTCAATTGTCTCATAATGACAGAGTGTGAGCTTAGGGAATAAGAAAAAGTCACAGGGAGCAAGGTCTGGACTATAGGGAGGGTGACGAACTGTCTTGATGCCCATCTTGCTCAAATAGTCTATGACAAGGATGGAGTTGTGGACTGGTACATTGACCAGGTGGAAATGCCACTGACCCGATTTGAAGAGTGCTAGCGTCTTCCCTAGGAATCTCTTCCTGAACTCCCTTAAAACATCAACATAGTAACCCTAACCCTAACACTTTGACCAATCAAATCTGGTCTATTGAGTTCCTTACTCCTCCCACACCTCTCATCATCCCTCTCAGACTCCCTGCCTTCCTTGAATCTCTCATGCCACTCAAAAACTGATGCTCGATTCATGCAACATGGTCAAAAAGCAGTTTGAAGCATTCCATATGTTTCTGTGGCATTTTTTTCCAAGTTTAAAACACAATTTTATTGCATATTGTTCTTCTGAAGTGTCAGATTGCATTTTTGAAATTGACCAGCTGTGACAATCAGGCTTTAGTAGGGTGTATTTGAATCCCTGCTGTAGCAGTTCATTTGAACCTGAAGAGTCTATGACAATTTTAAATGCCTGTACAAAAACAGTCTGGAAACTTATTGAATGCCCCTCGTACAAACAGTGTATTCTACAGCCTCAGCCAACTGAGCTTTCAGTAATGCTATTTTTTAGTTTTGTTATATGTTAAAGAGTTTAGAAAAAAAGAGAAAAAAAAATGTCTCTAGCACTTCAAGTCTTATTTGTTTTTTAATCCAAATATAAATATTAGAGCAAATGAATAAGCTGAAGGAAAAATACAAAAAATGTCATGTATCTGAAAACGTTCTTTAACAAGCAATGGGCCCACTCTGCTGGGACTATAGAATACACCGACTGCATCTCTGCAGAGGGATAAGACACCCCTACAAGTGTCCTGATATGATATTAAACAATCTTTGGGAATTGCTGAGTACCCATTCATTGCCCCTGTCCACTCTGGCCCAGAGTGGTAGTGCCTGATAGGGTCCTATCTATGGGTCAAATAGAACTGTTTGACATTTAAACTGAGTGCAAACAAACGACTTATGCTAAATTGAATTATTCGAAATAGAACTGTTTGATCATGTAACTTTATAAACAAATGACTGATGTTTAATTGAACTTTTTATGATACATAGCAAATATTTGGAACTATTTAACTTTGTTAACTTATCTTGATAAATCATATATATCTATTATATATGGATTAACTTTATTTGACATTAAATAACCTACAATGGTTGATATGCCATAAAAAACTGAACCAAACCAAACCATTTAACAAGCCATAAACAAAAGATGTCAATAAATGGAATATGACTGATTGCAATTTCACATGGCATGCACCAAATTTTAACATTCTTTTTTCTTTGATATATATTAAGTGCATTCACATGATAGCCTTCAGTCTAACTCAAGAAATGAAATAGTGTGCTGTGCTCATGATACTAAAAGCAAACCAGACATAGCTGCCTTCATGAATATGGCCAGGTCCTTTATGGTCAAGAGAAAGAGGGCACTCTCAGCAATCAGATTGGTCAGAGCACACTTTTCTTATAATGTGTGGCATTGCAGTTATATTTCTTTTAATGTCTTTCATATTACTACAACTTATCTTTGAAATGAATTTTTAATTTAAGAAACAAGAAATTATTGCACAGAGTAAGGGGTCAGGTAAATATGGAGGGTACTGTACTTGCACAATCTTGTCTTTCAACAAAAACTGATATTTGAAAAGTATTGAAACATACTTCGTAATTTTTTAAAAATTGGGACTGACTTTTTTTTTGCTGAGTGTCAGTTTGGTAAAATAGCAACTGACATGAAGGCAGAGGCATGTAGAAAAAATTGCACCTCTGATATCTGTTGATGTTTCAGATGTTTACAAAGATGAATCAGGGGATATCAGAACAGTTAAATATCAGCTCATAAAATGAAGAATGCCAATGAAAGATTACAAGGACAAAATTTTCTTAGTGTCATTATTACCACTGTTGGAAGATGAGAGTTGTTCTCCCTACATAATGGACTCGCCCTCCTCCATAAATACATGTCAACGGAGCATCAGGGGAGTTCTCCAGACCCACATGACACAATCACATGTGATATCACTGGCATTGTGGATGGATAGTCACTAACCCACAGGATTCTCAGCTTCCAATTAACTAACTACTGTTTAAACAGGTTCACTTGTATCTTGTTTCTGTTACTTGATTATGTTTTTCTATCAACCTTTTTGTGTTTCCCATGTCTTTCTTTTTACCAGAATCACAACAATTACATACCCTGTTGCAGAATTTTACAAGTATATCTTGTTCGTCATTGGCAAAAAGGCATAGCCACTAGTGATGACGGACTAAAAAAAATAGTGTTTTCTAGCCGAAAACTTATATGGCAGCTTTCAATCTGACACAAGAAATGAAAAGCACAATTACTCATAAATACACAAACTCTCTCTCTCTCTCTTTCACACACACACACACACACACACACACACACTCACATATATATATACACACACACACACACACACACACATATATATATATATATATATATATACACCCCCCCCCACACACACACACACATATATATATATATATATACACACACACACACATATATATATATACACACACACATACATATATATATATACACACACACACACACACACACACACACACACACACACATATATATACACACACACACACACACACACACACACACACACACACACACACACACACACACACACACATATATATATACACACTCACACACACACACACACATATATACACACACACACACACACATATATATATATATATACACTCACACACACACACACACACACACACATATATATATATATATATATATATACACTCACACACACACAAACACACAAACACACACACAAACACACACACACACACACACATGCATAGTGGGTTTCCTTATCCATTGCTTTCCTTAATAAAGTTCCAATCGCCTACAGTCAAACTCAGAAATAAATATAACCTAATAATCATCCCAAAACAAAAAGATTAGAAATGTTTGTAATTTGGATATTTCAAAGGGATTTAAAGTGCTTATTTTATCTGAAAAGCTGAAAATTCCAAAGTTCATTACATCTTAAACGATATGAATCACCTCTCACT
The DNA here is from genome assembly GCA_963585895.1 of Sepioteuthis lessoniana. Classification (NCBI taxonomy): domain Eukaryota; kingdom Metazoa; phylum Mollusca; class Cephalopoda; order Myopsida; family Loliginidae; genus Sepioteuthis; species Sepioteuthis lessoniana. The sequence goes on from OY757928.1 coordinate 7,746,403, forward strand.
TTTATTGCAACATATGTTTTCTATTTTATTTGTTGTTATTATTGTTATTTTCTTATTGAGTCAAATTTCTTATTTACTTTTGTTAGTGTAGCACTATTTCTATAATAGTGTTAATGAACCGCATCATCACAGCAGGCTTAGTAGATATTTTTTTTTACGTCAGATTTACAGTCCATTGCATTAACCACTAAGCTAAACCTTTCAAATACTTGTCTGTCACATGTCCTTTTTGACTCCTGATGACATTGATGACACAACAATTTTTTTTTTTTTGTGTGTTACTGATATACAATGGTCCAATATCAACTGTGACAAACATTTGATATATTCACAACAAACAAAAATGGAGACAGATATACCCGACATTAACAAGAGCTCGGTGACTAGTAAATAATAGCTCTTACCTTCAAATCTTACAGTTTTTCAATATATATGTTGAGTACACATCTTGTAATGTGTTTATTTCAGTATATTTAGGTTTAACCATTTATTTGAGAACACATCTTTTGCAGGTTATAAATGAAAGATGATCGAATGTGGTGTTACATGGCAAGTAGTAAATTTTAACCACTTCTTTTTTTCAGATAAATTAAGTTTTCAGTCAGACACAGATAATTCTTTCTGGAACAAAATATTTTTCAATGAAAATGCATTGCCAATAATTTTATTATAAAATTTATTGCCAATGATTTTTTTTCGTATAAAAAATGTATTGGAATTGATTTTACAATAAAAGTTCACTGTAAATGATTTTTCAATGAAAATGGATCACAAATTAAGGGAAATTATCATAACGTTTTACATAAACAGATCAGAGGTGTCTTCTTGGTGTAATGGTTAAAGCGATAGACTGTGGAATCATAGTAAGCGAATTCAGATTCCAGTCACTCTATTACATTCACTTTTGGGCAAATACCCTTGGTAAAGGTATGAACCCCCTTATCCTCCTAGCTATTGGTTAAATAGTATGACGACTGTTCTTCTAGGAGAATGGCTTTGGCATTAAATAACCTACAAAGGTTGATATGCCATCAAACAAAGAAACCTTATATAAGCAAAATAAATGTAAAAAATTGGAAGTAAATGAAAAATTAAAATTGTTTAGAATATTAGATACAATTTTCAACAATTATGCAAATATGTAAAACCAAAAACTAAAATTAATAAAACAGTAAAAAATGATAAGAAAGATGAATTACCAAATATACAAGTTGAAACAGAAGGTATACTAATAACATTTTTTCAATTTGTTCATTCTTTGGAAGAATTTCATTCACTAAAGGAAAGTTGTTATGTGGAGGATGCCAAAAAATTATAGATGAACTAATAATGAGAACCAAAAACATAAAACTATTTTTATCAAAGTTGTATATTAGTAAAAGTATGAGACTTGATAAAATAAATCCAAAATATTAAAATACTTACCATTCAATGAAAGTTTTATCAATCAATCTGTAAATATGCAATAATTCCATATATTTGAAAAAAAGCAAATGTAATAAAAATAGCAAAGTTGGCAACTGTAGCCGAGGGCAACCCGAAGACTCCCTTTTCAGTTGCTACTACACCAGGGTGTAGGGAAGGGCGCTACTCCTTTCCCTGGATTGCTCCACTTTACCCTCGATATGTACCTTATATTGCTGGAGGTATCAAGTACCATTTTTAAAGTCTTTGGTATGACATGACCTGGGACTGAACCCAGGTCTCCTGGACCATTGGCGAACACTCTACTTACTTGGCCAATGTAATTGTAATACTAATACATAAAAAAGGTTCAACACATTTAAAAAAGTAATTACTGACTAATTTTTCTAACCTGTATCTTGTGTAAGGTTATTGAAAAATTTATTAGAAATCACATATTCAATTTCATATGGGAAAAAATAAATCAACATTATCAAATCTTTTGGAAACTATTTGGTTTTGTGGGTAAAGTGTTCGCCCATGGCCAGGGAGACCGGGGTTCAATCCCAGGTTGAGTCCTACCAAAGACTCAAGAAATAGTACATGATGCTACCTTGCTTAACACTCAGCATTATAATGTATAGATCAAGGGTGGAGTGGGGTAATCCAGAGAAAGGAGTTCCACCCTCCTCTACACCTTGGGGTAGTAGCTAATGAAAAAGGAACTTTTTGGTCATCCTCAACAATGGTTGCCAACTTTATTTTATTGGTCTAATAAATGAATATTTGATGGACAATGATAAGGCAGATATCGTATATTTGGATTTTAGTAAAGTATATAAGGTATCTCATTATTATTATTTACTTGTGAAAATGAAAAATATTGGAACTTGTAAAAAAGCAGTAAATATTGTTTGATACTTTTTAACAAATAAAACTATGAAAGAAAAAATTGTTAAAAATTCTTCTGAAACAGAATAATTTCTTTGATGTTCCTTTGGATTCAGTACTTGGGTATTTGTTGTTTCTAATGTTCATAAATAATGTTCATAATAAGATATAATCAGAAATAGAACTATTTGTTGATAAAGTTAAAATAAATGTTTGATTATTATCAAAAGAAATAACACAGATGGATCTAAATTAATTGACATATTGTGAAGATATTTGGAAATCAAGATTTAATATAGAAAAAAGTAAATACTACATATTGGATTAAAAAACATTAAAGTTGAACATTGGCACATGATACTGATATTGGAAGACATACAAAGAAGAGTGATAAGAATAATAAAAACAGCAAAAGTTTACAGTTATTAGGAGATATTTTGATATTAGGATTAACAACTTTACAAGGAAGAAGAATGAGAGGTGATCTAATAAAATCTTTCAAAATGCTTTTGGATTTTTTCTAATAATGTCTTTTTGGCACAAATTACCTAATCAGATCAAAAGCAATAATAGGGAAAAAATCTGAGATTAAATCAGATAATTTCAGAAATAAGAATTTAAGGGGGCATTTTAGGGAACAATTGGATGAGTTACTAAACAGAAAATATTTTATATATAGATATTGTATTAATAGTGTATATAGATATTGTATATAGATATTGTATTAATAGTATTGTTTATACGTATTGTATGAAAGTGTATATCAATATTATACATAGATATTGTATTAATAGAGTATATAGATATTATATATAAATATTATATGAATAGTACTGTGTATAGATATTGTATCAATAGTATTATATTAATAATGTATACGATCTGAGCAAAGATTCTTTTTTTAACGTTTGAAGTGAGAACATTGCAAAAAGTGGAGAAGCTCAAGGAAGCATGACAAACAAATAAATAAATGAATTTACTATAGAAATTCATCAGAAATTAATTCGTGATAAAATCCACTGTAAATGATTTTATGATAAAAATTTATTAGAAATGATTTTACTACATGCATTGCAGATGATTTTACCAGAAAAGTATTCAATGTTGAATGTTATTTTGTCCTAAAAAAAGAGGGAAAATGTTTTTGATACATCTTAATATCAATGAAACACTGAATTTGTAGATTTAAAAAAGAATTTAAAAGATGAAATATAAGAATCAATGTTTTGATGATATATTTTTTTTTTGCACTGTAAAGTGGATTTGGTCAGCTAATCATAACTGACATTGCATCAACTTAATTGGATTTCTGGAAACTTCTCTGCACCCATCCATCTATGTAAGTGCATGCAATGTATTGTTGAAAGCACCAATCTATCTGGAATGTGTGATTGACCAATCAAATGGCAGATGTTTATGGATGTACATCCATTTAAATAATAAGATCAAACAGAATCAATTGGAATAAAGAGTACAGTGAGGAAGTTAATAGAATTACAAAGCATAAACGTTTATACAATGGAAGTTTGACTCAATTAAAAATCAAACTTTTTTTGACAGAAATCTAAAATGCCTTTTCAGGCAAGATGACAGGACTATCTTTCTTTACATTGGCCTCTAAGTTCAAACATTTATTTACCATCAAATTGTTTTTAGACAACATTAAACATTTGGCAGATTTTTCTCTTTCCCATTCATTGATTGGTTGGTTGGTTGGTTGGTTCCAACATCATGTTAACCCTTCTTGGATTATTTGATGCCAAAAATAGTCTCTTTTTTTTGGCTAGAAATTATATTGTTTCAAGTAACTTACAATAATCACAAGAAAAGATAAATAACCTTATGTACGTAGATGACATAAAGGTATTTGTAAAAAATGAAAAATAACTGGATACACAGATTCAAAGAATAAGAGAACACGGCCAGGATATAGGAATGGAATTAAACAATGAAAAATGTGCCACGTTCATAATGAAAAGTGGGGAAAGAGAAATAGAAGAAGGACCAGAACAACAAAATCAAAAAAGTTTTACAAAGTTTGGAGAGAAGGAAAATAATCTATGTTGACTGGCAGATTTAATCAGTGTAGTAAAAAACTGGGTAGTTGCAGAGTGGAAGAACTCCCAGACCCCACTTAGGGGAAGGAGAAACCTTAAGAAAGGGGCAAGGATCAGGAGTCCGGTTGACAGTTGTAAAACAGAAGAAGACCAGAAGGATGACAAAGTCCCAAATACAAGACATAACTTTATACTTTCTTCTGATCTGTTTTGGATTCCAGTTTCTGATAACCTCTTAAAGCAACTCAAAGAGAATAAATAGCTAATTGCTGTAGGGATACAATAAATAATTATTTCCCTTAGATAATTTGCATGCCCTCTTTGAACTCGGTGGGATGTTATATGACAGTTATAGAAACTCATTCTCGACTCTTTCTTTCTCAGTTCTCTAAACGGTTCAGACATTGTTACCGACTCAGTTAGTGAACAGTTTGACCAGAAAACTAACGAAAGCATGGACAGCTATCAATAGGCTATCGACTATCTGGAAATCAGACCTAACCGATAAAATGAAATGCAGTTTCTTCCAGGCAGCGGTCACATAGATACTGCTATATGGATGCACTACATGGACGCTAACAAAACGGCTGGAGAAGAAACTAGATGGCAATTACACAAGAATGCTGCGTGCAATCCTGAACAAGTCCTGGCAGCAACACCCCACAAGACACCAACTGTACGGCCACCTGCCCCCTATCATGAAAACTATTCAAGTTAGGCGAACCAGACATGCAGGACATTGCTGGAGAAGCAGAGATGAACTCATAAGAGATGTACTCTTATGGATCCCCACACATGGCCGCGCAAAAGCAGGACGACCAGCACGAACGTACATTCAGCAGCTATGTGAGGATACAGGTTGTTGTCCTGAAGACCTGCCTAGGGCGATGAACGATAGGGAGGAGTGGCGAGAGAGGGTCAGGGATATCCGTGCTGCCAGCACGATATGATGATGATGATGATGATTTTGCTATTCCTTATTTTTTCAACATACAGCTTGTTGATGGAATAATATGAGTTCAGTTTTTTGCTGTTGTGCCTTTTTTTATTAATATCACTTGTATGTTAATGTTCTTGTATGCATTTAGCCAAATACTTAGCGTGAACAGAATGTGACACAAAGTCAATTTTTAAGTTTGTTGAATTGAGCAAGTTAGTGTACTGTTGTGTTGAGCAACAATAACTGTCAAGCTAAGAGCAAATGAATTTATGCATAAAGCAATTGGTATATATAGTACTCCAGAATATTCCATTCTTGCTCCTGAGTAATCTTATTCCTTGAGCTTTGATTCGCTGCTGGTTTCAGTGTGAATGTGGTGCTAGATAAATATCTATCATTCTGCATTATGCTCTTGGCAACTCAAGGACTATATTAAGTTACAGCTTTCTCCTTTGTCTATCAACTATATGTTCGTCGGAATCTCACTGCAATGGTGAGCATCTTATTGCTTCAACTATATCAGAGGCATAATGTCAACAAAGTTGAGTCCAACTGGTCTGAATTCATTGTTTCCCTTCTCCTAGACTGGTTGCCTAACCAAAGCTAAAGAACTTGGCCTTACCTACTCTTTATTGGGAACTGGAACGGAGAAAAATTGTCAGATTCATATCTTTGACAAGGGTACTATTTACCAACCCCTCCGCTCAGGCAGGATATGACACAAGGTCAATTTTTAAGCGGAGTTTAACAGGTTTGAATTCAGAGTTTTCCTTCTCCTAGACTAGTTGCCTCACCAAGGCTGAAGAACCTAGTCCGTCCTACTATTTACCCATAGCTGGAGGGAGAATAAGGGGGTTCATACCTTTCCCAAGGGTATTTGCCTGAAAGTGAACGTAATAGCGCGACTGGAGTACGAACTCGCGTACTACGATTCCGCAGTTCATCGCTTTAACCATTACACCACGAGGACACCCCATATCTTTGACAAGGGTATGTGAAATGCTAACAGCCTTGTCCAGGATTTGAACTTTAGTTGCCAAGTCCATTTCACAGGATGACAGCTGTTAAGCCATGATTTTTTTCATGATTAATAATAATAGGTCCAACAGGTCCAATGTTATAGAAATTGTTGTTGCTGTGGTTGATTTTTTTCTGAAATACAGACAAAAATCCTAAAGTTTATTTGCTTCTCTATAAGAAAAGGTTTGTTAGTTGGTCCAACAGAATAATTCCCCATGATAATCAGCATTCCCAAAGTATAGTTACTTTATTATGTTTCATTATGAAAACTTAAATTATTCAATGGGTTGTTTGTGGTAAACTGAATGAAAAAGTTTTTTTATAAGATGTGTTCAAGGAGTGCTTAATATTTTTACAGAGAATTGAAGAGAGATAATAATAAAATGGAATAAGACATTAACTAAGATTTTTAGAGATTAACTTCAAGTGTCCCACCAAGTCTGACTAGATGGCACATCTCAGACCAAAAATGACACAAAAACCTAATCTTTTCATCCAGGAAAAGTAAAAAAAAAAAAAAAAAAAAAAAAAAACTATTTATAAAATCCATACTATATTTGACAGATAAAAAATGAAAACCAAAAGTGAAACTAAACTTTGCCTTTATTGCTTATTCATTGGCAAGATATACAAGGTCATACAGAAAAGTTCTTGGTCCAACCAAGTAATGAATGAGATGAACAATTTTTTTCAGGATTAAAGAAAATAAATGAAGTTCCAAAAATGTTGAACTTCTTGCAGAATAAAATGTTTATTTTATTGTTCTAGGACAGGGTTTCTCAAAGTGGTCCTTATAAACCCCTGGATAGTGAAGAGGAGAATAAAATTTTAGCAGGGTGAATAAACACATAGGGGTCCTCAGGAAGTGAATTTATTAATTTACATTTATGAATCCTTTTATAAGAAGGGACAAAAATCATTGTATCATGTCATCATCATCATATCGTGCCACTAGCACGGATATTGTATTATGTAGACTATCATAATCCTTGTAAAATACCTGATTAGATGTGATGACCACAACTGATTAATAATTCACATAGGACCTATTCAAAACATACCGGTCATTTTAATGAAGGAATGGTGTTGAAGTTGCAAGAGCAGATTTTGACACTTTTCTTACAGAAGAATCTACTGAAACGACTTTTGATCTTGAAGTGAAATATATATATATATATATATATATATATATATATATATATATATATATATTGTCATCCACTGACAGACTGTTTCATTGTATTACAATTCTTCAGTGTGGCTAGACATGTAGGAGGGTTGAAGCTGGGATCGAAACCCACCCAACTTTACGTTAGACTTAGTATCATACCGCTCGGCCAACAAGTGTACTACGTCAGCACGGGAATTATAAGGTATTAAGTTGTAGCATGTGTTTGTTTACATTTTGTACCTTACCGGATAACAGAGTGCTCAATTCGTTCAAAGAGCTTTGCATTATGTGAGCGGCAGCCGTAAATTTCTTCGCCAGAGTGACCAATCTTCATGGGGGAGTGTATATATGTTGAATTTTTAATTTATAGGCATGTCAATTGATATAGGTTTGATTTTTGATTTAACAATAATTACTTATTTACGTATAATAAATTAGCTTGTTTCTTCTTCCTTTTTCCTCCCTCTTCTCATTTCCTACATTTTCCCTCTCCTTTCTCTTCTATTTCCTTTCTCTCTCATTCTTCCATTTTTTTTTTCTTTCCTTCCTTCTTCTTTCTCCTTTTAATTCATTATTTCTCTTGTTGGTTCTATTTGTTCTTCATCATAGTCTTAAATAATCATGTGACATATTTTTAAATATAAACACTGATTTATTTATTAAATGGTTACACCTTTCTCTCGGTATATAATTCCCCTTTACTTTGTATTTCATTAAAAATCCATCGGGGATCTAAAGTCACTTGATATCATCCTTTCTAAGTCCGAATGAGGTTCATTAAATCCAACATTTTATTGCCCATTTGACTGGGGCTGTAGAATACACCAACTGCATCTCTACAGATGGGTAAGATCCACCCCTAACAAGTGTCCTGTATATGACACGAAACAATCTGATGGTGAGGTTCTTGTAATGCTGGAGCTTTGAGGAATGCGGTGATCCCTTCATTATCATCACTTCCAGGTCCATTCTGGCCTGGAGTGGTAGCACCTGATAGGGTCCTATCTATGGGTCAAATAGAACTAAATTGTGTACTTATGCTAAACTGAATTGTTTGTAAATGGAACTGTTTTTGTATGCTAAACTGAACTGTTGGCATGGAATGGTTTTTTGAAATTGAAATGTGAACTTATGCTAAACTAAATTGTTTGAAATAGAACTGTTTTTGACATTTAAACTATGTACTTATGCTAGTCTGAATGTTTGAAATAGAACTGTTTATATGCATAAAAACGGATTTGGCATTCATAACCTATAATAGGTGGATGACTTTCCCACCCAGTCAACTTATATTCCTTTTATACTATTTTGCCACATTTTTTTATCGTGTGATTAACCATTTCATCTTTGACTACACTAGCTATATTGTTGTGTATTATTATTATCATATTTACTCATTAGAGTTTTTCACATCAGCATTAGCTGATGGTTTTTCACTGGAGTCTGAGTGACAGCAAGTCTCCACAAGTCTCCAGGACTCTTCTCAGTATTCTGGCTGTTCTCAATAATGTAGTAGTTTGGATGGTCTCCGCTTGTCTGCCAACTTCCAAGCCCTCCAGTCCCTTTAGTAATCCTTTAGTTTCTGTTGCAAACGTACCAATTACAATTGGTATAATTGTCAACTGCATGTCCCATAGTTTTTTTCAATTCCCTACCAAGGTCGAGGTACTTATCTTTCTTTTCACATTCTTTCAGTTTTATTCTGTGGTCAACCGAACTGCAAAGTCAACAATTTTGCATGTTCTCTTCTTTTTGTTGATTATTATTAGGCCAGGTCTTCTGGTTGAGATTAAGTGATCCATGAGTATTTCAAAGTCCCATAGGAGTTTATGGGTGTTATTTTCTAGGACAGGTGCTGGGTTGTGCATATACCATTTGTTTGTATGGTCAAATTTAGATTTCTTGCACATCTTGTGTCTAGTCTTATATTCCTTCTGCGCTAATTTGCTGCATTCGCTTATTATGTGATTGATGGTTTCATCTCTGTCACCGCATATCCTACATTTGCTATTTTTCTGTATCTTTATTTATTCTCATTTTGATATGATTGGTTCTTATGGCATTGTTTTGTGCTGCTATTAGGAGAGATTCTGTTTCTCTCATAAAGTTTCCTTTCCTTAGCCATGTCCATGTTTTGTTGTGTGAGATGTTGTTTATCAGTTGTTTAAAATGTCCATAGAGTTGCTTTCCTTCCCCATTTTTGTTTCCTAGTTATTGTCATTCTGTTGTCTATCGTATTATCAGTATCGTTTCTGATGGTTGTAATGAGTCCTCCATCGTGTTTTTGTATATAGTCTTCGAGTCATATTGATGCGTCAACGCTGTCTTACACAGTACATATTATTATTATTATTATTATTATTATTATTATTATTATTATTATCATTAATTTTTCACCTTTACTTTCAGTTTCATATAATCCTTTAATTGGTCTTTAGCCAAGATTTGGGGTGAGTGATGGCAGTGATTATATACACATTATTTTTTGGGGGGTGTATTTCTTTTGAGTCTTATATTTTTATTCATATTGAGCAGTTCAACAAAGTACACTTTTTAATATTTCATATCAACTGCCAGGTTTATCATTGATGGGTTTATCTGTCCCTTTCTTGATCATACCCAGGACCCCTACTATTATTCTCAAGCGAGTAGTTTAAAGGTGCCACATTTTTTTCAATTTCTCTTTTTAGCTTTTTGTTTCATTCTGTCACCACTTAACTGACATAAAACCTCCATTTGCAATTCTATTTATTATCAATTTTTGCTTTGACAAAATTTGTTCTGGTTTCTCTCTTCAGGTTTTCATGTCCAGGTATTATTTTTTCACTTCTTGCAAATTTTCGGCACCAGATTTAATTGGTGGTCTTTCACTTGATACTGAATAACAGTAAGTCTCCTCAGGTCTCCAGGACTCTTCTCAGTATTCTAGCCAATTTTAATATCACTCTTCTGAATTCCAATTTCTTTAGTCTTTTTTCCAAGTCTTTTGGACCATTCCAAGTACACCAACTATAATTGGTATTACCATCACCTTCATGTTTCACAGCTTTTTTTTAGTTTTCTGGCATTGTCCAAGTATTTATCTTCCCACTTTTTTTCATTTTCACACAATGGTGGTTGTATTATTATCATTATTATTGTAGTTATTGTTGTTCATTGTGGTACTGCTGGTGCTGTTGTTGTTGATGAAGAGATAACATCTGATGATGATAATGATGATGATGATAAACATTTTCTTTATATCCGAAATCTCAGATAAGTCTTGCTAGAAGACAAGTATTACTAAGTTTTATTAGTTCTTATTTGATATATATATATATATATATATATATATATATATATATATATATATATATATATATATATATATATCTTGCAGCTGAGTATATATATATATATATATATATATATATACTCAGCTGCAAGATATATATATGTAAATACATATTATGATTAAGTTAATATATATATATATATACATATATATATATATATATATATATATATATATATATAGATGTATTACATGGTGGTGTCTTTGACCTAGGTTTCATGCTTTACACATCCATCATACTGAGCATCTGTCTGATGAGTGCATAATGCATGAAACTCAGGGTCAAAAACACCAGCATGAAATATATATGCACACACACATACACACACACACACACACACATATATATATATATATATATATATGTACATACATGCTAAGACATATATATTTCTATATATATAAAAGAACTACCATTGATATTGAGTACTATTTAATGATGCTGCAAAATATGGTCCCACCTCTGACTCAGCAAATAAGCCAATTGATAACCATAAATAATTCTCTCTCTATATATATGCTCCCCCATGGGGATTGAGCTCTCTGGTGAAGGAATTGTCAGCCGCTGCTAGCATAATGCAAAGCTCTTTGAAAGAATTGAGCCACTTCCTTGGTAGCCGATAGGGTATTAAAAAAAAAATGTAAACAAAGGCTGCTGCTGCTGTTGGCTAAAATAATACTTAAGTTCTCTTAGCCAACGTGGTCCACTTGGTGGCCGAAAGGTCTGAAACTTAGTCTAACGTAAAGTTAGATGGGTTTCGATCCCGGCTTTGAGCGTCCTGCGTGTCTAGCCACACTGAAGAGTTCTGATAGAATGAAAACAGTCTGTCTGTGGATGACTATATATATATTATATATATATATATGTAGTTATAGTTATAGTTATATACATATATATTTATATATTAATCATTTTATATCTATATATGTTTATATATATATATATATATATAGATTGATATATATATATATATATGATACATAAGTATATTTACTAAGATGTAAGATATAAATATATATATATATATATATATATATATATATATATATATATATTTTGAATTTCCATCTATAAAGACAAATATACAATTTGTAAAAGAAGGAAACATTTCGAAAACTCCACATAGATATAATTGGCACAAACCAACATTCCTTGATGGTTGCACGGACTGGCGCGTTATTGGTGACGTAGACCGACAACTCGCTTTTCCAATGGAAATAACATCAACTCAGCAGCGTCCAGATCTCATCATTTGGTCAGTTAATTCAAAAAAGTTATCATTGCAGAATTAACAATCCTTTTCGAGACTAACATTGACTGGGCACATCAGCAGAAATTGGAAAAGTATGAAGACCTATGTGAACAGTGTACTAAGAATGACTGGTCAACAGACATATTTCCTCTTGAGATTGGATGTCGAGGTTTTATTTCGAATGCAACCTCTATATTTTTTAACAAAATCGGACTTACACCAGCAAAGATAAGGGAATATATAAAAAAGATCCAAAACAAGACTGTAACTGCATCTGAACGGATATGGCATTCGTACAGATTAAACACCATCCAATAAAGTCTGGTAGTATTGTGAGATACTGCTGGGGCGCCCTGGGTTAGTGGTAATGATGCTTCAGCCCCGAAACCATGCCTGAACCCAGGGTCATCATCTGATCAAGACTTTATTGGAAGCAAGACTGCTTTTTTGGCTGGAGTTTTTGCATATAATTTTTTTTAAATACATATATATATATATAAAATCATACAAATCTCAGTGTAAATGTTCGCCTGACTGTATTTTTCGACTTTTTTGATCTTCAAATATCTTTCTTCCCTGTCTGATGATTGTTGTAATAAGTTGGCATGAAACCATGGGTTGCAGATATGTATATATATATATTATATATATATATTATATTTACATACATACTAATACATATATATTTCTATATATATAAGAGCACAACCATTTTTATTGAGTACTATAAATTTGGTCTACTTCTGACACAGCAAATAAGCAAGTGATAACCATAAATTATACACATATATATATATATATAGTTATAGTTATAGTTATAGTTATATACATATATATTTATATATTAATCATTTTATATCTATGTATATTTGTATATATAGATTGATATATATATATATCAATCTATATATATACAAATATACATAGATATAAAATGATTATATATAAATATATATATATATATATATCAATCTATATATATACAAATATACATAGATATAAATGATAATATATAAATATATATGTATATAACTATAACCATAACTATAACTATAACTATATATATATATATATATATATATATATATATATATATATTTATATATATGATACATACGTATATTTACTAAGATGTAAGATATATATATATATATATATATATATATATATATATATACATATATATATATTATATATACATGTATATATATATATATTATATATATATATATATATATATATATATATATATATATATATAAAATCATACAAATCTCAGTGTAAATGTTCGCCTGACTGTATTTTTAGACTTTTTCAATTCCTCAAATACCTTTCTTCCCTGTCTGATGATTGTTGAAATAAGTTGGCATGAAACCATGGGTTGCAGATTAACATCCATGATATTAAATGAATATATATAAAAACTAATATCTATTTATTTATTTATTATTATCATTTTATATATATATATATATATATATATATATATATATATATATATATATATATAGTTAAGAAAATTATAAATTATCCTTCAAAGCATTTGAGTTATTTTTTTCCCCATTATAATATCATTTTTGTTTATTTAAAAAGTAATTCTAGCCTGGTTGATCAAATTTACTTCACTTGGTGTCATTTGTACTTTTAAAATTCGGAAAATTGTTCGGAAACAACCAAAGTCTTTGTTTCTGTTGTACATTTATCATTGCCAAGAAAATGTGCAATTTTCTGTGTTTCATTGAGTCTCATGTCGATAAAAACCATTCTCATATTTTTTTCTTCTGTAGGGAATTATTTTCTTATATTTTTGGATGTTCCTGCTTTCTTTGATATGTTCCTTGTTACCATTACCGTTGGCAGTGAACTCTTGCTATTTCCTGATTCTCATCCTTACAAGCAGTATATTTGTAGATTTATTTAATATTTATTTACTGCTGGTAGTGCACAGGTAAAATATGGTCTCACCAGTGGTGGGTCAGCTTCCACCTAACCATTTCTCTGGGAGGTTGTTCAGCAAAGATATTAAGCAGAAAATGATGAAAAAATAATTGCTAAAAAGAAGATAAGAACGGTGGTGAGAGGAGTGAGAAGGAAAGAAAGAATAGGTGTATATTAAGTTTTTGTTGCTGTATGTTTAATATCTTTTCTTCTTCCCCTCCCATTTCCATACAACTTAGCCTTCCTCTCAGGATAGGTTAAAACATGGCGATTATGTCATAAATCATTTAGTTTGGCTTTGCCTATACTTACCGGCAGGAGGGAGGCAGTTATTTTTTGTGGGTCAGCCATATTTGCATGCAAAATGTCCAAATTAGTAAAAACTCCAGGACAAGAAAAGGCATAAATCCATCTCTATTCACTTCAGTTATTGTTAAATAGTAGGGTAGACTGGTTACTTTACTTTGTTAAGGCAACCACCCGAGGAGAAAGAAAACTCTGAAGTGAAACCAGCTTTATTCTATTTAAAAATGAAATCTTTATGATAAATCATCCAATTATTTGTATTAAACAGAAATACGTAATATATTAGTCCTTAGTCGAGGGTGAACTAAGGTTTCTCTTTTCAATAGCTACCACACGAGGTGTAGGCGAGGGCACTTCTCCATTTCTAGGATTGCTCCACTTTACCCTTGATCCTTGCCTTATAATGCTGAGTGCTAAGCTAGGTGGCATCAAGAACCATTTTTGAGTTTTCAGTATGACTCGACCTTGGATTGAATCCCGGTCTCCTGGACCTCTGGCAAAATACTTACTTGAAAAATGTAAGTATAAATGTACAATAAATGCAGTTACCTTATTTTAGTCATAAAATAATCCTAGATGGGTTGATATACCATTAAATCAATCAATCATAAATTGAAACATCTCTCAGTGAATAATAGCAATTAAGAAAATCAATTATGTTTCAGGTGAGCTTGATCCTCAGTGGGTGCTCTATTGTAAAAAACTTTTGCAAAATTAATTATTGAATTAAATCATTTAAAACCAATGGCTGAGTAGAGAAAGTATTTGGAGGAATTTTAGATTGTGCTATTTTGGGTACCTCAAGGTTAGATCTTTTTACCTCTCTTTATTCAAATGATGCACTACTAACAAAAGAGGAGAAAGTTGTGTTAATTGTTTGATATTTCATTATAGAATGCTTAGGTCTTTTTACCTCTGAATTATAAGACAAGGGAATCGAAGATCCAAAAAAAGACAAATACTGTCAGGAGTGTTGAGATTGGACAGAATGATGAAGATAGTTCTGGAGAGCTGTGTAGACTTTCTGTCACTTGGACTTTAAAGGAAAACCATCGGTCCTTATTATTTCACAAACAGTATAATCATCATCATCATCATCATCATCATCATCATGCCGTGCCACCAGCATGGATATACCTGACCCTCTCTTGTCACTTCTCCCTATCATTCATCGTCTCTGGCAAGTCTTCAGGTATCCTCACAGAGCTGCTGTATGTATGTTTGAGCTGGTCGTCCTGCTTTTGCTCAGCCATATGTGGGGATCCATAGGAGTACATCGCTTATGAGCTCATACCTGCTTCTCCAGCAATATCCTGCATGTCTGGTTCATCTAACTTGGATAGTTTTCGTAATGGGAAGTAGGTGGCCATATAGTTGGTGCTTTGTTGGGTGTTGCCTCCAGGACTTGTTCAATATTGCTCACAGCATTCTCGTGTAATTGCCATCTAGCTTTTTCTCCAGCCGTTTTGTTAGTGTCCAACTAGTGCATCCATATAGCAGTAACGATACAACCACTGCAAAGAAGAAAAAGAAGAAGAAGAAGTAGAAGAAGAAACTGAATCTCTTTTTTAACAGCAGCACTAATAATAATGCCATAAGAGCTAATAATATAAAAACAAAAATTGATGATAACACAGAAGAAAAGCAATGTAGGTTATATGGTGATAGAGATTAAATGTTAATCACATAATAAATGAATGAAGAAAACTAGAACAAAGAGAATACAAGACAAGGCATGACTGGGTAGGAAAGGTAATCCATTGGGAATTGTGCAAGAGTTTAAAATTTGACCATACTAATAATAGGTATATGTACATACTAGAATATGCCCAAGAAAATGAGATTCATAAAATTCTCTGGGACATTGAGATACAAATGGAACATTCAATCTCAGCCAGAAGACCATAGCTAGTATTATATATATATATATATATCTTACAGCTGAGTAAATATGTATATCTTAATAAGCAATATTATATATATATATATATATATATATATATATATATATTGTCATCCACAGACAGACAGTTTCATTGTATCATAACTCTTCAGTGTGGTTAGACACGTAGGACGGTTATAGCTGGGACTGAAAGCCACCCAACTTTATGTTAGACTTAGTATCATATCCCTCAGCCAGCAAGCAAACCATGTCAGCGCAGGAATTATAAGGCATTATGTAGTAGCTTTTGTTTGTTTATATTTTTGCCTTACCCAGATACCTGAGTGCTCATTTCATTTGAAGAGCAATATTAATCACACACACACATATATATATATATATATATATACATGATTAATATAACTATTTGAATATTTGAATATATATATATATATGTATATATATATAATCAGAGCTGATAAACCTCTGCAATTCTTTGTCTTCCAGAAGGATTTATCAGAGAGTCATATATAAAGAAAATGTTATATTGTCTTCAACAACAAAAGCGACAGCAGCAGCAACAGCAAGAACAACAATCCAATAATAATAATAATAATAATGCCACACCACCACTACCACCACCACCATCTCCACCACCTTAGTGGGAAAAAGAAAAAAGCGAAAAGATAAACGAATAGTTTGACCTTGCAAGAGAACTAGTGACCCTGTGGAACATGAAAGTGATGGTGATACCAGTTGCAGTTGGTTCACTTGGAATGGTTCATAAAGGTTTGGTAAGAAGACGAGAAGAATCAGAATTCAGAGGAAGAATCCATATTGTTTAGTTAGGCTAGAATACTGAGAAGTGTCCTGGGAAACCTGAGGAGACTTGCTGTCTCTCAGACTCCAGTAAAAAAACAACCAGTTAAAACTAGTGTGAAAAAATCACTAGGAGGCGACAATAATAAAACTAATAATGATATCCAGAATCTTTCCTGGGATTTTCCGATAAACTCAGACCAGATGACCAGATTTTGTTAAAGTAAGTGGAAAGACAAAAGCATGTCAGTGAGAGGACCTTGCAATATGTAGAAAAAATGTGAGTGATTCACTGGTCATATACATAAATGTGCAAAAAAAAAGCTGGCATCAACTTAGGGGAGTTGGTAAGGATACCTTGTATACATGTATATATATATATATATATATATATATATATATATATATATATATATAAAGTAACGGTGGACTGTGAATATCCAAAGAATGAGTGCTCAATGCATGGCTATCTTAAACAAAATATATCTGCAGAGCAAAATATATATTTACATATTTTTTGTTTAAAAATTTCTAAGTTTATAGTTTCACATCATAATATATATAACATGTAATCCAAAGATGAAAATGGATAAAATCTTTTTGTATTGGTCAATATTATTTTTTTCACATGCAGCGATATAATACAACAGATAGAAAAACATGGAACGGCTATTCAAACAATATTTTTGAGGATCGTAAACAAATAATAAACTGGTACAAATACAGTAGCACCAGTCTGTGGCGAATTGAAAAAAACAATTTCAAGATTTAGGCGGCCAATGCATGTGTAAATGAAAATTGCAAATGTTATCAAACAAAATATTTTTCTTTTTCTTACTCTTTATCTCTGTATGTACATATTTATGCCGTTCATATCTATCTATCTATGTATCACATTCTGTTCCTATCTATCTATCTATCTATCTATCTATCAATTTTAGATTGATGTTTATGTTAAAATGAGTCACAAAAAGAGAATGCTGAGAACTTTTGTATAGATCTGATATCAGTGATACCAATCTATTCCTATGTAGATTTGTTCATGTCTATCTATCTATCTTAGTCTTTTCATATCAATCACATTCTATTCATATCTATCTATCTATCTATCTATCTATCTCAGTCTTTTCATATCAATCACATTCAGTTCATATCGATCACGTTCTGTTCATATCTATCTATCTATCTATCTATCTAATATTAAATTATGCAGATCAGTAAAATGTTTATCAATATTTTGGTACTAGCTAATTTGTGACATGTATATGACATGATTTAAGCAGTTCAAGCCATGGAAAGTACCCACTGTAGTTGGTAGTATTAATGCAGTTAGTGTTTTGGCATGTTTTCCATTGCTTTACACTGTATATGATTTGAAAGCCACACAGATGGATATACAATGTAATCTTGAGAACTTACGGTTTATATGAATATGAATTCGGGTCATAAGATGCCAAGGAAGCAGCCAATATTATTTGTTGTGTGAAAAGTGAAGGTGCAGTTATTCACAGTACAGTAATCAGATGTTTCAAGAAACTTTACCTGAGTTGCAAGAAGCTTGACAATTAGATAAGGTCAGGTAGACCACAGAGGCAAGCTCACCATCTCCAAATCCAGTGTGATTTGTTACTTTCACAACCTCAGTAAAAGCTTCTGCAAAACTTTCTACTCACCCTTGTAGAACAGGTTACAGAAATAGTGAATTATAAAGACAAAAACAAAACTTATAAATAAAATATAAGAAAAGATAAAAATTGTGTCATTTTTTAGACAAAAAAAGATGATTTTTTTTTTCTTTTTCCAAAAATTCTGAACAACATTCGAATAAACCTGATTGAACTGATAATTTTCTCTCTTTATTTCTCTTAGTGTCAGTCAATAAAACTTCAATTGTAGATTAGTAGACATACTGCCTGTGGGTGTATTTCAGTGAATCCTACATAAAGCTCAAGAGTCAGCTGCTGGCAGGCATTCTCAAGAAATGGCGGCAAAACTGGACTATTTTGGATGCTGAATCAATATTGCAGACTTTTCACTCTTCTTATTCACAAATATCCCCAGAAGCTGGACATTTTTTGATAGAATGCAAAGTTTGACAAAAGAATATTTTTAGAATTATTTTGATATCTGTATCTATATAAAGGAACAATTTGCACATGTCTATGTTGCTATTCAGAATTGATAGTGCACAAGTAAGCAATAATATTATTCACAATATATATATATATATATATATATGCATGTATGTTTGTATGTATGTATGTATGCATGTACACATCTGGATAATGTGTGAATTTGTATATTATACATATATATATATATATATATATATATATATATATATATATATAAGAACATATTTTTATGTGTTTACATGCATATATATATATATATATATATATATATATATACATGTATATTAGAAGATGTGTATAATGTGTTTACATATTTGTATAAACATTAGAACATATGTGTGTAATGTGGTTTTATATATATATATATACTTGACTGGAGAATTATCAAAATTTTATTTGAACATATATATATATATATACACTTATGTTCATATAGGTTGCTATAGATATAAAATAAAAATCCATATGAGCATATATGCAAATATTTTTTTGAAAAAGATAACTTTTCCAGTGCAAACTAATTTACACACACACACACACACACACACACACACACACACACACACACACACACACACACACTTATATATACAAAAGGAATGATAATTCATAAATATATATATATATATATATATATATATATATATATATATATATATATATGATTAAAGAATAAATGCAAGTAGGAAAATTTTGCCAGAAAAAGTACTTGACACTATGACTGTAGAAAAGGTATGAAATATCAGAAAAATATCAAATTATTTTTATTTTAAGTTTTATGTCATATAGACAATCATCAGACAGAAAATTGTCAGTCATGCATACCACATAAAAATTAAAGTAACAGACTCCTATGGTCGATCTTTGTAACATATATATATATATATATTTGAGCATTCTTGCAAAGAAATTAATGGCTGCCACTTGTATAATGCAAAGCTCTTCTAATGAACTGAACACTCTGGTATCTGGTAAGGCAAAATGTAAACAAATGAAAGCTAATATATGATGTACTAAAATTCCTGGGCTCACATATGTCTCCTGGTAGCTGAGCGGTAAGATATTAATCAAATGTAAAGTTGGGTTAGGGTTTCAATTCCAGCTTGAAGCCTCCTGTGTGTCTAGCCTCACAGAAGAGTTGTGTTACAACGAAACAGTCTGTGAATGACAATATATATATATAAAGGTATATATATATATATATATATATATATATATATATATATATATATATACCTTATGATATCAACAGGTTTTGTTGGTTTTTCTTTACTCTATCAGAATGCCTTATCCATGTTGATGCTGTTAGGGCCTTATTCTGGATCTGTTTTTTTTTTAAATATTTCCTCTTGTCTAATGAGAAAGTTCAAGATTATTCTGGTATGTAGCTGTAAGCTTGGTACTGATACCTTGGAATCCAACCTTGATAGGAAATATTTTTTCTACAGCCATTTCTGACGTATTGTTCTTGCAAATCTTCATATTTTTTCCAATTTACTCAGAGGTGCCTTGTCAATATTTTCCTCAAGAAAAGGACCATTAATTTGTCAATGAAAACTTTTTCAGAATTTAACAGCCCAAATTATGATATTCCAATTTAACAATGATCATTTGTCTTCACATGCTTATGTCGTTTCAAGTATTCCTATCTAATACAAATAATCTGTAAACATAACATGGTTTCAAGTATTTTTTTAATTACAATACTAATAATTTTCAGATTTATTTGACCCATTGATGGGACCCTAATATTTTAGATCAGAGTGGACCTGGAAGTGATTGTGAAGAAGAAGTGATTCCAGATGCTGTTCAATATTCTAGTCCAGACACTTTGTATTCAGATCCCCCACTTACATTTTATGGGCCAGTGTGGCTAAAATTGTCATTTACACCCAATGTTTTATATTTAAAACATTGGGAGAAGAAACAAAAATAAAATTTCAGTTCCAAATGTTACATAATGGTATTCAAAATTTACTATGATTGAATATATCCCCCAAACTC
Organism: Sepioteuthis lessoniana; assembly: GCA_963585895.1. Taxonomy (NCBI): domain Eukaryota; kingdom Metazoa; phylum Mollusca; class Cephalopoda; order Myopsida; family Loliginidae; genus Sepioteuthis; species Sepioteuthis lessoniana. The sequence continues at coordinate 7,767,557 of OY757928.1, forward strand.
TTCTAAAATGAACTTGCTCAGTCGGCTGGGGCTGCAGAATACACCGACTGCTTCTCTGCTGAGGGGTAAGGCCCCTCCCCAATGAGTGTCCTAGACATGATACTAAACAATCTGATGGTGAGGTTCCAGCAATGCTGGAGCTTTGGGGAATGCAGAGTACCCCTTCATTGCCATCGCTCCCAGGCCCACTCTGGTCTGGAATGAAAGCACCTAATAAGGGTCCTATCTATGGGTTAAATAGAACTAACGACATACTTATGCTAAACTGTTTGACTAAACTGAATAGCTTGAAATAAAAATGCTTTTGACAATTAAACCATACTAACATTAAAACTGCGGGCTTATGCTAAACTGAATTATTTGAAATGGAACTATTTTTTGACTTTGAAACTGTATTTACACAAAACTGAATTGTTTAACATAGTGCTATTTTGACATTTAACTGTGTGTAAACAAAATCTGTACTTTTACTAAACTGAATTAGAACTGTTTGAATAGACTGAATAGTTTGAAATAGAAATGTTTTTGACAATCAAACTGTGTACTCATGATAAACTGAGTTGTTTGAAATAGAACTGATTATTTACATAAAAATGGATTTGGCATTAAATAACCTACAAAGGTTGATATGCCATGAAATCCAACCAACCAACCAACCAACCAACCAACCAACCAACCAGCCAACAACTAAAATGAACAGGATCCAATATAGGGTCAATTTTTACACAAACTACCAATTGTTTGGATTCACAGGTTTCCTCAATTGATTGCCTTAAAAATGCTAAAAAAAAAACTAGTCTACTATTTACTCATATTTGAGGGAAAGGAATATTCAAGCCTTTCTCAAAGGCAATGATAAATATAAACAGCCTTGTCTAATATTTGAACTGGAGTTGTCTATTTCATTTGTGATGAAAATTATCATAATACTCAAAATGCTGAACATAATGAATTAGGAAGAAATAGACAGGACTGTGTTATATAGAAATAAATACTTCATGGTTTCATTACCATAATGTTGGTACTAGTGTGGTCTGTAATGAGTAGGAATATAACCAGAGTGCCTTGAATGTGATAAAAAATAATAAGAATGAAGGAGCTGATCCAAATGAATCAATGTATAATAGCCAAAACACTTCATCAAAGAAATTCAAACAAAAAACCTATCAAAGTTTGATGCTTCTCATGAGTAGGCAATAGTATTTACTAAAATCTTCAAGTTACTTAATATGTGAAAATATATAACAAGTTAAAGTTCAAAAATCTAGCAAATACATATATATATATATATATATATATATATATATATATATATATATATATATATGAAATACATACACCTAAATCACAAGAAAATTTTAAAAAATAACAAAAAAAAAACAGTTTTAATGTTACCACTTATTTATTTTGTTTTTTTAAAGGGCCGACTGCAAATGTAAATTATCTGTGATTAGATGAAAAGAAATATTTGTATTCATTTTTTTTTTAGTCTTCCAATTTCAATTTGTTTAGCGTCTCTTTAGAAGCAAAATCAAAATGATTCTTCTGCCTTATTTCTTTTAAATAACAGATAACCAACATAATTAGTTTCTTTGTATATATTTTACTGGAAGCAGAAGAAAATTATCTTGTAAATTGAATCTGTTCATATCTAGTTCATGCAAGTTCATCTAAATATATGTTACTTACTTGAAAATCACTTATGCAATGTTATTGGGAAGTTATGATTTGTTTTTTTAGTTTGCAATGAATAAAATAAAATAATGATTTCAGTAAATAAAATACATTCAGATATCCTAGTCACACACTACATAATTGAGAATGTATTTATATTTATATCAATGAATAAATATAAATAAAAGTCAAACAGACTTACGTAGGCATATCGATATACACACATGTATGTAGATGATAAACATTTACACATATGTGTATGCCTATATATATGCTTATATACTAGCATATCTATAAATACATAGACATATACAAAGATGTATACACATATACATGTATATACACATATAGCTAGATAGAGAGATACATGTATTAATATATATATATATATATATATATATATATATGTATATATATATATTTATTTACATAGAACATGTACACATAGCAGTAGATACACTCAAATATGTGTAAGAGTTGCTTTCTTGTGGTGTTTTAAGACAAAACTATACTCAAACACTGTTAAGGTATCTATCTATCTATCTATCTATCTATCTCAGTCTATTCCTATCTATCTATCTATCTATCTATCTATCTCAGTCTATTCCTATCTATCTATCTATCTATCTATCTCAGTCTATTCCTATCTATCTATCTATCTATCTATCTCAGTCTATTCCTATCTATCTATCTATCTATCTATCTCAGTCTATTCCTATCTATCTATCTATCTATCTATCTATCTATCTATCTTAGTCTGTTCATCTTTATCTCTCTCTCTTTTTCTCTGTCTGTTTCTTTTTCCTCTCTTCTATCTATATATCTATTCTAGTCTGTTCATCTCTCTTTCATTCTCTCTTTCTCTCTTTCTCTATCTATTATATACTCACAGACTCACACACAGACACATACGTCCATATACACAAATAGGTATATATATATAAAAATATATACTTATATATTTTCATAAGGACATAGGTTAAAGATGCAAATACATACATAAACAAACATGATTGCTAGATATAGAAAGAAATATATACTTTGATAAAAAATTAAGTATAAATAAACAAATACATTTGAATAATATATACTGAAATATATGACACTAGGTGACATCTCCCCACTTAATGGCGGTCCTCTGAAACTAGTGGACAAATTCACCTACCTCGGAAGCAGTGTCTCATCAACAGAGAATGACATGTAACAAGCAAAGGCATGGACAGCTATTGATAGGCTATTGGCCATATATTAGTCAGACCTGACCGATAAAATAGAATGCAGTTTTTCCAAGTAGCGGTCATGTCAATACTGCTATATGGGACCCCCACATGGATACTAACTAAACATATAGAGAAAAAGCTTGACAGCAATTATGCTAAAAAACTGCTGTATAGAACGAGTCCTGAAGGCAACACCCCCACAAAATAGCGTTTATGCTGCCCTCTACCAGCCATCTGGAAAACTATCCAGGTTAGACAAAACAGGTATGAGGGACACTGCTGGAGAAGTAAGGATAAACTCATAAGCGATATACTCCTGTGGACCCCTTCACATGGACGAGCAAAGGTAGGACAACTAGCTAGAACCTATATATAACAGTTCTGTGCCAATACATGATGTAGCCTGGAATACCTTCCAGGAGTGATGAACAATAGAGACAGGTGGCAAGAGAGGGTGAGGAAGATCTGTGCTAGTAGCATGACATGATGATGATGATGTATATATATATATATATATATAAGCCCAGTTTTCTGGAGCTGTCTCTCTGCAGAGGGGTAAGACCACCAAAATGAGTGTCCTTGATATGACACTTAAACATCTGATGGTGAGGCTCCAGTCCTGGAACATTGCAGAATGTGGAGTACCCCTTCATGGTCATTACTCCCCGGTCCACTCTGATCCAGAGCGGTAGTACCTGTTAGTGTTCCATTTGTAGGTCAAATAGAATTATTCAATCATTTATTTTATTTGAAACCTTTTAACAGTGCGCAAAAAAAATCGATTGATATCAAATTGGTATTAGATAACAATGGTTGAAAACATTTAACAGTCTGCAAATAAGAATGTTGGTATTAGATATCAGTAACTGATTCCATTTAACTGTGTGCAAATAAATGTGCTCTTGTTCATTTAAAAGCGTTACCTACAAAAGATTCACATACAAATCATGTATAATATATACAAGTTTAAAAAGGATTTGACATTAAATAACACACTAGAGTTGAAATGCCATAAAACACTATGAAAGCAAAGCAAGCCAAACTATTTTTAATTTACAAACGCATACGCCTTCACATACATAAATATACACATACACTCATGCAGACACACACACACACACACACACACACATATATATATATATATGAAGAAAGACAGAGACACAAAGAATTTTTAGAACTGATATATGTTTTGAAATTCTTATGTAAATATATTAGAAGATGCATAACATATCAAGACATATCATGGACAGGCGTGCAGAAACACACACCAATACATTCACACACTCACACAGCCACAAAGACTCACTTGCAAATATATGAGTATATATATATATATATATATCATTAGTAGGTTGGTTTGTTGGTTGGTTGGGGTTTTAGGACATATCAACTCTTCTGGGTTATTTAATGCTAAATTCTGTTATATATATATATATATATATATATATATATATATATATATATATATGAAGAAAGACATAGATATGGAGAATTTTAAGAACGGATATATGTTTTGAAATTCTTATGTAAATATATTATAAGATGCATAACATATCAAGACATATCATGAACAGACGTGCTGAAACACACACCAATACATCACACAGCCACAGAGACACACTTGCAAATATATGAGTTTATATATATATATCATTAGTGGGTTGGTTTGTTGATTAGTTGGTGTTTTATGACATATCAACTCTTCTGGGGTATTTATGCTAAATTCTGTTATATATATATATATATATATATATATATATATTATATATATATATATATATATTATCTGTAAGGGAAATGTTTGCTGGAAACTATTTTAAAAGAACTTATTAGAACTCATTTGTTTGTACTCAGTTAAATTCTTTCAAGTATTCCTATTCAACATCTCAAATTCTATATCTTAAGGGCTCCTATCTAATACAATTAATTTGTACACAAATGTATGGCTTTAAATAACTCATGATATTACACTCTATTAATTGATTAAACAGTTCTATTCAGCCATGAACAAAATCCTAACAAATAGAACTTTTCAAGGTCAGAATTGATCTTGGCATGATAATTATGAAGTGGTATTCTACCTTCCCCAAATATTTCAAAACTGGAGTCTCACCATAAAACATTAATTGGAGGGAGGTCTTACCCTTCTGCAGAGGTGCAGCCAGCATATTCTATAGCTGTAGCTAAGCCAACAGGGTGGTATATATATATATATATGTATAAATACTACCTCTTAGATGTCATATATATATATATATATATATATATATATTTATATATATATACGTCTATATAAATATATACATACCTTTACAACATTATATAGATTTATAAATATATATATACCCTTATAAAAATATGTATCAGAGCGTATATATATACATGTATATATGCATATCCTCATTTACATATATGTATGTATGTACACACACACACACATATATATATATATATATATAAGTGTATGTAAATATATTCATTGTCTCATATATACATATATATATATATATAAGTCAATGTAAATATAAGCATACTCACAACGTACATATATACAAATATATATATATATATATATAAACCCTCATATACAAATATATCTTAGTATATATATATAATGTATGTATGCATACTCTCACTTACATACATACATACATACATAGAGATAGATAGATAGATTGATAGAGAGAGAGAGAGATGAGAGAGAGAGAGAGAGAGAGAGAGAGAGAGAGTCAGTGTAATATATGCATACTCTCACAATATACATATACACACATATATATATATTAAAAAATATACATCCGCATATACATATATATCTGACTTACATCTGTCTCTAAATGCACATATATATAATATTATATATATATATATATATATATATATGAGATTATTTAAATATATATATATATATATTCACAGAGTGATAAATAGCCTAATTTTCTAGCTTGCCAAATCTTACTGATGTCACTTTGCAATATAATGTACATATAATTGCCAAACATATTTAAAGGTGCAGAAAAAAGATGTAAACTTAATGCTGCACTTTTAAGCTTTTGAAGTTCATATTACAAACATCAAAGAATACAGGAAAAACATTTATTTGATTATGAAATAATTTCGTATTATATCCTCATGTATATGCATATCTAAATGCATTCATATGTATGTACAATGTGTTGGTATATATATATATACACATGTTAAAAGCCAGTATATATATTATATATATATATATATTAGTGAATGTACATATGAGAAACTTGAAAGTGAATATAAATGAGGTGTTAATAGTGAATTAGGAAGAAATACTTTTTCAAACAAATTAAAATTACTCATATATTTATAAATATTATATATATATAATATATGCACACGTATGTACATACATTATATGAAGGAAAAAAGAAACTAGCAAAGACTCAAAATTCTTAAAGCACTATTAGTAAAGATCAACTCACCTTCCTTAAACAAGACTGAGTTGGAATATAGCAGCCAGATTCTAAAATGCCTATAGCACATTTCCTGCTAGTTCTTCTTATTATATCAAGTAAAATTCTTTTCTTCTGTAAATTACCCACCCACTTATTCTTACTTCAACTCTTTGTACAGATGTTTATGATGCATCATTGTGTTTTTCCTTTCATTGTTTGTTTTTCCCAAGATGGCTCCAGCCTTGGCTGAATGTAAGTAAGGTGGCCGACTTTAGTCTAGGGCAACCCAAAGGCTCTTTTTCAATAGCTACAGCACCTCAGTCTCCTGGACCGTTGGCAAACACCCCAACCATTATGCCAAGCTGTATCTACTTGCAGAAAATATGGAGCTTTTCTAAATTCATTCTATCCAGAAGTCAAACGATTCATATGATTATTTGAATGGAACAAACATAAAATTGGCAGACCTGAAGTATCTGTGTTATTTAATCAAACATGTTTAGAAAAGAAAATGCTGCCAGGCCCAGGAGACTGGGATTAAATCCTAGGTCAAGTCATAGCAAAGACTCAGAAAATGCTACTTGATACCTCTGCTACACCTTGGTGTTGTAGCTATTGAAAAAGGAGCCTTTTGGTCACCCTTTACTATAGTCACCAACTTTACCTACTTACATATACATGAATATATATATATAGGGGCAGGCGCTACTCTTTTCGCTGCTGGATGGCTCCACTTTACCCTTGATAAGTACCTTATAATGATGAGTGCTAATCAAAGAGGTATCAAGTACCATTTTTTAAGTCTTAGGTATGACTTGACCTGGGATTGAACCCTGGCCTCCCCGACCACTGGCAAACACTCTACCCAATGTACATATATATGAATATATATACATATATATATATATATTTATATATATAAACAGATTAACAGAGACATCATTGGTAATGAAAGAGGGGGAACTATGCTAAAATAGTAAAATGAACAAGGGCGGTTTCATCTGGATGAAAGGGCCCTCATTCATTTTACTATTTTAGTATAGTTCCCCCTCTTTCATTACCAATGATGTCTCTGTTAATCTGTTTATATAAATTTTCTTGTACCAGAAATATAATAAGATATATATATATATATATATATATATATATACTGATACATGTACATATATATCCATATATATACATATATATATATATATATATACATATTGTCGGCCGCTGCTTACATAATGCAAAGCTCTTCAAAAGAATTGAGCACTCTAGTAGCCGATAGGGTATAAAAATGTAAACAAACGGACGCTGCTGTTGCTACATAAATACCTTAGGAATTCCTTTAGCCAACGTAGTCCGATAGAACGAAACACTCTGTCTGTGGATGACAATATATATATATATATATATATATTCATGTTTATCTATGATATGTGGGGCAGAAGGCACTCCCATAGAATGACAAGGCTGTGGTGAAGGCAACCATTCTAGAAGTCAACTTCAAAATCAAAACTGGAGAATGAACCCTCCAGTATCAAATCTCAGTTGACTTGTAGATATCTTTTCATAGGAAAAGTTGAAGAGAAGATATTCTGAAATAAAACCAACAGTTTGCATAGTCATCAGTTATCATATTTACAGCTCGGGCAGGATATGACACAAGGTCAATTTTTAAGCGGAGTTTAACAGGTTTGAATTCAGAGTTTTCCTTCTCCTAGACTTGTTGCCTTACCAAGGCTGAAGAACCCAGTCTGTCCTACTATTTACCCATAGCTGGAGGGAGAATTATTGGATTCATACCTTTCCCAAAAGTATTAGTGCTATGCAATCAGTCTCGTCCAGGAATTGAACACATGTCGCCGTGTCCATTTCCTATGACGATAACGATTACACCATGGGCACCTCCATATGAACTTGTGTCGCTGTGTTCATTTCCTAGTCACCAGTTTTGCTTGTCACTGGACTGTTGTTATGCAGACCAAGAGATTGGCATAAGTATCGTACAAATGTTCGTCACTAGTATCAAATTACACACAAATGATTTACTTAGTCTTTTATCTTTCTCCTTTTGAATATTTTTCTCTGATTTAATTAGTTATTAATCAAGATGTTTGATTGGTTTCTTTGTTTTAATGGCATATCACCCTTTGTAGGTTATTTTATATCAAACCTTGTAGAAGAACAGCAGAGGTACTATTTCACCCTTAGTTGGAGAAGATATTTGAGTCGTAATTTTGGTGGTATAGACTGCAATCAACTGTCAAGATGTAGCAATCATCATATATATCATATGTTAAAATTTTCTGAGATGAAGCTGGATGATTTTTATCAATTAAAATATTCAGACTATTGACCTCATATTGTTATAACCACAATGTTTCGGCTGATATGTCTTTCGACCTTCTTCATGCGTTTCATGTTGAACTTAGCAGTCTACTCAGAACCTGGAACTGGACCCTTTATTTGATTCACGGGGTAGACTGCTTCATTTCTCTTAATCATGACTGGGCACAAGTGTTAAACTATAATAAGTATTTCTTTGTTATTCTAGTATTTCTTTGTTATTCTTACCTGTAGTTGGGATTGAAGCTACAACCTCCAAATGATTTCATTCAGAAGCACTTCCCAACTAAACGCCTTGTTCACTGTGCCATGTGTCCTTGCCAGACAATTCAAAGAGAACTTTTGGGACTTATAAACCTAATGTCTCCATCAACCTATGAGATACTCCTCTCTACTATCATAAAAGTGTGGACTGCAAGGGGTTCTATGTTGAAAAATAATCCGAATTTGGCCACATTCTATTGAGAGTTTCTTAGTCAGCTTATGAACTTTTCAATTGACCCGCATACATATATATATATATATATATATATATATAGGAAATAAATTTATAATCCTAATGTGACTGGTTTTTGTTTTTTCTTAAAGAAATTATTGCTCTGTAATGTAAGTTACATTGAGCTCTTCACCAGGAAAATTTAAATGTTCACTGTTGAATGTTTTTTTTTGTCCTGATGGAATTTCTCCTGCTCCGGTTTAACTGAACCGAATAATACCTATATATATATATATATATATATATATATATATATATATGGTGCTTTCTCACTTCCTGATACAAGTCTCATTACTATAAGTTTCATGTAATTATTTCAAATACATGAAACTTATATTAATTAAACTGATTTTAGGGGGTGAGAAAACAATTTAATCATTTTTGGTTTATCTAGTTCTACTGGTCAGTATTGAGCATTTTTATCATTAAAAGAAAAACTTTTTAATGAAATTTTGTTAATTTCATAAACACATGTATATATATATATATATATACGTATAAATGTATATATGTAAAACATCTGCAATTTAACTTATCACAAAAAATGAAGAAGTCGATGAGACTGCTGTGTAGAAGAGATTAGTAATAAGGAAGGGAAAGAGAAAGTGAGAGAGAAAAGGAGAGAGAGAGAGAGAGAGAGAGAGAGGTACAAAAAGAGAATGAGTGTGAATAAAATAGTGATTAAAAGAAAAAATGTTGGATATTTGAGAGGAAGGGCATATGTAAATTATGAAGAATTAACATACACACAATATATATATATATATATATATATATATATATATATATATATATATAAGGGTTGGAATGAAATCTTATTGTAAAATATAAAAAGGAAGTCACTAGTAAAAATCAGATTTACATTTTTCTCAATAAGTATAACTTCTTTACATATATATATATAGATATATATACACACACACACACACACACATATATATATATGTATATATATATATATATATATATATATAACTACGGAATATATAATGTTTTCACAAGTTTTATGAAACTCCAGGACTTTCAAAAATATTCAAATTAGATATTAAAGCAAATTTTTTATAGAGTGTCTATTAGATTCTCTTTGAATTTTCTCCCATCTATTTCCTTTTTACTAGGCAATGAAAATATAGCAGAAGTTGAGAATACATTTTGTTTGAGACGACAAAAAAAATCAGCCAATAACCACAAGACGTTTGCTCTTGAATGCTTATTAACAAGTGTTGTTAGGTTTTTCTTTATTGATTATCCAACTTAGAATTAGCCCAGCCAGCTGGAACTCTAGAATATACCAACTGCATCTCTGCAGATGGGTAAGACCCATCAACCAATAAATGTCCAGGATATGATATTAAAACATCTGATGGTGAGGCTCCTGTCCTGGAGCTTTGGGGAATGTAGAGATCCCCTTCATTGTCATTACTCTTAGCTCCACTCTCATCCCAAGTGGAAGTACCTGTTAAGGTCCCAACTGTTGATTAAATAAAACTGTTTAATCATTTCCCATACTCAAAACCATTTAACTGTGTGCAAACAATAAGCAACTAGAAAGGGTCCCTGCCAATCTTGGTTTGATTTTTCCCAAAACTACATCTCCTTTAAAAGTAATTTGAGGAGTCAGATATTTGCATATTTTACACCAATTGTTGAGAGGAAAAGATTTGCTGAGGGTAGGGTTATGAAAGTGGGTGAGAGAAGCTAACATATGAAAAGGAAATTTTTTTTTGGATAGTCGTAGATATGGTGTGCCTTCAATAAGTTTCCAGACTTTTTTCGTATGGGCACTTTTATTGATAGTACACATATGAAACTCTAGTCCCCTTCGAAGTAATCTCCTCTGCCTGCAATGTTCTTGTTGTAAGGTTCCAACAACTTCTGGAAAGCCCCATGGAAGTACTCTTGTGTGAACGTGTCAATGACCTTCATCACAGCCTCTTTCATCTCCTCAATTGTCTCATAATGACAGCTTGTGAGCTTAGAGAATTACCAAAAGTCACAGGGAACACGGTCTGAACTATAGGGAGGGTGAGGAACTGTCTTGATACCCATCTTGCAGCAATAGACTGTGACAAGGATGGAGTTGTGGACTGGTGCATTGTCCTGCTGGAAATGCCACTGATCCGATTTGAAGAGTGCTGGCCTCTTTCAACGGAATCGCTTCCTGAACTCCCTTAAAACCTCAACATAGTAACCCTAACCCTGACCCTTTGGCCAATCAACTCTGGTCGATTGACATCCTTACTCCTCCCAAACCTCTCATCATCCCTCACAGACTGCCTGCCTTCCTTGAATCTCTTATGCCACTCAAGAACTGATGCTTGATTCATGCAAGATGCCCCAAAAGCAGTCTGAAGCATTCCATACATTTCTGTGGCATTTTTTCCAAGTTTAAAACAGAATTTTATTGCATATCATTCTTCTAAAGTGTCAGATTGCATTTTTGAAATTGACCAGTTGTGATAATCCGGCTTTAGTAGGGTGTATTTGAATTCCTGCTGTAGCTGTTCATTTGAACCGGAAATCATAAAAATTGCTTAGTCATCTCATAAGATGTATAGCAATAACATACTAAACTTTCAAGAGTCTACAACAATTTTAAATGCCGGTCCAAAAAAGTCTTGAACATATTGAATGCATCATGCATATATATATATATATATATATATTGTTAAAAGATTTGCAAACTATGATTAAAATTCTAAATGAACTAGGTTGTTTTTAAAACAATTTTAATCTCATTTTGGAAATGCTCTATAATGTTACTCTCTCTGAAATTGAGCACTGTAAGATAAAATCAAATTTTGTTATAATTCTTTTCTTATCCTTTAAATTATAGAGTAAATATACAGACTCACATACACAGACAGACAGACTGACAGACAGACAGATAGAAAGATATATAAACACACACACTTATATATATATATATATATATATATATTGATAAATACAACAGAATATATGTCAAGAATGAAATAAGACAATAATAAAGCAAGAAAAAAACTCACAATTCAGAGTTTCACATGATTGATCCTCAGGGGAGCTTGTATTCAACCTGCTTGAATTCTAGCTCACTTAAAAAAGACGGACATTGACATTAAACCCAATCCTCTATAGTAACTATTTACAAACAATTATATTTTGAAAAACTTCTCAAAACAAGTAGAAATTGAAAAGATAGAGCATTTCAAATGTTTATAGACTAAGATCAATAAATAAGTACATAGTCTGACACATAAAACTCAAAATTATGATTGATATTCATCTCTGAATTTTGTGCAGTAACAAAGAAAGGAACGCTTATAAAAGATAGATATTTGTTGAACAAAATACATGGTCTTTAATCCTATTTTGCATAATTACATTTTTAATGTCGGACAATGATATCTAATAATTATGTGACTGTCTCAGGCAAAATTTATGGAATCATCACTCTTGAAGGAATCAGCACACTTGAAGGAACCAGTACTCCTGAAGGAATCAGCAATTTCGGAGGAACCAGTACTTTTGAAGGAACCAGTACTCTTAAAGGAATCAGCACTTTCAGAGGAACCAATACTTTTGAAGGAACCAGTACTCTTGGAGGAATCAGCACTTTTGGAGCAACCAGTACTCTTGAAGGAACCAGTACTCCTGAAGGAATCTGCACTTTCGGAGGAACAGGTACTCTTGAAGGAATCAGCACTTACGGAGGAACCAGTACTCTTGAAGGAACCAGAACTCTTGAAGGAACCAGTACTCTTGAAGGAATTAGCACTTTTGGAGGAACCAGTACTCTTGAAAGAACCAGTACTCTTGATGGAATCAGCACCCTTGAAGGAACCAGTACTCTTGAAGGAACCAGTACTCTTGAAGGAATCAGCACTTTCAGAGGAACCAGTACTTTTGAAGGAACTACTACTCTTGAAGGAATCAGCACCCTTGAAGGAAGCAGTACTATTAAAGGGACCAGTACTCTTGAAGGAATCAGCACTTTCAGAGGAACCAGTACTTTTGAAGGAACCATTACTCTTGAAGGAATCAGCACCCTTGAAGGAACAAGAACTCTTAAAGGGACAGTACTCTTGAAGGAATCAGTACATTTGAAGGAACCAGTACTCTTGAAGGATGTTTCTTAAGGTGTTTTTATTTAGCAGTAGATAAACTAATAACAAATAAGATACATTTTTTATTTATCAGATGAATATTCCGGCATCAGAAAATATTCCTTTAACAAACGAGAATAAATTACTTAAATTAATGGTATAATATTATTGATTAACCTAATATTGAGAAAAAAATTATGGAATGATTGTAATTTTCATTCTAAAAACAAATGCCTGCTGATGCGAACATATGTAAATTAGTCTCCAGTAGAAAGACAATTTTTGTTGATCTCAACAAGTATTTGGGCATATTCAATTGAAAGTAAATATGAATCCAGCTCAAGAACTGTCAGTTGAAACAATAGAAAAGATAATAAAAATCATTCAAGAAGTGGAGTGAGCGATGTGTAAAATTTAGTGCAAATATAAAAGAAATGGGGCGTTTAGAAAAGGAAAAGATTTTAGTTATAAGTTTATTTGTAATAATTCATTATCTTTTTATTGATTATCTGTAAGTAGAGAATGTCAGTATTCTGACTATCTTCAGCTTTGATTTGCCTCTACATAAATGATTTCAAGGATCATGTGCTTTTATGTGTATGTACATTGGCAATTACACAAGAATGCTGCGTGCAATCCTCAACAAGTCCTGGCAGCAACACCCCACAAGACACCAACTGTACGGCCACCTGCCCCCTATCACGAAAACTATTCAAGTTAGGTGAACCAGACATGCAGGACATTGCTGGAGAAGCAGAGATGAACTCATAAGAGATGTACTCTTATGAATCCCCACACACGGCCGCGCAAAAGCAGGACGACCAGCACGAACGTACATTCAGCAGCTATGTGAGGATACAGGTTGTTGTCCTGAAGACCTGCCTAGGGTGATGAACGATAGGGAGGAGTGGTGAGAGAGGGTCAGGGATATCCGTGCTGCCAGCACGATATGATGATGATGATGACATTTGTGCATGTGTGTGTGTGTGTGCCTAATTTCAAAGAAATTTGATTTTACGTAAGAATTGTTTAGTGTTTTGAAAATAGTTAGTTTCTATAACACTATAAATTATTTGACAACACAAATGAATAATGAAACTTCTTTTGAAAACACAACAACGAAAGGTTTATTTTAGTAGCAGGTGTAAAAGAGCAAGAGTAAGAAAGTGTCCCTTTTGGTGTTGTTGGTTAGTATGTTGGTCTTTGAGTTTGTAGGAAGTGTGTGTGAAGCTAGAAGCAGTGTGTTCTTCAGCAAAAAAGTTCCAAGTGGAATTCATAGCAGTAGATGTGAGAGAGGTCTGTCTTGGTTGCTGGCTAGGGGCTCTCTGAGGTTGTCCGTTGACTACCAAAAGGAGTTGAAAAAATAGTTCTAGAGAGGAAGAAGGAATCAATGTGCTCTGCCTGGTGATAGGTCAATTATTGATTCGTGAGAGGAAATCGACCTGTGGCTGCTACAATTGTATTCAATTGACAAGTATAGGATGTGTGTATATGTGCATGAGTATTTTTATCCTTGTATGCATGTATATGTGAGTAAATATGTTTGTGTATGCATATTCTGCATGCATGTATTTACTGTGTGAGTGTACGTATATATGTGTGTGTATATGTGTACATATGCATATGTATGTATGTATATATGGGTTTGTGTGTATGAGTGTATGTCTGTATGAGAAATTTAAAGTGAATTAACAAACTAAATTAATATAGATGCCAAAATATAAGTTGTCATCTCTACGTATCGACACTCTGCACTGAAAAATGAAATTGTCGTTTTGGTTTCAAATGTTTTCTAAAAACTTTAAATTTTCCACAATTGTTGAAGTCAAAAGCCATATTGTTTCTCTTCTTCAAATAGAAATGTCCCATTTGTGTATTTAGAAACATTTAAAATCTGATAATATCCAGGGTTTTGCACATGTTCTGTGGCATGAAAAACAGATTTGGAAAACCTCTAGGCTTTGTTATTTTTGAGCTACCATGATCCACAATGGTTTCAATCATGAGTTATCCTTTGAACTGTCTCCAGTAGTTAAGTGACAGATTCAATCTAGAAAAGTGGTTGATTAGTTGCCACTTTTGACAGCATCTCAAATCTTGTTACATTATTCAACACTGAAATCAGTTGTTTTATTTTTCATACAAATAGTTACATACAATCAATATCAATTACTGTTCCTATTTAATAATAATCATTAGCAAACCATAAAAGTTTCAAGTAACAATTCTTAACATAAATAATTGGTACACACTAATGCAGTTTCAAGTATTCTTATCTAATACTAACAATTTAAATGCAATTATATGGTTGATTAGTTGTATAGCAAATTAAATTTCATTGAGTTATCTTGCGCTCAAGGCAGTTTAACAAGCATGGTTTCCTGCTATCTGTGATACAAAACTGTACCTCTATAATCATTTTAAACAGGTAAAAATTAGTTTTTTTTTCTTGGTTTCAGCTTCAATGTTTTAAAATTCAGAGTGTTAATGTTGGTCAAAATCATTTTAAGTAAAATCTCAGACAGACTGATTGTACTAATAGTTAGGACCATAACAGGTGCTACCACTTCATGTCACAGTGGACCTGGGATTAATGACAATGAAGAGGTAACTCCACTCTTCTCAAAGCTACGGAACTAGAGCCTCACCACTAGATAGTTGGGGGTGGATGTTATCTGTACCTGACATCAACAATGCAGGAATTCTATTGATCCAAAAGATTAACACAAAATAATACCAAAAATGGGTGTGGTTTCCTAGCTGGAATGTATTGTAGTGAAAATAAAAGGCAATAGACCATTTCCAAAAAGATTATGCTCCTGTACATATGGCAAATGCAACATAATCCTGATTTGAATAGCATTTTTTATCTGTGATGTTTTAGACTGGTCAGTTGCCAGCTGTTAGCACTCTTCCCTTCTCTAGAAAATATGTGCTTAGGTATATATCAAGGCCAAACTGGTTGATATCAAATTTGAGAACACAGAACCATCAGAGATGAAAGGAATTACATTGATATGGCACAATGTAAACAACGCACAAACAACTTGTACAAATAACTTTCAGTTTTCTGAAGAAAAACAAAAGAAAAAAATATTGCACACGAGAAATGTACTTTGCATAATCTACTGTAAAACAATGTTACATATGTTTTTTATTTACATATTTGTTAGTATATTGTATATATGAGTATATTGTATATATTAGTCTCTTGTATATTGTTAGTATATTGTATATAACCGGCTCATTTGTCTAGTGGGTAGAGTGTTCACCAATTATCTGGGAGACCTGGGTTCAATCCCAGGTCACGTCATACCAAAGACTTTAAAAATGGTACTTGATACCTCCTTGCTTAACTCTCAGCAATATAAGATACATATCAAGGGTAAAGTGGAGCAGTCCCGGGAAAAGAGTAGCACCCTCCCCTACACCTCAGTGTAGTAGCTATTGAACAGAGAGCCCTCTGGTCGCCCTTGACTACGGTTGCCAGCTTTACTTTTTATATTGTATATTGTTAGATTATTTGCCTTAAAACCAGTTCATTGGTCTACTGGTTGGGGTGTTCGCCAATGGCCCGGGAGACCAATGCTCAGACCCAGGTCACGTCATACTTAAAAAATGGTACTTGATACCTCCTTGCTTAACACTCAGCATTACAAGGTACATATCAAGGGTAAAGTGGAGCAATCTGGGGGAAGTAGTAGCACCCTCCCCTACACCTTGGTGTTGTAGTTATTGAAAAGGGAGCCTTCGGTTCGCCCTCAACTACGGTCGCCAACTTTACTTTACTTTATTTGCTTTAATGACATATCAACCTTTGTGGGTTATTTAATGCCAAATCCTGTTTATACATGCATATGAATGAGAGAGTACTCCATATTCACCAAAGCTCTGGGACTGGTGCCTCACCATCAGATTTTAGTGTTATATCCAGGACACTCATTTGGAGGGGGATCTTATTCCACTGCAGAGGTGAGACAGCATATTCTACAGACCCAGCTGACTGGGCTGGTATATTGTATATGTTAGTATTTTGTATATTGGTAGATTGTTTGGATTAATGACATATCAACCTTTGTGGGTTATTCAAATCCTGTTTATACTTACAAATATATATATATATATATACATATATATATATTAATATTCATGTGTGAGTTTTTCAGTATGTGTGTGTGTGTGTGTGTGTGTGTGTGTGTGTGTGTGTGTGTGTGTGTGATTTGTAAAAAAATAGTTTGTAAAAACCTTAATTTTTAAATGAATTAGAGCTCATTTATTTGCACACAGTTAAATGGCTGCAAGTATGGCTAGCACAAATAATTCTATTCAATATTAATCATTTGAATAGTTTGTAGGTAAAATTATTTTCCAACAAGTCTGAGCTCATTTAAGTGGTTTCAAGTATACATCACTAATAAATCCATTTAGTATCACTCATTTTTTCTGAACACTGCTAAATGATTTCAAGTATTGCAAAGGATTGAATAGTTCTATTTGACAGACAGATCAGACCCTAACAGGTATTACTACTCCAGGCAATGAAGGAATACTCCATATTCCCCAAAGCTCTGGGACTGGTGCCTCACCATCAGATATTTTAGTATCATATCCAAGACACTCATTTGGAGAGGGATCTCATCACACCACAGTGGTTCAGTTAGCATATTCTGCAGACCCCAGCTGACTGGGCTGGTATATTGTATATGTTAATATTTTCTATGTTATATATTGCAGATGTCAGTACATTGTATATATTAGTTTATTGTATATTTGACTATATTTGTTGGTATAAAATAATACTTACAATAAGAAAGGATCAATAATGCTTGACTTCTTTCTTTGCCAGGGATTCATGAATATAAATAAAAACAGAAATTTTACCTCATCCTTTTTTGTTGCAATCATTGGAATATTTAATTCCAACACATTTAGAAATATCTATCTATCTATCTATGTTACAATCAATCAATATATATATCTGTCAAAATATTTATATATCTATCTATGTCAGTTTGTTCATATCTATATATCTATCTATCTATCTGGTTAAGCACAGTGAAAGGATGAGGATTTTGTTAAAACAAATATTGATGTCAAATAAATACCTTTTCATCATTAGAACATAAATTTATAGAAGTGCTTGCACACACACACACACACACACACACACACACACACATTGTGTATATATATATATATGTATAAATATGTATATATACACACATGCAGAATACCTAAATAGCCAGAAACTTTCTACCAAGGTTTCACCAACTGGATCATCAGGATAATTCTGATTAAAGAGGGTTGGCCCAAATGACATTTTATTTATAAAGCAGCCACCAAAACGAATAAAAAATTAGCATAAAAATCTAAACCCAGCTTCTATTTGCCAAGTATATATATGAGTGTTGGTTGTCAGTAAATCACTTTGTGGGTATGTGTCAAACCAAATGCAATATAATATGGAGAGTGCTCAATATCTAGAATAGAGCAATTATATCATCATCATCATCATCATGTCGTGCCGCTAGCACGGATATCCCTGACCCTCTCTCGCCACTTCTCCCTATCGTTCATCGCCTCTGGCAGGTCTTCAGGGCTACATCCCGTATCCTCACGTAGCTGCTGAATGTATGTTTTAGCAGGTTGTCCTGCTTTTGCCCGGCCATATATGGGGGTCCATAGGAGTACATCACTTATGAGCTCGTCCCTACATCTCCAGCAGTGTCCTGCATGTCTGGTTTGTCTAACTTGGATAGTTTTAGTGATGAGAGGCAGGTGGCCGTATAGTTGGTGCTTTGTGGGGTGTTGCCGCCAGGACTTGTTCAAAATTGCTTGTGGCATTCTTGTGTAAGCTATTATATAATAATAATAATAAATAAATATATATATATGACGATTGTTGTTTTGCAAAAAAAAACTCCATGAAACCCAAGGAGTTTTCCATGGATTAAATATATATATATCTAATATATATTTATTTATTATATATATATATATATATATACATAGATGCATGTGTGTAAATAATGTTTGACAATTGATTGATGGTAACTTATAACAAAATGAAAGCTTAGTAAATGAGCTCCACAGAATATTTCTTTATTGAAGTGAAGACTTATACAGAACTCGTGCCAGACTTTATGGATGAGCTGATGATAGAAGGATAATGTATAAAAGTTCTGTAGATTCTCCTGAACAAATCTCCTTTAGATTTGAAAACAGATCTTTTGCTTCTCCGTGATCAGTTTTCTTACCAAAGCTAATGAATACAGTCTGACCTGTTATTTTATCCATAGCCCAAAGAAAAGAGGTGTTATGTCTTTCCCAAGGGAATTAGCACAAAGTGAAATGCAAACAGCCTCATCCAGGATTTTGTATTTATTTTCTATGACAATAATCATTACAGCATTCTCACCTCAACACACACACACACACATACACACACGCACACGCACATGCACACACACACACATGCACACACACAAATATACATGCAATACACACATACAACACATAACACACACAACACATTCCCATATACAAATGCACACCATACATAGCCAACACATATATATACTGACTCACAATATAAATGCACTATACACATACACATACACATATGCATACTCACATATGCAAGCACTTATATATATATATATACATGCAATGCACATATAATGCATAGCACACAAACAACACACACACGTATGGACATGGTCACAACACACAGACAACACATTCATATACTCACACACAAAGTAGTTGCACAATACATGCACAAATGAAGGCACAATAGTCATAAGGATGAAAATTTTGTATTGATCCAACTCTTTAAAAGGCAACCTACAAAGGAAAAGGAAAATCTGTTCCTGTCATGTAATAGGTCAGTATGAATAAGTTTGGGACTTTAATTCCTATATCATACAAACTTTGAGAACAACCTGAGTCCTGCCGTAGACTGAGGCCAATCGGATATGTATATATATATATATATATATGCATACTTATAAACACAAATAGACATCCCAATATTATCTCTCTCTATCTTTCTTTCTCTCTCTCTCTCTCTTTCTTTCTTTCTTTCTTTCTCTACTTCTCTCTATCTTTCTCTCTATCTTTCTTTCTCTTTCTCCCTCTTTATTTCTTTATTTCTCTCTCTCTCTCTCTCTCTCTCTTAACTCTTATATATATATATATATATATATATATATATAACTATTTATTATATGGATATGCAATAACAATTTCAAAATAAATTCTTATGTTATCAGTTATAAATATATGCTTGTGAGTATATTGTGTATATTTCTGTGTATTTAAATGTGTGTAGCTGTGTGTGTGTGTAGCTGTGTGTGTGTGTGTGTGTGTGTGTGCGTGCGTGTGTGTGTGTGTGTGTGAGAGAGAGAGAGAGAGAGAGAGAGAGAGAGAGAGAGAGAGAGAGAGAGTCTGTATTTGTTGATAAGCATTAATGAGAATTCTTAAAATGTTTCAAAATAAAATCCTTTCAAATAAATTTTATTGTTTGATCACATCTATGCAAGAAATGACTTTTCAGTAGAATCAAATATAATTAGCAAAATTGCATTCTGCATGGACATTTACACAATTAATTCAATTATCTTATGAATGATTCTGCAGTTTCATTTGTGATCTACTTTTAACTGAATTTATTGTCCACCTTTCTATTTAGCTTTTTAACAACACTGACACACTCATCAACAAAAAAATAGATATACTACCGGAGTGGTAGCATCTGATAGGGTCCTATCTAGAGGTCAAATT